>JABMIG010000090.1:401247-522041 GCA_013187285.1 Cyclotella cryptica | reverse complement strand
AAGTTGGGTCTAAACCATCTCTTTAAATCTCTTCCAAGTTTTGCCATTCAGCAGGTGTTCTTTACACATTGTTATCCCTTGATTGCGCATTGTGGCTTTGCCACCTTGACGAGCATCTGTCCAGCTAGAGCCAAAGTCACCTCAATCAAATCCTTGGATCGCTTCTAGCATAATGTTGTCAAGGAAGCAGACTCTCCCATTCTCATTATTTTGATGCACTCACAAACTTCCAACCAGTTGCCAACCGTGTCCCCTAAAACATCACATTCGTGTTATGAAGGCAGTTGCTCGGATTCCGCAGAGTTCTCCAGTCTGTATCATGCTTTTTGCCAACTCTATTCTTTCTTCGATGTTACAGTTAAAACTCCCTTTTCCAAACTTTACATCAGAAACAAGTGAATCTGGACGTTCTGCAATCTTCTTGGACAGTAGGAGGTGTCAGAGTTTAGTCTGAGACAGAGACGAAGACCATGAGTGTAAACTCCTCCTCAACCAAACTGAGACTGAAAAATAGGATTCAAAATATAGAGTGCAATAAATCCGAACAGCATGGCTTGTCTCAGGTCATTTTGCTGACTTCATCAAGCATTATCCCTAAAAATTCGTAGTGGAGTAGTCCTACCGTACATCTCGGTTCATAAGAGCCCGCGAATTATAAGATACATTTCCCCAATTTTCATGATATTTGTGTTTTTAACCTATTAAATCAACCCCGGTCACTCTAAAACCATTAGTGATAGATTCTCCTACTCAACAGCAACATGCCAATACACATTGGTCCTTATAAATCCGGGTGATTGCCGAGTTCTCTCAATTGTCGGAAACCCCACCACCCCCATTTCACACACAACAAGAATGGGGAATCGCAGGTGCACCGAGACACAAAGGAAAGGAAATTGGCACGACATGCAATACCAACACATACTTTGGTAAATCGGCTGGATACTTATAATTTTTTCCCGTGTTAGCATCTCTACTTTACATGGATTATAGGATAAACTTCATTGTATCTTTTGATATGTTCTGGCTCTTATGAACCAAGATATACAGTAAATCAATTAAAAAAGTAAATTGGAGTAGAAGTAGTTAATTAACAGTGACAAATGTACCCCCATTCTGCTCACCATTCAGTTTTCATACCCTGGGATCCTCATCAATCCCACCAAGACACTCTCGTTATTTTTATTTGCATATCACAGAATCACCATGAAAATTCCTACCACCAATTGTCTTTTTGTCTTTTTTCCCTCTGCACTCATCACCATTATCTCCTCTCAACATCAACCAAAAGTAACCTACCGATCCGATGATTTGAACCACTGATTGAATTGAAATTCATCGGGGGGCGGTGGCTATTAAAAAATCAGTAAGCACACTGATCTCAATGTTGATTTTGTGGTGTTTTGTTGCTGGCTTCACTTGACTGCATTGCATTTTGTCTTTGAATTGAAAAATCAATCAGATTTGTGTCCTTGGGGTTTGGCAACTTTGTAGGCATTCGGGAGTGTTATCACTTGCCATTAAAGGATCTGGTTGATTTTTCTTTCTTTACAACAAGGTGATCCTGTCTTATGAATGTGTTTTTTGTTTTGTATCAATGACGAGAATCATGTTAACTTCAATTCATCTTGTTTTATCTTATGTTTAATTTGTCTATGGATTTATCATTTCCCTCTTCCCATGCATCATAGTAAAGTTCAAATTTGTTGTTATCAAATTCGATGTCCAATGACAATCCTCCAGCAACATCCACTCCATTGTTAGCAATTCAAGATCATCTGCTGCATGTGAGGTGAGTTCTTATGTTCAATTTGTTGATGCTTGGCCTGTTGTATTTTAGTGCCTGCCCCTGTTTGTGATCTGGGATCAATTCATCCTCTAGTACCTCAATCATTTGCACTCCAATTGCTTTTCTCATGCAGACATAGCCATTTTCATCTTCATCATTCTCTCCCTCCCAATCCTTGTCATCGTCATGAATCGGCACACAACAGTTCCTCACATTGCAGTGAGTCACCCCACCAACATTTGTATGCTCATTGCCTCCCTTCTGATTGTAAATTTCACAGGCTGATTGTTCACTGAGAATGAAGAAAAGCAACAGCTTTCTTCTCTCAAAGGCAGAAAATGTCCTCGCAATGATCCTCCATGATGCTTCTAACTGAAGAGTCAATCCACTGTGCTCATTCTGTCTCCCAGATCTGAGGTAAGTCAACATTGGGTGCTTATCAATACACGTCTCTTTTTGATCCTAGCATTCTGACTCAATGAGCTTTTGGAATACAGGTCAAATTATTTGGTAGGGTCTCCTTTTTGGTGGCAGTGGTCTGTTGTTTGCTCGAGTGGTGAGTAGACAGTAATGATGGATGTGAGACTTTGTCATGTGGACGTTGCCTGCTCACAGTGACAACATCTTTCTCACGCAGAATTGTCTGTTGTTATACAACTTTTTCCACCTAAGATGAACTGATAGAGGGCACCATCCTCATGGTTCAGAAGGCCTCTCCCAATTTGCAAAAAGACTTTCCAAGCGGATTCTTTGCAACCATCACTAAATTAAGAAGTGGTTCATCAATGATGATAATTCTTTGGTAGGGATTTGTAGAGTTGATCTGCTCGGGTGCTTCAGATGGTTCTTGTATGAATTCTGTTGGTTGCCGTAGATTCTGTTATGTAATGTATGTGAGTCAAACATTCTGAGGACACGGGGCGGACATGGGACTCAACTGATGTATGTCCTGGTGTCCACAAAAAACATGTCCTAGAGAAATTAAGGACATAGGGCACATCCAAGGACACATCCAGGACATGTCAAGGACATGTGAAACTAAGCTTCTACTCCGTTTTACATTTTTTAATTGATTCACGATGTTATGTGTTAATTCATCTCAAAGTCCTCAACTTTTTTCAATGCACAGAGGACGTATTCTTGCTGTCTCAGTCTTTGAGCAAAATGGCTCAGATAACACAAATACCTCTGAGATGAAACAAAAAAGAAAATCATGACACCACACACAGTTGTCCACCTCATAATCGCCCATACGCACACTGTCGTGCATCAGCAGTTAAATGGACATTGGAAATTAATCACTATAAACACGTTCCTTGTACGCCCAGACTTAATATTTACTACATATTGTATAGCATTGTACTTTACAATATTGTTGTTGATCTCCCACTTCATCATGTTCATCCACATGATATGCATCCTCGCAGTGAGAGATGATAGATGACATGATATTTCCCAAAAAGGTAGTAAAACAAGCCATTCTCATCTCAGTGGGTTGTCAAAGTTTTGCTGAGAAGAGACGTGCTCAACAAGTTGGGGCCTAAGGCTGGGACTTTCTCGCTTCGATCGACCAATCCGATCCGATCGGAGTGAGTCCCACGAACCCGATTGGACAATTGGCACTGCCGACTTAGGACTTTTTTACGAGGTATAAACGTGTCCAATCGCCTGCAGAAAAAATTTCCATCGGCCGATCCGTTTTGTCACGAGTTCGCCAGTCCAATAGCAGCTCCTATTGGACCCCGTTTTTCCCTAGAGATCCAATCGACCAATCGGATTTTCGCTACATAAATTTACGCACAAAATTGCCACTCATATCACAACGCGTTCTGATGGTTGACACCAATGATCCCTTTGCTGAGATCCTGTCCTCGGCGGAGTTCTCTTTAACCGCTCTGCTGCGCAAAGCAACTGAACTGTACGGCGTCACGAGCGAATCCCGTGACATGTTTGAGGCCTTCACAGTTGGCGCGCTACGTCGATACGCCCCTTCGTTACTGCCTTCAAACTCCACGAAATTCTCCACATCTGCCTACCCAATTCATCCACTGTTGTCCCTTGTTCCTGTGCCTTGCGAATTCAGACTAGAGGATGAGCATGCCTCTCTAGAAGAGGAATTACCAGGACGTTCTCGCCTCCCCAATGAGTTCCCCTACAAATACGGGGAGGTGTTCAAGTCAAATTGGTACATCAAATTCCTCCATCCTGATGTTCGCGCGAAGACTCATCGCCTCTCTTCTCGCAATCGTTGGTCTGAGTTCAGGAGTTACTTCCGTCTCACCTTAGAGAAGGTGGATGATCTCACCAACCTGTTCGTTGACAGAGAATGGTGTACTCCTTCGAGACGTGACCTGGACGAGGAAGTCTTCTATCTCAGGACCCAGCTTCGTATATTGGGGGCTCTAAATGTGCTAGGAAACCATACTCCTTTTCGTCAGCTAACCACTAACACCGAGCTATCCGCAGAGGACCATCGGCTCTTTTTCCACAAATTCATCACCAAACTTAGTTTGGTGAAAGGCAATTCATCAAGTACCCGGATAACTTCGAAGATCTTAAGTCGGTGATGGACAAATACGCAGCAAAGAAGTTACCAGGATGCGGAGGGTCCATCGATGTTGTCCATTTGAAGTGGAGTAACTGCCCCGCCGGAGACTACAATAGGAGTTTGGGCAAGGAAGGTTTTCCCACATTGGCATTTGAGATAGTCACGGGGCATGAACGCAATATACTTGGTGTGGCACCGGTTCAATTTGGTACGAGGGATGACCAACACATCGTGAAGCTTGATCCAACGGTGAGTAAAATAAAAAAGGGATGGTACAAAGATGTTGTTTGGGAACATTTTGATTTGCTGGGGAGGGTGTCGAGGTCTACTGGCGTTTACCTCATTTGTGACGGAGAGTATCTCAGGTGGCCGGTGCTTATCTGTCCATTCAAGCACTCCGGGATCGCTACGCAGAAGGGATATTTCAGTTCTACTCTTGAGAGTGTACAAAAGGATGTGGAGTGCACGTTTGGGATTCTCAAGAAGAGGTGGAAGATTTTGGAGTTTGGTATTCGTTTTGATAGCATCGAAGTCGTGGAAAGAGTGTTCATGGCTTGCTGCATTCTCCATAACATGATGTTGTCGGAGATGGAGACTCAGGACAATACAACATTAGTAGGCAGAGGTGCGCCACTCGGGCATGATGCCATTTGGATTGCAGAACCAGGTGAAGGTGTGCCTCCTCGTTGCACAACATACGACGAAAAGGTGCAGGCCATGCAATGGGGAAAGCGACGGGCACTGTTGGCAGAACATGTGGAGTTTGTTTCACGAGAGGTGAAGAGAAGGGCAAAGAGAAGGAGACAAGTATCGTGATGACTAAACATTGATTACTTTTAGAGATTAGTTATTTGTTGTCATTGTAATAAATTATTACTGATAAATACAATTAACAAAGATCGTCATCAGAACTGACTCATTGTATTAAACTAATACTATGAAAACATCTAATAAAGTTAATCCAAAGACCCGCTAGCATCTTCATCAACACTTTGCACATCACCAATTTGTTCATCAACCATCGAATCAGCCAACAGGGACTTGTTCACATCCAGCAACATTGCTACTGTCTCTGCTATTTTGTTGTCAAACCACTCCTGTCCATATCTCGCAATCAGATTGTCTTTGGTCTTCATGTAGATCTCTATCATCTTATCCACATATGCCGCCTTCTTCCCAATTGCCTCAATGTCTTTATCTATGATGGCCATTCTTGCCACATCTTCCTGCAGACGCTGTTGGCGTCGCATACGAGGATCCTCTAACAAGCGAGTCACTCGTTCCTCCCTGTCATCATTCCTCTCCTTCTGGATACGTTTCTCCTTCTCCTTTCGCTATGTCTCTCGGTTCTGTCCACGCCTATGACCAGTGCACAGAGGTGCAATTTCTTTATTTTTCCTGTGCACCATGCAGCACAAAAGCAACCTACCTTTGCTATCTGGTGACAGCCACCAATCTGAAGGAATCTTGTTGTAAATGTCATCATCGTCCATGTCTGCAGTGGCACCCGGCTGCAGATGCAGGTTTACACAGAAAAGAACGCTGCATTAGTAATGATTAACAAAAGATGACAAGCATGAACAAGAACTCACATTTGACTCTTGATATGTCTTTACAATTACCTTTTTATAAGCATCCCGCAACTGGTTACCACTTGCCAGTGAACTGATGTTCATAGGCAACATCGGTATCCACTCAGAGCGAATCTCTGCTCTGATTTCACGGAACTTCTTCTTGAGACGGTGCCCCTGCAATGGCTTGTTGGCACGATAAAGTTTGTGATGCATTGTTGCTTGGAGTGCTCGTTCTTGGAAGTCTTCGGGCGCAAAACCACCAACAATACGTACATATTCTTCCTCAAAGTGGATGTCTATCTCCCTGCTCTCCATTGTATGCTTATCCATGACAATCGTACCAGCTTCTAAAATACAGCAGAATTCCACCGCCAACCTGTTGTTCTGATCGATTCGTCTTCCGCCCAAGTGATGCATCACGCGTTCATGAAAGCCGAAGTCCTCTGCCGCCATGTCATATTCCCCATCGAACTGACCAAAGCAGTAATCGGTGGCAAAGGGAGACTGGGTCTGCTGACCCATTTGTACATTCAACGGTGTTTCTGGATCCTCTTCTCCTGTCTTTGTTGGGGTATTGGTGTTTTTTGGAGTGTAGTCACTTGACGACGACGAACCATCATCCCCATCATCGTCTTCGTACAATGATTCATCGTCGTTGCGAGCACGGGCCGCTAGAGGAGGAAGAGGAGGTACCTCTGTTCCTGGGACGACACTGTCTTGACTGCCATCAAGAAGGTCAGGAGATGATGGCGTGGCTTGATTCTCGTCTATTGTAGAGAGCTGACTCTCTAGTGCAACAGGAACAATGACGGCACGAGTTCGCGCAGTGGCAGGATGAAGTCTAGGACTTTGACGCACGCGGGCTGCAGCAGTAGACGAAATCGCAGCCACCTTGCGCTTCTTCTTTTTGCTGGATGACCGCGATGATACGCCCGTGACGCCAAGAGGAGTTGTTCCAGCAAAGACGCACTTGCGCAGTACTTTGAAAGTGACAATAAACTTCATTTTAGGGATTGAAATGTGCTCAGATGGAAATATTATGATGATGGTTTGGGGCGGTGAAATGGTGCGGTGGCGTGGGGATGGAGGGAGAAGTCGTGGCGGGAAATGCCAGTGAACGATTGGATGCGAGTGCACCCAAGTGCGCGTTAAAAAGTCAGACCCGGTAAATTTTAGAGATAATACAAAAAAGCTGTCACGGATTCTGATTGGCCGATTGGAATCGGAACGAGAAAGTCCCAGCCTAAGTAAATGGGCAATCTAATTTAGCCAAATTAACAAAACTGCACGGTCTCAGTCTTGGTCTCAGAAAAAACTCTGACAACCATTGAACTATAGGTAGTCTGAAGAGCCAGAGATCTGACTATACCTGTCACGTCACGGGTCACTAATGATTTCAAAGACGCAAATGTCAATTTTTGTGTGTACATCTTATCATAACCCATAATTGTGCAGATATCCTGGCAAAAGTTTGTGTACTGTGATTAGGAAGTTGAATCACAGTAAATTTGTTAGCTGTTGGAGTAGAGTTCACTAGTAAATTTCAAAGTCACAAATGTCCATTTTTGTGTGTCCATGTTTACATCGAAATTTGTTAGTATCCCGTTTGTGATCACATATGACAAAATATATTTTTGCCCACCAAAACGGGGTGTCTTGGGACAAAGCAAAAAGCTTAGAGACCCATATGTCCACGCTGAAGCCACCGGCAAGGCGTAATAATAATATAATTGGCAGAGCTTATGGACTAATTATTTGTCTGCTGGGAATTCTAATGCTAGCTAGACTTTAGTTTGTTAATCAAAATTAGTCCTCACTCTTGACGCCAACTCCCCAAACAACAACATGTCTGATCTCATCATGGACACCCATGACAATGCCCCAATACATACATCGAAACTACCCCCAGTTGTTTTTTGGGAGTTGTCAGAGATAAGAACTAAAATGACAATTTGACTAGTTTATGTGTTTTTGTAAATCTATTCAGATAATTTACAATTAATATCATTAGAAATAATATTGAAGTAATGGTGAAGTAATCTTAATCTATCATGATCTAAGTTCACAGCAAAACAAAAGGAAAAACATTTCTTTTGATTTATTCATTTGAAAGCTAATCCATCAATTGTATGGCATTACTTGAATTGTTTTCAATTTGAGCTTTGATTGGCTCCATTTCTGTATTTAATTCGATCATAGTAGATATATTCATGGAGTCCTGATTAAGATCCCGATGTCCCAGTGATGAAACAATCATCATCAACGGATGGTGTCTTACGAATTTGTTATGAATTCTTGCTTGAAGTCCGCACTCGTAACAAAGTCCATCGCGGTGTTGCAACAAATAGTCTCATCTCACAACGGGTGTATGATGTAGTGTACGGTATGTTGAAGTCCCAAAGAGGAAGTTCAAAGTTGCAAGGACAAATCACATGTGATGCGGCAAATCAATGTCATGAGATTGAGGCTTGATGGGGTGACAAAAAAGAGGGGACAATCAAAGATATCAGTGGATATAAATTGTTGGCTACAACACAAATATGGAGAAAACTAATCTACGATAGGAATTCAGTACTCCCTACAACTTGAGAGCCAACATCAAATTTGTTAAGTTGCTAACAAATTTGATCAAATTTCTGAGTTGAACGTTTTTAAAATTGTTAGTTCACTTCACTGGACCGGTGACATCAAACAAAAAAGATAAAATGACTAACAAATTCTACCAACAAATAATATAAAAATGGACACTCTACTCCACTCCGTCAGCCTTTGCATGCGCTTTTTGTTTTCATGCTCACTATGTGTGTATGGGACTAATGTGTGCATGAGTTTGTAGTACAAAATCGGTGTAAATTACTAAGTAAAATTGTCATAAATAATGACCCCAATTGCTCTTCAAGACAGACAAACTGCCCAAAATATCTACCTTTTTGTGATTAATTTTGGTGAGAGTCATCACTTCAGTCACAACCAAAATAGCACAGCTGTGACTTGTTGTCAGTTGGGTCATCTGAGTTGTCAGTTAATTCTTTAACTGATGACAAACTGGTTGTCAGCAGGTCATAACTGATGACTTTTTAGGTCATTACGAGGTCATAATGTACGACTCTGAGGATCATCACTAGGTTGACACTGGTGACTCTACTGGCCATCACATGGTCTTAGGACTCTGTGGGTTGTCACGTGGTCTTGGTTGTTGTACTGTCTTAACTGACACTGACACCGCTAGAGTTGTCACTAGGTTGTAACTAACGACTCTGGGGGCGTCACTTGGCTATAACTGACAAATGCCAGAGTAGTAACTTGGTCTTAACTGACGACTATGGTGGTCGTCACCAGGTCATAACTGGCGGCTAAGCGGGTCGTCACAAGGTCATCAGTTATGACATTATGACAACTCATCTGTTGTCACCTTTTATTGCCCAAGTCATCACAATGTCTTCAGTTTGAGTCACGCAACTCAATACACTGTAAACGAAAAACACCGGTAACCTCCCCGTACACTCGAGAGTACATGAGGGTTGCCGGAACCCCCGGAATGGTGTGTTCCAGTAACCTCCCTGAACACTTCTGTAACACTCCAGTACACTAGTGTACAGGAGGGTTACCTGTGTCTACTGGTGGGTTACCGGAAATTCCAGACCTAAACCAGTCTTTGGATTTTTTTCTACGTACAATAAAAATTAGTATGTTTTACAGGAAAACAGACTTCTCAGTAAGTTATAGAATTGATATCAATCTAAGTAGTGGCTATAACTGCACTACTTAGTAGCTAAATTTTTTTTAACCAGTGGCATACTGGAAGTGTACAGTTGAGTTACCAGAAGTGTACCGTAGGGTTACCTGAGTGTACCGGAGGGTTACTGGAGTGTACGGGAGCGTGACCAGGTCTGGTGGGTACTGTTAAACCAGTGTATAGTGTGAAATTTGGGCGGAGTAGGTGCAATTTATCTCTACTAGTATAATTAAATAAACTACATCCTTATCTCTTATGGGCCCCCCCTTCATCCTCCCAAAGAACAAGCTTTAATGCCACATAGTGCCGAATTTCAGCCCCAAGCAAAAAAAGGCTACCGCTGATCTGCGGATCATCCACACCAATGTAGAAGGAAACTAAATATTTAATTGAAAAGTAGCTGAAGTCAAAACAATTTTAAAAATGGTCGAGTTCATAATAACTCACCTTAAAAATTGATCCACTGCTGCCAATTGTTGTTGACTGGATGGCAGTGCCAAGCAGGATGGCAAACTCAGTCTGTGGGCTGAGTTTGGGTCATTCCCATGGTAGGCCTTTAATTACTTCATTGATAAAAAATAGGTGTGGTGAGTATATCAATAAAAAACAGGGCGAGTTCACAAGAACTCACCTTAAAAATTAAGCCGTCTCTACTAATTGTTGTAAGCTGTATGGCAGTGCCAGGCGGGATGCCAAACTCAGTCTGTGGGCTGAGTTTGGGTCATTCCCATGGTAGGCCTTTAATTACTTCATTGATAAAAAAATAGGTGTGGTGAGTTTATCAATTAAAAACAGGGCGAGTTCAGAAGAACTCACCTTAAAAATGAAGCCGCCTCTACTAATTGTTGTTAGCTGGATGGCAGTGCCAGGCGGGATGCCAAACTCAGTCCGTGGGCTGAGTTTCGGCCGTTCCCTTGGTAAGCTTGTAAATACTTAATTGAAAATGATTCCATGTGTGGTGAGTATAACAGGGCAAGTTCACAAGAACTCACCTTAAAATTTGACCCCCCACTGCCAATTATTGTTTGCTGGATGGTGGTGCCAGACGGGATGCCAAACTCAGTCTGTGGACCGAGTTTTGGCCGTTCCCTTGATAGGCCTGTAAGTACTTAGTTGAAAATGAATTCATGTGTGGTGAGTATAATAATAAAAACAGGGTGATTTCACAAGAACTGAACTTAAAAATTGACTCGCCACTGCCAATTGTTGTTTGCTGGGTGGCGGTGCCAGGTGGGATGCGAAACTCAGTCTGTGGGCTGAGTTTCGGCGGTTCCCTTGATAGGCTTGTAAATTTGAAGATGAATTGATGTATGGTGATTATATCAATAAAAACAGGGTGATTTTACAAGAAGTGAACTTAAAAATTGACCCACCACTGCCAATCATTGTTGGCTGGATGGCGGTGCCAGGCAGGATGCCAAACTCAGTCAGTGGGCTGAGTTTCGGCCATTCTCTTGATAGGCTTGTAAATACTTAGTTGAAAATGAATTGATGTGTGGTGAGTATATTTACAGAAAACAGGGCAAGTTCACAAGAACTCACGTTAAAACATGACCCGCTGCTGCCAATTGCTGTTGGCTAGATGGTGGTGCGAGGCGGGATGCCAAACTCAGTCTGTGGGCTGAGCTTCGGCTGTTCCTGTGGTATGCCTGTAAATTCCTAATTAAAAATTAATTGATGTGCGGTGAGTTCAGAAAACAGGGCAAAGTTCACAAGAACTCACATTAAAAATTGACCCGCCGCTGCCAATTGTTGTTGTCTAGACGGTGGTGCCAGGCGGGATGCCAAACTCAGTCAGTGGGCTGAGCTTCGGCCGTTCCTGTGGTAGGCCTGTAAACATTTTATTGAAAAAAATTGATGTGTGGTGAGTATATTAATAAAAAACAGGATGAGTTCACAAGAACTCACCCTAAAAATTGAACCTCCACTGCCAATTGTTGTTGGCCGGATGGTGGTGACAGACAGGATGCCAAACTCAGTCTGTGGGCTGAGTTTAGGAAGTTACCGTGGTATGCCTGTAAATACTTAATTGAAGAAAAATTGATGCATGCTGAGTTGAATAATTGGAAAAAGGGTGACTTTATAAGAACTCATCTTCATGTTATACCCTGCCATTTTCTGTAAATATACTCACCACACATCAATTCATTTTCAACTTAGTATTTACAAGTCTATCAAAGGAACGGCCAAAACTCAGCCCACTGACTGAGTTTGGCATCCCGCCTGGCACCACTGTCCAGCCAGCAACAATTGGCAGTGTAGTCATTTTTAAGTTGAGTTCTTGTGAAATCGCCCTGTTTTTATTAATATACACACCACACATCAATTCATTTTCAACTAAGTATTTACAAGCCTATCAAGGGAACGGCCGAAACTCAGCCCACAGACTGAGTTTGTTCTTGCTGATTGCATTTCGATTCTTGGTCACATGAAAATATTTGGCATTACCTGGTGGTACTTGAACAGTAGGAAGTAGTATGACTATAATACTTCACACAGCAATGGACTGGTTTGGCCCCCTAGACACTGGCTTGTGTGTAAGAGAGGAGACTTATTTTAATATTATGGCTATGATTGTCTAAAACTACACAATCAACAATCAGCCAGTATTGTACACATGTACCCTACAAGTACATGATGCATCACCAATGAAACATGGACACGATCAAGAACACTACATGATCACAATCATGATCTGGACATGATCATGAACAGATCAAGATCACAACTTTGGCATGGTCGTGACCACACATATGTCACAGATACCTTTTCTCAGTCCCCTCAAACTTATTCATTGGTAGGTACTACAACAAAACCTCCAGACAACTTAAAAGTCATCATAAATGTCACAGAGAATTTCACCAACTATGCGCTTCCTGTTCTGACCATAGAGGACCTTGATGAGCAAATCTGCAACATTCTTGTCAGTTACAGCATGACCTGTCAGAGACTCCCCCATCACAACAGATTCACAAGTGGCATGGTAGCAAAGGGAGTGGCTCCTTTTCTTCAAGGTAGACTCAGGTTGCTGAGTGTTATGGATGGCTGACATGTTATCCCCATAAATATAGGATGGACCTGAGATTGAAACTCCCATCATGCGAAGCTTGTATCACAAACCACGAAGACGTTCCACACCATGCTTCAAGGCAACAAATTCGGCCCCAAACACAGACGTCTCAATAGTAGCTTGCTTCTTGGACAATGCATCCATGAGAGCTGTGTTTATAAAGATCATAAACCCAGTCCTTGAACGCCTTGTCAGCTTGTCTCCAGCATGGTCACTGTCTACAAACATTCGCAGATCCACATCCTTGCCTGTTGGATCTGGTGCATTTGGAGGTATGGCTTCTGTCACATCACCATAGAACTGATTCCAATCGCACTCCTTGAAATCACTCATGTCAATGGATGGGTAGGTAGGATCAAAAGCAAGCCTTGAGTTGTACTTCTGCTTCAGGTAGGTATAGATGTGAGATGTGAAAGATAGCTTCCAAATGTCCTTCCCTGGGCATTGCAAAGTGGGATGCCAGCATTGACACTTCTGTCATCATGTCAATCCTACCAAGCTCAACCATCCAACTCAGAATACCTATTTGAGACTGATAGTATGATGAAAGTGAAGGGTCCAATTCTAGAGAGTCATCTTATCTGGTGAATAAGCACTGGCAAATGGATTCTTAACCCTTGATGGCAACTTCAAGCGGGCCAACAAGTTCTCCTCGAGATACTTCTCGTGCCGGGCTCATTGCCCATGCCTCAACACCATTTGGCAATTTCATCTTCTTGAGTTTTGCACCAAGATAGATGTCAGGATCACCAAGTGACCCAGGCTGCAACATGAAGTACTTGTCCAACCGACGTAGCATATCCTCTACATTGTGAACAATGCTCACAATATCATCAACATAGCACAGGATATATGCATAATAAGCCACACCATCATCTGGATGGACTTCAGGCTTCATCCACAAATCAGGGTCAGCAGGCATGGTGTGTAGCCTAGATGCTTCACACAAACAGCAAGATGATGCCTGAATGAAGCTCCTGCACTCTTTAACCCATACAGTGCATGGACAATCACTGTCTTCTTCCCTTGATCATCACCAAGCTCTGGTCCAAGAATGGTCCAAATCTTTTCTTCAGTTGGAGCTGTCACATAAGCATTCATGATGTCAGCTACTTTGACTTCCAAGTCATTGAGAGCTGCAAGTGTGAGGGCAATCTGGACAGTCTCCCGCCCCACAACACTCGAGTAGGTGATGGTTGGTGGAACATCTGTCACATGACCACCAGCAACCAGCCGAGCCTTCCTCCTGAAGTCTTCCATTTTAATGTCAAAAATCATGTGATATCCAATGAATTGGAAACCAGGTGGAGGTCTTTCACCAGCATCCAAGATTTTGAATGCAACTCTTACATTCTTCATTTCCTTAGCTATTGCATTTGCCCAAAAGATATTCCCATTCCTTTTGTCTACGGCAAGGGCATCATCAACTGACTGTGGGACTTCTAGAACCCACTTATGAGTCCTCTTGAGATATCGGGCACTTTGACGCTTGACCTGCGCAATTATGCTATCTCTTTTCTTCATCACATGAGGAACCCAACAATTAAATGCTGGCTCGTGGTCGATCCCGTGGGCAACAGCATATTCAGCTGTCTGAACTGGGTGTGATTCCTTCAGACCAGAGAGCTTTCCCCAAGACGTTGAGCTATCCTTCCACTGACAACACAACTGACAACCAACAGTTGTCCGATGCAAAGATGGTCTACCCTTGATAACTACCATCTGATCAGCCAGTGACAATGCAGTCCCATCTTTTCTAAAGTCTACAAATGAGTCAAAGAGGACATACTCATTGCCATCTTCATCACACTGGGCAAGCAAAGCCTCAGCAACTGCATTGGCTGTCAGTTCTGTCACTTCACCATCCGCAAACAGAACCTCATATTGACGGGTGCCCAGGATTGGATTAATGTTGGCTCGCCCAATGGGACTTCCCTTAGCATCATGTTTCCGACGTACAACCTTCCACCTTGCCATGTGGTCCCCTCTTGATAGCATTACCTTGGTGTTAACATAGCTGTCTCCAACCTCTGGGGTAGCATCTGATTCTTCATCAGGAGGGTCTGACTTGCGGCCATCTAGGTCATGTCCTCATACTTTTCAAAGATAAGAGGCTCATCAATCCCCAAATCCTTGAAAGCATCAACGGATGCCTTGGGTCCAAGCTTAACTTCAATAGACTCATTGAAGCTCTTCATTGCAGCTTGCTCAACAGGACCTACAATCTCCTCAGGTGTAAGTCCACGGTAAGAAGACTGATGAACTACCTCACCATTTTGCTTAAGGATTTTTGCAGTGAGTGTTGGTCCAAAATCAATACTTGGGCCAAGATATCTTGCCAAAACAAGGCTATCATCTGGGAACTGGACAGCACTATCTCAAAACTTGACCCACTCATACCACTCAAACTCACAGAACTGGCTGATATCAGAAGTTTCACCAGACATGATGGTTTCAGGCACTTCACCATGCAGCATGTAAATATCATGAGCAGTGTTGAACCTAATGTAGGATTCCAGCACAAGGCAATCATCCCACAACTTCTTCTGTGATCCGGACTTGATCGTCTTCCAACCAGCTCCCTTCTTGAGCTCGCGGATATTTCCTTCTGCAGCATTTTGCCATGGAGAGCATGGCTCTGTCTGCTTCAAACGGCAGCTTGCTTGTTTAAGTTTGCGCCTAAATTTGCCCTTTACTTGTTCCAATGAGCCATCAACAATGCATGCTGGTGGAACCCCATCACGATGGAACGGTAGGGAAAGAGCTTCATGCGCATCACTCTTGTGCTGCATTGGGAATGCATGGGACCAACCAAATGATGTAGCAAACAACTCAGCATATTTGTTCCCTTGCAACGAAGTGGTTCCGGCAATCAACGTGTCACCAAACACTGGGTGTGGCAACGTCCTGTACCTCAGTGCATGATCATTAGTCCTGAATCACCACGACAAAGATGGGTGTAAACCAGTTCTAATCCCATGCTGGGTAGTGCATTGAATGGTCTGCTTTGCCTTCTCCGGAGATATCCCCCACTTTTACTCAGAGTCATGTGATTAATCTATTGAGATGACTTGGACTGAGCCACACCAACTTTGGAGATGCTGATTGAAACACATGACTTGGACTCAAGGAACATACCAAAATTCTCATCATCCATAACATCAACAGCACTGACTTGCAGGGAAGTAGACAGAGAATTGATAACCATTGTCCCCTTGCTGTTGATGTGCAGCACATGACTTGTCCCCTGAAATCAATCATTCTATCCTCATTCTATCCTCCATCTCAGAAAAATCAGAAGATTGAGGATCCCAAACAGGTTCTTCAGCCGTCAAATCAATACAATGATAGGCGGCTTGATTCTCCCATTCTGCAATTGTGAGTTTTGTCGCTTGGAAGTAACTGGCTACTCCAGTCAAAGAAAGAGGAATGAGCAATGGACTACTATCATCAAGGGATCAACAACTTGCAAGGAATGTGTAGATTCATCAGGATCTTCTGCCAAGAACTTGGGTAGTTCACTAATCTTGATACCCAACACTGCATGGGACACAACAAATGATGTTCGAGATGAGGAATGTCAATTGCCTGATTGATCACCAACATATAGACTTGACCTGTCTGTGGACGATCATAAGCAACAGCAGCACTGAATGTGTGATACTCATTGCATCCATCTTCCTTGTCATAACTGTAGACACTCACTGGCCTCCCATAATCATGAATGATCAGAACTTCCTTTCCAACAACCAAAGTGTCTGCATGACTATCACATCCAACCCACGTTTCACCACCAATAGAGGAACTTGCTGCCTGAGTACAAATGGAATAAACAGGGGCAAGACATGCACATTGGGACCAGTCTCCTCATCACTGGATGGCACAGTGCCTGACCGTAGTCAGGACTTTCTTTTCTTCTGCCATGTCAAAGCAGAGTGGTTCCTGTTACCACTTGGCTTTTGCTCAGAATCATCATTGGACACTTCCATATCCTATCCTTGCTCAGATTTATACCCTCCAATTTTGTAATCTTGGCGTTGAGTGCAGCATTTTTGGCTTTGAGAGCAGAAATCTTCTTCCTTGGAGATGTGGTGGTCGGGTCATTGAAGGTAACCCCCTTCTTTCTCTTTTTCCTTAGCTCATAGAGCTTTTGCTTCTGTTTGGTAGATAGCTTCTTGTACTCATCCTTCTTATAATATCAATCTGTGATGTCCCTGACAGCACTCTCTCCTGAGCCACTACCATCCAACTTCTCCCCTCCAGAATGAACTGTGGCAATCTTCAGCTCAAGTTGCCCATCAGACTGCTTAATGAAGTCGTTGTACAGGGTGACACATTTGTCTAAGTCTGCACGGTATTCATTGAAGGAAAGGATGGTGGCCTTTGCAGTATCCAGCCTTGTTGTCTTGATACCATCAATCAAGAACCTAACTTTGGAACAGTCATCAATACCCTTGTAACCATACTGTTCAAGGCTGGTAAAACATGGTGCTGTTCCTTGTGCACAGTCACATACTTCTCGAAGGTCCAATTCCACTTTTCACCATGATAGTTGACATCACAAAGATGGCGCTCAGCCGCTTCAATGCCATATGATCCACATTATTGGGTCCAAGAAAATGGTTATAGACACCAAAGAATCCTGCCCGACCAGTTCTGGTTCTTCGAGCTGGTTTGATATAAGTCCATGTCTCATGGTTCTGGAAAAGGACAGCAATCTTGTCCCATGCTGTGGTCCTGTCAGTCATAAAACTTTCAGTAAAAGGACCATTGACCTCCAAATCAGCAATAACGCCAGCAGTACCAGGCACCAAAATGGGTGCACGGGCAATCATCTCCTCATCCAGTGTGAGATAACTTGTTGCTGGATTGGTCACAGAAGGCTTGGGGGCAAGGGCAATTCTAACAACATAACTGAGAGGTACATCATTAACACCATGAAACTGTCTGGGGTACTCCTCTACTGCCTCCATGGTCTTGGGCCAATCCTTGGAGTCAATCACTGGTGGGGTATCAGGATCAGTGCGGTTCCTCTGGGTATTACGTTGCTTGATGAGCTTGCAAACGTTTGTCAAGGTGATGTCTCCAACATTGACAGTTTGCGACATTCCATCTTGGTGTTTGACATAATACCTGCCATGCTACATATTATCTTCAGCTCGAGCTGAGACCTTGGTGCCAGGGTCAGCAGCTCCAGCTGCATTGGTCCCCCCTGGACGCCGAAGGACTCGACAGAGGTTAGAGGCCTTGTCATCATCTAAGTTTCTCAGTTCATCAACTCAGTCGATGCCTTGATCACCAGTAACTAACTGGGTGGCTTTGGGAGTAAATCCCATGCATTCAAGCATTGTTCAAATGGACACAGCTTCCGCCATATTAAATATCAATGCCTGATAGTGCTATCTTCTTAGCTTGGTGGACTATCAAACCGATGCAAAGTTGCAGGGAGGATACTTGGCCTTGAAATCTGAGCTAAAGCTTCAACTTGTCACACCAAAAAAGTAATACTTCTTTTTGGTGGGCAAAATAATAGGGAAAAGGCACCCCCCTTCCTCAGTTCTTGAATCACTTGATTAATCTTTAGACAGTGTGCAAAAACACACAACAGCTGGAACTCCTGGAATATACTTTCCCACTCCAATCGTATCATAACTCACGGGAGGCAAAAATATCACTTTCTTGTGACCTGATTTGCACTACACTTCAAACACCAAACAAAACCCAGGTTCCCTGAAATCTCTGTACTTTAGGGGCAATAGAGACTGGGTCTGATAAACTGAAAATACTTGGCAATATACGGTGGTACTTGAACAGTAGGAAGTAGTATGACTAGAATACCTCACACAGCAATGGCCTGGCTTGGCCCCCTTGACACTGGCTTGTGTGCAAGAGAAGAGACTTATTTTAATATTTTGGCTGTGATTGTCTAAAACTACACAATCAACAATCAGCCAGTATTGTACACATGTACCCTACTAGTACATGATGCATCGCCGATGAAACATGGACACGATCAAGAACACTACATGATCAAGATCATGATCTGGACATGATCACGAACAGATCAAGATCACGACTAATGTGCTCCACTTTTTAATATGTAATACAACCATGACTTCCAAATTGTGAAAAGATTAATATCTCATCAACATTAGTCCTACCATAACTAGATTTGATCCTTATTCCTCCATGAAATAAAGAGAACAATAATATGTGAGGTTGAGACCCACTGTCACCACAAGAGATCTGACTTAATTGAGGACTTCAGTAACATCATATCCTCCATTTTAATGAGGTTTTTTGGTGGATAGGTTTGCTGTTGATAGGTGATAACTCATTTGCTTCACCACCAAATAATATTGAGAGATTGCAAAGCTCAAGTTGGGCATCATGGTGGATTGTTCTACAAAAGAGCATGAATCCATCTGGATTGGGTATGGAATCTCGGGCCACCCTCAAGACATATTTGATTGTATACCCCAGTTGCATTCACACTGTTCAATGCAAATCAGAGGGGAAGCTCAACAAATTAGTTGAGCAAATTCAATTGATACAATAATGATTCAGTACGTCCAATTCTTTTGCTCCTGATTGACTTGTTGGTATCTCAACAAAGTAGCAATCATCAATCATCATGCTTGTATTCTGCATTTCCTCCTTTTGATTGAAAATAGATCTTTTCTTTGACATCTCTTAAGATTGTTGCCTAGTTAATTTAAGTAATTAACACTTGACTGAAAACTTTATCCATTGGTACATTCAAGACTCTTGACCTCCCTCCTACTGTTGATTTTGGGCAAAGTCATGAATAGCCTATCACTATCACATGATAGGATAATTCATTCATGTTGACCACAAAATAATTCAGGAATTCTCCAGGCTAATTCATTTATCCATTGCTATCACATAGGAACTTTTGAATAACTCTTGCTGAATCAGACTTGCCAGAGATTCATGTGAAAATCATATCCCAATGCAAGTAGCCCAGACGTCAGTGCTATCAATCACCAGATATTTCTTTCAGTACAGTTTTTGGAACAGAATTTAGTATTTTCCCATGCAAAGTTGTTGCACACCAATGAATGATTGCCAAAATGAAATGGCCTCAAACATTATTTCATTTCTTGGTGGTTACAAAGTACTTCTAGTTACCAAGATTCACAGCTGGTAATGTGTAAAATTCTTATGCACATCAATAATATATGAGCAAACAGAAAGGGATCATGGACAACACTGCAAACGAAAAACACCGGTAACCTCCCGTACACTCGAGTGTACGGGGAGGTTGAAGCGGAATGGTATCTTTGGTAACCTCCCGGTACACTTCTGTAACCCTCCGGTAAACTAGTGTATGCGGGAGGGTTACGAGTCTACGGGAGGTTACCGAAATTTGAGACCAAAGGAGCTTTGGATATTTTTCTACGTACGATAGGAATTGGTAATGTTTTACAGGAGAACAGACTTCTCAGTAAGTCTTAGAATCGATATCAATCTAATTAGTGGCTATAACTGCAATACTTAGTAGCTAAAAAATGTTTACCGGTGGCATACCGGAAGTGTACGGGAGGGTAACCGGAAGGTTCTGGGAAGGCTACCGGAGAGTACCGGAGGGTTACCGGAGCATACGGGAGGGCTACGGGCGTTACAGGAGGGTTACCGGGAGGGCTACCTACTGTTGGACTACAATAATAGAGTATGTGTAATTTATCTCCACTAATATAATTAAACATACTACATTAACATATTTTAGGGGCCTGCCCAACACATCGCCCACCAAAAGGACACAGGTGCCAAAATTTCAGCCCCAAGCTGCTCCAAGATGAAAAACGATACTGTGGACAATATTATCACCAAGGTAGAAGAAAATTAATTATTTAATTGAAACTAAGCTGAAATGAAAACAATTGTAATATAGTTTGACTTCAATAACTCACCATAAAATTTACATGCCTCTGCCGAGCGTTGTTGGCAACACGGCGGTGCAAGGCGAAATGCCAAACTCAGTCTGTGGACTGAGTTTCGCTGTTCCCATGCCTATCCTGAAATAAAATAATTGAAAATTAGATGTAGTCAAGACAAGTGTAAAATAATTGTATTCCATGCAACTCACCTCTATTAATATACTTGCCGCTGCCAAATATCGTTGGCAACACGGCGGTGCAAAGCGAAATCCCAAACTCAGTCTGTGGACTGAGTTTGGGGATTTCGAACTGGGCCTGTAACTATTTCATTGAAAAAATTAACATGTGTTGAGTATAATAGGGTGAAAAAAGATGAGTTCATGAAAACTCATCCCCAAAATATACCCGCCGCTGCCAATTGTTCTTGGCAACACAGCGGTCCAAGGCGGAATGCCTAACTCAGTCTGTGGACTGAGTTTTGGCAATTTCGCCAGTAGACCTGTAACTAATTAATTGAAAAAAAATTAACACGTGTTGAGTATAATAGGGTGAAAAAAGATGAGTTCATGAAAACTCACCCCCAACGTTCTCGGCAACACTGCGGTCCAAGGCGGAATGCCTAACTCAGTCTGTGGACTGAGTTTCGCGATTTTGCCAGTAGACCTGTAACTAATTAATTGAAAAAAATGGACGTGTGGTGAGTACAATAGTGTGAAAAAGATGAGTTCATGAAAACTCACCCCCAAAATATACCGGCCGCTGCCAATTGTTGTTGGCAACATGGCGGTCCAAGGCGGAATGCCTAACTCAGTCTGTGGACTGAGTTTCGGCGATTTCGCCAGTAGACCTGTAACTATTTAATTGAAAAAAATGGACGTGTGGTGAGTATAGTGGTGTAGAACATGAAGAGTTTTAAATATCTTACCCCAAAATATACCCCCGCTGCCAATTGTTGTTGGCAACATGGCGGTCCAAGGCGGAATGCCTAACTCAGTCTGTGGACTGAGTTTCGCAATTTGCCAGTAGACCTGTAACTAATTAATTGAAAAAAATTAACATGTGTTGAGTACAATAGTGTGAAAAAGATGAGTTCATGAAAACTCACCCCAAAATATACCGCCGCTGCCAATTGTTCTTGGCAACACGGCGGTCCAAAGCGGAATGCCTAACTCAGTCTGTGGACTGAGTTTCGCGATTTCGCCGGTAGACCTGTAACTAATTAATTGGAAAAAATGGACGTGTGGTGAGTATACTGGTGTAGAACATGAAGAGTTTTAAATATCTTACCCCAAAATATACCGGCGCTGCCAATTGTTGTTGGCAACATGGCGGTCCAAGGCAGAATGCCTAACTCAGTCTGTGGACTGAGTTTGGACGATTTCGCCGGTAGGCCTGCAACTATTTAATTGAAAAAAAATTGGCCGTGTGGTGAGTATAATATTGTAGAACAAGACAAAATCTTGATTACTCACCCCCAAAATATACCCGCTGCTGCCAATTGTTGTTGGCAACACGGCGGTGCAAGGCGGGAGGGATAACTCAGTCTGTGGACTGAGTTTCGGCCGTTCCCATGATGGGCCGGTGAGGTATCAGTGATGTAATTGAAAAAAATACACATGTGTGATGTGAAAGCAGTGAGAGGGCGCACTGCTACAGTTGTGTCTGGGTCAAGCACCATTGTTGTAGTATGGTACCATACGTAGATATACTAAACTGTATTATCATACAAATATGCCACACAAGAATTAGGTGACGTGATACAAAGGAATAGGTAACAAACACGTAGACACACTACGCCAATTTTCAGCCTCACTTATTATTCTTATGTTGTGTTCTTATTTTTTGGTGCAGTCACTTCTGGTAGTACCATATTTTGAAAATATGAATAGGCCCAAAACGCACTCACCAAATGAAATCATAGATCAAGCCTAGAATTGAAACCAAAACTAGACCCAACAGGTGATCTTGCAGTTTACAACTCGTTATTCGCAAAATGTGAGTCATGAAACAAACAACCACTCCGAAGATATTTTTTGCTTCAAAGCTTAGCGTGATAAACGAAAATGCGGCTTAAGTAATGTATAAAAACCGGTAACCCACCCGTACACTCTTGAAATTCCAGTAACCTCCCGTACACTCTGACATTTTGCGAGTGTACGGGGAGGTTACCGGTGTTTTTTGTTTGCAGTGAAATAATGTCTATGAGGTATCCGCTTAGGCCAAGTGCTATCTACTGTGTGATAGCCTAGTTCACATAGTCCTCTCCCTGATTTTATATATGTTGTTGGTACCAAACCAAACTATTTTATATGCATGGACAATAGGGGCAGATGTAATTTCGTAAGTTACTTGTATCTTTCTATACTTGACTGTCATCATATTCATTCTTTAGAAGTGTATGTATGTTGAATACACCACACCACTACAAAACCGTCACATGGTCTATGATCTGGTATTCCAACATCAATGACATCACCTACAAATACTGGCTCACAGTGCTTCTTTCAATGTTGATGTGCCCCTCTAGATAAGACGAGTAATGACAAAGCCAGTTTCAATTTTGTTAGGTCAGTATGGATTTTGGCAGTTACATTATAAATACTGGCAGTGCAAATATGAATTTAGATGAAAGTAAGTATATTGACAGTGCCAATATGAATATTGGTCTTACCAATTTTAGTAATAGATGTGCCAGTTATTAGAATGGTCTAGTTTATCAATTGATACCAACGTAACAGCAGCCATTGTGTATACTGACAAGGCAACATGTTGGCATGACAGTATAACTATAATGGTTTAGTTCATAAAAATATGGCTTTGTACCTGCATACATCATATTATTAGATAGAGTAGTACGTATCACATCTATTATGCACAAAATAATAGTAATTATGAGGATATAAACAGAAAGTACACCCAATGACCTCTCACAATACTTAGCAAATAAAACATAGTATTAGAAAGCAGTAGATAGAAATTGTGGGCCTTAACACAATTTCAGAGAAAGTAATCTACGGTAGTAATTCAATACATCCTACCACTTGCAAGTAACCATCGAATTCGTTAAGTTGCTAACAAATTTGATCTAATTTAGTCTTATTTATTATTCATTAATCTCGTGTCAGACGTCCGTTTCTATCCATCAATCTGGGTCAGTCCTTCAGCTGGATACAAAGTCCATCTCGAACTGATGGTCGAGGTTGACTGATTCTTGATATCAAAGCCTCTCAACCTCAAACCATTCCATCCTCTCAACCATTTCTGTCATATCTCAGTGAGTTTTCAATTATTTTTCATAAAAATTGTACCATTTGAAAGCTCTTGTTTTCTTCTATTCAACCACACAAAGTGACGTTATCCAGTAGGGTGTCTCTGTTGAGGAGTGCGCTGTCAAAAAGTCTAATCCATCTCGGCGAGTTTTCAATTGTTTTTCATGACAATTGAACCAAAAAAAATTTTTTTTTTGACCTAAGCCAGAAAGTATTTAAAAAATCTTGTTGTAGACTTTGCTGGCTTTGTTTTTATGAGCTTAATACTACTGTACAACTGATGAATGAGATACTAGTTATCTCATGCATAAAAACACAAATGATCATGGGAGAGATTGGCAGTGATTTGTGGCAGTTCCATGACTGGCTCATATTCAACTGCCCAAAGGAACTGTCCCATGGGAAGGTTCCTGAGAAGGAAATCCTCCATTGGATATTCAACCTAAGAAAACACCTACAATGTGTATGGTGGAGTTCTAGGAAGGAAAATCCTATTTGGATATGATTTCTGAGAAACTCATATCTTATGACTTTTGAGTCCTTCCTCTGTATCAAACAATGTGAAGGAGACTTATGGAGTTCCACCTGGAAGCTCCAGATTCTTGGCCTATGTCACTCGCCCCCACGAATGGAGGGTCAGGTGAGGTGTGAAAAAACCTTTTCTTTGGAAAGGAAAAATGGGGAGGCCTGTTTTGTGAGCGGAAGACACTTGTTTTGTGTACCGAGTTATACTGGTGATACAAGACTTTCCTGGCTGAGTAGTGACTACGAAGCATTATTTCAAGCGTAAGTGTTAGTGGAGAGAGGAGTAAGAGTGATTCACTGACATGTTCTTTATTTTAAGTGTCTGTAGTGTCAAAGTATGGTGTTACTCTCCTAATGTTTAATCTTTCTGATTTTGTTCCGCGGTGAACCCTGATAGTACCATTCGTATGGACTGTCGATATAGTCCAAGGATCTTTATGGTATTTGCTTTCTGATTTGCGGAGGATACCTTCTTTGCAAAGAAGTACTCTATCACCAATTTTATAATCCCAATCGACGCGAGACTTGTTTTCACGTTCGGTGTTGCGATCGGTTTGGCGTTGCCTATGGTCTCCTATTTTGTTCCAGTCAGCTAGGAAGGGAATGTCAAACAGCATGTCCCTGCCAAATATTGCTGCACCTGGAGAGGCTTTGAGTACCGTGTGGTATGTGGAGCGAACGGCCCATGCAGCATCTGTGAGGAAGTCTGCTATGTCACTAGGAGCCACTGTATTGGCCATGTCTAATTCAGCGGTACGGAGCATTGTCATGATTACTTGATGCATCCGTTCTAGTATTGCGTTTGCTTGGGGGTTCTTGATGCTGGTTGGCTTACGCTTGATACCGTATGAATCGAGCTTGAACTCACTTCCATTGTCGTAAATGATTACTTGACAACGTGTGTAACGGCTAAACCAGATCTTGTTTACTAAAGAGCCAACTTGTGCTGATGATTTATCAAAGTATGCTTCTTTAGGTTTATTATGTGTGTTAGTACCCTTGAGGCCCTTTTACCCTTGGGAGTAACAGAATTGAATTCAGTTACCGGTAGTTCCACAATTTCGAACCAACTGGTAGCTGGATCTATCATTGTGACACACATAAAGTCAATTTCAGTGCCGTCTTTGCCCTTGAGAGTGTATGGTCCGATTAGGTCCACACATAGTACCTCCCAGGGATTTGATACAACCAATTTTGTAGGCAATTTACCGTACTTATGTTGGCGTCGTTTGTTGACTTGGCATTTATGACAATTTTTGACAAAGGTGCGGACAGAGTGTCTCAAACCTTTCCAATACATCGCAGCGAAGAGTTTCTTCGAGACGGGTTGTCCCAGGATGCTGCAGATAGTGATGGTACCACTGTACTGCTCGCTGCTGGAGTTCCTGTGGGATGACAAGTTTGCCATCCTTGCACAGTACTTGAACATTTTCTACCAGCTGAGGTTTGTATGCCTCCAGCAGGCTGAGTTTGTCCAGCGTTTTATCCGTTTGTTGAGCTGCGGCAATCTCCCGAACTGTCAGGGGATAGATCGCATTCTCTTCGCTGCGGTTAGCAAACACAAAGTTCATGAGGTCTGAGTGTTTGACCGGGGATGGGTCCTCTTCTGCTTGCATAGTGTAATAACACCAGCATTTGGTGAAGGTCATCCAGTTTTCCTTGACGTCCTTTGTTGGACCAAAGTCAAGGCGTGAAATCGCATCCGCAACTGTGTTGTGGATTCCTTTGATGTACACGATTTCAGGACCATATTCTTCTAGCAATAAACGCCAACGGTAAACCCTGTCACAGGTTAAACCGAGTGCATCTTGCATGAGGTTCTTGTGGTCTGTGTAGACTACAATTGGCTGGCCCCACAGCATTCCTTTGAATTCTTTGAGTGTTTCAACAATGGCTAGAAGTTCAATTTCGGTTACGCTGTATTTTTGCTGACAGACAGAGAGTTTTCTGCTGAAAAATGCAATTGGCCGGTTGTTCTGAGTAATGACGGCTCCAAGTTGTCTCTTGGATCCATCAGTATAGATCTCAAACCCTTTTGAGTAATCAGGGTAGGCCAAGGACACATCTTTGGCGATAGTGGCCTTTACGTCATCGAATGCTTTTGATGTTCCTCAGTCCATTTCCAGGGTTTCTTTTTAACCTTGAGAAGTTTGGATTGTTTGGTATGACCACACTCGCCTACTAGGCTTGTGAGTGGGGCAAGCATTTCGCTGCGCCGTGCCCAAAGATCTCGATAGTATTGGACCATGCCAAGAAATCTACGGAGGTCTTTGACATTTTTGGGCGGTGTCAGTGCAAGTATCGACTGTACCTTCTTGGGTTGTGGTTTTATTCCCTCTCGTGAGAGGATGTACCCAAGATATTCTGTTTCAATGGCACAGAAGTTTGATTTGCGAGCATTTACTTTTAGGTTCGCATCTTGCAGTCTGGAGAGGACCAATTCCAATTTAGCCAGGTGGTCTTCCAGGGTTCCCTTGGTGATACATAGTAGATCATCAATGTAAGCTCTTACGAACTCAAGGGTGGCCATTAGTTCCGTCATTTTCGATTGAAATATGTCCGGAGAACCAGCAATTCCCATTGGTAACCTGAGGTAAGAGTACTTACCCCATGGAAATATAATGGTGCAGATCTTGGATGCATCTGGATCCAACCTAATGGTGTAGTAGCCCATGTTCAAATCAAGGGCTGTGGCAAAAGTGAAACCTTCTAACTCTTGCATGACTGTACTAATTTTAGGTAACGGGAATGGTTTTCTAACTATCCTTTTGTTTACTTCTCTAAAATCACTTAGGAAACGTACAGTCTGATCTTTTTTGGTACTATGAACGATGGTGAAGCCCATTCAGATGCGGGCTGCCACTGTAGTACCCCTAGGTCACATAGTCTTTTGAGCTCTTTCATGAGAGTCTCTTTGACTGAATGTGGCACTGGGTAGGCTCTGCCATGGTACGGTTTTGCACCTTCCTTCAGTTCAAAGGAGACAGGCTCAGTATTCCAATCACCTAGTGTACCATCAAAGAGGTCCTCGTATTTACGGAGGAGCTCCAACAACTTGTTTTGATCTTGTAGACTAAGGTGAGGACAATTGTTGTCAACAACTGATTGGAGGTCTGCTTTTTCATATTTTGCATCTAAGATGTGAACTGCACGCTGAGTGGCTTCCTCAGTACTACGTGGTTCATGAATCATGCTGTGGTTAACTGACCAAGCTTTTTCAATCTTAGAGCTAGTTGACAGACTGTTGATGTCTCTCATCGGCAAGATGATCTCATCAATGGTAATATCCTTTGTTCAAAAATCTAGAACAATTCCAAGCTCTCTTAGTGTTTTTACACCTAAGATGAGGTCAAACGCTGGCTTAGCCATCTTTTTACCATCATACTCCACAACATCAGGTTTAACTGTGTATTCCTTGCTGTTGGAGTACTCTAGGAATTTTAGAGTAACTTCGCCTCTTCCTTTGGTTTGGAAGCACCCATTCGACGTGTGCCAAGACTTTGACACCTGCCTAGTCAAGTAGGGAAAACGCTTGGTGGTTCCTTTTTCATGGAACATGAGGTCACCATCGGAACCAGTGTCCAATAGTACTCTCAAGAAGTTGTTTTTGCGACTCCTGGACAAGTGTTTGAGTTTTGTCGAGGACTGACTTCCAGTCGCTAATTTTTGTACAGCTAGTACTGCTGTTACTGAGTCCATTGATTTTTGTGGGTTAGATGGCTCAATTGACTTTGATTTATGTAGGGTGTCCCTCACTGAGTTGGGATCTACATCAAAGTTAGTGGACAAGTTCGAGGTGTCTTTGAGATTTTTCAAAGTTACGTCCACTAAGGGACTCGAATAATCCGGAATTAAAATTTTGTCATTTAATTCTAATTTTTGGTTACTGGTAGTTTTTATCGGACCAGGGGTAGTGTAATTGGCTAACTCGTGGTTAGTTTTAATTTTCTTACATCTATTTTCATTTTCCCGGTACTACCCGACCCAACACTTCAGGATGAGTCGGAATCGCTGTCACTTTCTTCGCGACGGCGACGTTTCTTGCCTTTTTGTTGGCTTTCTTGAGAGACTTCTCAAGTTTCTCCATGCGAGCCAAGACCTGGGCGTAGGACTTCTTGGGGCGACTGTCCTCGCGGGACTTTCGTGCAGCTTGCCCGAAAGTACCTCGCGTAGGAGTTCCGTCTTTGTTGTACCGGCGACACTCCGCGGTGTTATGCGTGGTGTGTGCGCCCCCATGCTTTTGCATAGCTCGCAGTTCTTGTCTACGCGCGTATACTCCGTGCGTGCTTGCTTGGGCTTCTTGGGAATTCGTGCGCCTAGCGCGAACTTCTTGGAGGGCTGTTCAGCTCCTTGGGCCTTTGCAGGCTTAGAAGACGACTGCCTCTCATCCACTGGGTGCGCCACCTCAATTCGCTCAAGAATGAGCAATAGAGGCTTAACCCCTTCGGGATAGCACTTCTCAAGCAAGTGGTACTGGTCCTGCCACTTCAACGGACACATGCGCAAGATATGGCATGCAAGTTCCGCGTCAGTGAAGGAGTAGACCTGTTGGGTCATCGTACTTGCGCCGGGCTGTAATACAAGCACGGGAGGTCTTCCACGTAGTTGTTCAGCTGCATCACGCGCTGCACAAACTGACGCACCCAAACCTTGTTGGGCTTCTTGAGGCAATTTGAAATATAGAATTTCAAATTTTCGCCTGCGCCATGTGCAAAACACGATTGGAGGTGGAGTAACTGGCACCTCCTGAATGACTCGGACGCCTTGCCCGGTGACTTCTTCCTTTCGACTCGAAGATGTCGTGAAAGGGACTTGACTCCGTCTGCTCCTTGACAATTAAGTCCCAGGGCTGACGTGCCTCCTCAGTGAGAAGGTTGGCGTAGAGTTGAAAAACTTCTAGGGCCGAGTCGGTCATTTTTGTCCTTAAGGCGAGCATGTCGGCCTTTAGGGAGAGTGACTCTGCGGTCTTTTTCTCCTTCTCAGTCTTGCTGAGGGGGTCATCGGCAAGTTCGCGTAGAACAGCCTTCCAATCACCTTTTTTCGAGTCATATGCCTTTTCGGCATCATCGCAGGCGGAATTAGACCCCATTTTCTTGGCGGTACTATACGCCTTGTTCACGTGCAGTACAAACTGCTCGTTGGTACCGTGTCCGGACCAAACCGTGACTCGGGTTTCTGACCCATTCGCGAGGGTGCACTTGAGGGTCTCAGGCTTGAGGTCCAAAGCTTCTTGGACTGGGTCCCGATCCGGCACATAACGGATAGGGGCTTTCTCGCCACCCCTTCCGCGCTCGCACTCTTGGTTCTTAAGCCCAATAGGGGCAATCTTCTCAGTAGACATTCTTGAGAGGGCTGCTCCGAGACTTGTTCCAAGGAAAAGGGTCTTGTAGGAGCTTCGTGGCGGTTCGCACTCAAAGGAGACACGATTGGCACGAATCTTGTTGGCGGCGGGATCACGTAGCGCAGACGTGGTGCTACTATTTACCGGCGCACGAAAGACGGTGGCTCGACGGGCGAACACGTGGATGCTGAACGCTGGACTGGCGGAGGACAGACGCGACGGTGTTGAACGGACGGTGGTCGGCTCGACGGTGACGGACGGTCGAAGGACAGTGCGGCGATGGACAGACGGTCCAAAAAAAATTCGCTCGAGTAGGTTATCAATTGATAGTGACCTAAGCCAGAAAGTATTTAAAAAATCTTGTTGTAGACTTTGCTGACTTTGTTTTTATGAGCTTAATACTACTGTACAACTGATGAATGAGATACTAGTTATCTCATGCATAAAAAACACAAATGATCATGGGAGAGATTGGCAGTGATTTGTGGCAGTTCCATGACTGGCTCATATTCAACTGCCCAAAGGAACTGTCCCATGGGAAGGTTCCTGAGAAGGAAATCCTCCATTGGATATTCAACCTAAGAAAACACCTACAATGTGTATGGTGGAGTTCTAGGAAGGAAAATCCTATTTGGATATGATTTCTGAGAAACTCATATCTTATGACTTTTGAGTCCTTCCTCTGTATCAAACAATGTGAAGGAGACTTATGGAGTTCCACCTGGAAGCTCCAGATTCTTGGCCTATGTCATCTCCGGGTCTGGTGGGCCCCCCCCCTCCCCCCCCCCCCCCTCCCAACCCCTTTTTTTTGGGGGCCCCCGGGGGGGGGGGGGGGCCCCCCCCACCCTTTTCCGCTTTAATGGCTTTTAAAAATTAATACCATCAAATGGGGCCCCCCAGCCCAAAAGTAGAAGTTCTAAAACTCTCCCCATTCTAGAGTGGCTAACCTTTCCCAGAGACTCATTTCCACTTCAAGCAGCCCACACATGTGTTGTCAACGATGGGCTTGGCAAGACATGGTTAGTAGTCTACCATTATTCCTTAGGTTTGTTGGAGTAACAAGAGTTGACCCAACAGACTTGAGAATAACTTTCTTCTCGACCCACAGGAGATCATCACTCAAAGATTCCTTTTACTCAGATGTTACCTTCTATGACATCATTGATCCCACAACCATTCCTAGCACCAACTACATGTGATGCTCTGACTCATTATACACCCAATGCATTAACACTTTCAAGACTTCACAAGACTACCAAATGTCCTCTAGTTCCACATACATGCCTAACCCGACATATATTGACAGTACATCTGAGGATATCAGCTTTCATCACTGCCCGTTCTTGTCAGGTAAGGAGCACTCCTCGGTCAATTTGTTCATCCAGTTGGATAAAAATTCATGTACGTCCAGGAAAATACTTACATAGACATTAGTATGTGCATGAGTTCATTTTTTGACTTCATTTTCACATCATCAAACTCTCACACACAAATTCTACTCAGATAAACTAGTACAACTTGCCTTAAATCACACATGTGTTCAAGTTTTCAAGAACACAGGTGTTTCTGTGTGCTCAGGTCAATCTGAAACAGAAATGCAATCTCAGAAGAATCGTTGCATCTGTCTTGACATTAACGAGAACTTATTGTTTGCAAGCAAGTTCATCTACAAGTATTTACCCCAACCCAAGGGATCTAATGTTCTCCTCCATTATTTTGATATATCTAATGGGCTACTTCAGCTCCTAAATATCCTATCCTTGAGGTGCTGCTTGCCAATAATTGTTTTATTCCAACATCCCTCCCCATCACCTGACAAGTCAATGAGGAATGCCATTGCCACAGTCTCCAAGAATTGCATGCATGCTCTAGTCTCTTGTTAGGAGATTCACTTTGTTTTTGATTACAATCCATCTAAAAATACATGGTCTGGTGGTCGCAGGCTCTCACTCATTCTCTCTGCGAACAACACATAATTGAGAATACATGCACATCTCACACCTCCACCATTTCAGAAAACAGTGATGAAATTGTTTGTCATCCCATTTTTGGAATTGTTGATAGAAGATAGAAGAGGATGGGCATTAACAAGAAAGGAGTAAAAATAAAAATAATGTTTAGTTTTATCAATGCATATGATGTGTGTTGTAAACTAGTTGAACATTGCCTTCATATGTTTCTTGGGTCAGTGCTACATACTTTCATTTCTGTCAACTTTGGCTCTATGTTGTATATGCAACTTTTCTGAGTCTTGAAAATTCTGAAGCATAGACTGATTATCATCATCAAGAGGCAGCTTTCTGTTGGACTTGCATTTGATCTATGCCATTTTTAGTGTTTCGACAAGTCTTTCAAACTTCTTAAGATATAATTCCTACCAGCGGCCTTGTTACAAGCAGATTCCATGACATAGTTGACATCTTCCTTCTGTGCTTCAGTCAGCAATCTTGTTGATAGAGGAATAAATCTGGAATCAAACTTTGGATGAAACTGATGGAACTGGTTGCCAAAGCTGTGCTCAAGATTAACATAGAATCCACACTTCACATCAAAATGGAAAGGACACCTATGTTCTCTATTGGAGACATTTCTTCTTCTAGCTTTATACTTGCCATCGATCCTCCTGTTCTCCCTATCACTGCCAATCAGAGTGGCATTCATGTACCGGTTATCATCTGTTACTTGCATGTCTTTTGATTTGAAGTCTCTGTAAAATGAGAGCACAATGACGAGTGAGTGTCTATCTCCTCCGCCATAAGCTACAGTGGTGTGTCCTGCTTCATGAGCTATGAGCTGTTCCTATCAAATCTTTTTTCAAGCACATCCGAGACTTGCAATCTCCCCATCCACTCAACTTCTGATCAATGAGGGGCCGGATACAATGCAGAGCTGAAATAAAGTCTATGTGTGGGATATTTTGCCCCTCCAAGGTATTCACAAACATCCACCAGTTCTGGGTCATTGTTTTCCATCACTTTTATAGTGTTTTCTCCATCCAACAAGACATGCACTTTGAAAGGAAGAGAATCTTGCCAAGGGTTATTGAGATTAGCAACAGTGTCAACAATAAGATTCTGTAGGTTACAGGTGAACTTATTTCTTCTATACTCCAAATTTGGCACATACAATTCATTGGAATCCATAGAACCAAATGTACTGGGTAAAACAGATGACATTATGCTGATTGGTGGTCCGTTAGAATCAGCTGCAGGACATATATTTTGGCACAATGTGGTATCAATGACACATGGTGCTTTCATTGGGGCATCATACTTTTTACACATCATTTGGGTGTAAAGGAGCCAACCGAATGTGTAGGGGATCAAGATGAGATCATTTGGGTGACATTTGATGCATCGGATTCCACGGTAACAAATTCTTGAAAGGAAGACACATGGGTGATCTTTGATGCAGTGTATTGGGTGCAATGAAGCTTGCTTGGGTGACATTTTGTGGAACAGATTCAATAGTAAGAGCTGTGCTAGATGTGCTTGGAGTAATCAAAGACATTTTGAGGAGATCTGGTGTGGTATTGTATGCAGCGGAGCTGCTCATGTCAGTGTGATTTTGTGCATAGGAAAACATGGAAACAGCTTTTAGAAGTTCACTAGGAGTAAGGGAAGACATGTTGGTGATACTGAATGTGTGTGTTTTGCTCGATAAGACCAGCAAAGTGGGCAGCAGCGTCAATGTAGCGGACTTGAATTACAATGGGGGGAGAAATAAATGAGCATTGATATTTTGACTGTGCCATAGTTTAAATCTGAAAACAGAATAATATTATTTATCCATCGGCTTCATTAGGAGATCAGCTGGATATTACCAGATGGCTGACAGGAGATAATGAAGAATAGTCACAAGACCCCATTCTCAATATCATAGGTGATGTCACTATTTTAGACTGTGCGCCATAGGATTTACCTATGATTTTGTGAAATCTGAATTTAGATGTTACTGTCTAACTAGTATATTGTATTAAGACAATCAAACCTTAGATTAATTCAAAATCATAGGTAAGTTCTATGATTATGTTGAGATATTGCCCAAAAACTGCACAACACACCCTCCAACGCACCAACATATACCCATCAAAAAAGCTCATATGACCCAACAACTCACACACAAGCCATCCCACAATACTCGATGATGTTTTCTCTGAACAAATCAGAATACCATCAGCAAATCAGAACACCATCAAGGAAACACCTCCGCCAACAGCCCAACATGACCCCCAATAAATCTGCAGCCCCCATCCCACGTGTCATCCCATTGAACAAATCACAGTGGCAGGCAAAATGTTGGTCTCATTTTGCAGCACAAATGAGACACTGATGACAGCACTCACTTAGTTTCTGGTGGCGGTCTTTCCAAAGAACATCGTTTAGCCATTTTTGCATGTCCAACACAGTTTGGAAAGACCATCGTGCTTGCATCTGTCAAATCATCAAGTGGTTCCAAGAGCACTATCTTGCTGTTGCGGATATATCTGTCCCTGTCGTCACCATAGAAGATAGAGCAGATCCCGCCTCTACTTCAGGGATGTATGACTTTGTTTAGTCTGGGCTTGACCCACAGTACATCCTCGGGTTCCTCGCAGATCTGAAGAATAAAAAAGAGGGAGGGGGGGGGGGAATTCTACGGCCCCTCCCACATTAGTAATTTTTTTGATGCAATTAAATTGGGTTCCTTATTTTCTAACCGTCGCTTATCCACTCAGTTTTACACAGAGACAGACAAGTTCATGGCATGCTACAAGAAAGAGTTTGGGGGAATGTGGATGAGAGCAAGGCAGATGCAATCAGTAGCACCCTATTCAGGCTGATTTTGAGATGGGCTGTGGAGGAAGGTAATGTATTTGTCTGGTGCTTTTGTCTTTTGACGTGGCACCTGATGGCCCACTCAATCAATGTTGACAGCATTGCACTCCAGAGTATCAAACGTGGCATCTCTAATTCAATCACATTCAAGTATGATGAAACAAGATGGACAAGACAGGAGAGATTGAACAAGAAACAACTTCTATTCTAGTACTCACAAGCCTCTCTATTGTGCCTTCACTGCTCTTGGCGGTGACCTCAGCATAAATTCTGAGGCCCTCGGGAACAATGAGAAGCTCTTTGTTTCTCTTGACTTGAAGTACAGGACTACAGCCCAGAACTTTGCAAGGCATGTTCATAAGATGGGAACTCGCCATGCAGAAACAATCAAGAACTATGTAAGACTCTCTCATTTCAATAGACATGGAGTTTGAAAAGGAAGTGACACACGTGCTGCTTCAGTCACCACATGCCCTCCACTTTTTACATCTTTTGCTTGCCATAAAGAGTTTAGCAGGGGGGAGATTCTTGAAATCAATTTTAGATTTGCTGCTGCTGGGGTTTATTATTTAGGGCTGCTCTTGACATTGAAGAATCCACTGACTGCAGAGTTCAATGTCCCTTGTCCACACTGGAAGGAGCCTGACGACCCACTTGTATTGGAAAGAATTTGTGTGACATCACAATCCCCAAGGTATTTTGTTGCTACTGCTTGCTTCTATTGTATTCCACTCTGACTGGTGAATCCCAGTCATCCCTTCAACTCCATACCTCATCTGAGCAGCCCCTCCTTCTTGAATTGACAGAGATTGCTTGACAATGGAACTGACCAATCATGTTACAATTGTCATGGGAATCCCACCCCATGTTGAACATCTCTGTTGTATGAAGGAGCTCAAGGATGTCTTTGTTTCTTTGAAGGGGGATATACTGGAATTCAGACAGTGTCTCGAAGAGAGTGTTGGCGATGTCATTGACAAGAAAGTAAAGGTGGATGGCGGGATTAATGCATCAATATTGGATGAGTGGTTAAGGGACATCGAGAAAATCACTGGGTCTACTCTTCCTCCTCTTCCAATGCAACAGGTTCCTAATGATGGCAAGATTGCTTTAGAGGTGAGGAAGCAGCTCTCCTTGATCAAGGGTAAGTTTTTCTGTGTCCCTCCAAACTTTGCCTTTCTGGCAGAAATTGCTCGTATGAATGGATGGAGGATGTGGCTAATGGGAAAGACGGTGGTAGACAAAAACAAGACATTCAAGACAAAGCCTTTTCACATGATGAAGGGCAGTGAGTTACCAAAGCGTTTGCATGCTGAGTTTGATACAAAGTGGAAGCCAATTTTCAATATGATGACGGAGGCACTTGGTTTGGCAGTTCTGGATGTTGTTGATGAGGCTTTTGTGCAAAGTTTGTTTGTTTCTGCAACAGAGTATTTGCAGTCAACTGACAGTTACATTCAGAAGAAGGCCAAGGATGAGGTGAGGGTCAACTGAGTAAGAATTTTATTAGGACTTGGTCAAGGAAAGTGGATCAGAATGAAGTGGGGAACAGAAGATGATAAAGCCAAGCTCCCGCCCAATATGGCTTACAACAAGGCAGATAATAGGAAGTGTGGTGGCTTGCATGTCAAATCTAATCAAGTGAGGCAAGTCCCATTGAATAAGAGGAGGAATTGTCAAGGATGATCGAGTGCAGGAAGAGTTTGCAAATGCTTTTGGTGATGTACATGCTCATGGGAACAAGATGTGGCAATTGATGCTGTAGAAGATCATGTTACCTAGGATGTTGGTGCATTGGCTGGCAGTAGTATTGGTGGTGCTGCTCTGCAGTCCTGGTGTTTTTTTATGTCTAGGTGACTTTTTTCAACATGCTTTGTGGAGGACTGCAGAACTGGGGTGTTGGTGTTTTTTTGTTGGAGGAATTTTCCGTTCATAGTGTAACTAGGTTTGATCAAACATATTTGTATGAGTTTATTCTACAAACTGACTTCGCGAACATGGGTAATATCTCTTTATATCTTCACACTTTGTCTGAAGCATGACCTTTCAAACAAATAAACTTGAACATTAAAGACTATTACATGATAGATACAATCATGGGTATCGGTGTACATATGTCATCATAGAATTATCCTATGATATTGTGGCACAATAATAAAGACTCAAATGTTTTTAAACTTGCTACCGTAAAATGCGGCTCATAAGTACCACCACTGTATAAGCACCAAATCATCAATTTTTGGAACATTTGCATTTTATAGTGTTGAAACCTATAAATTATACCTCAAACTATCTTGAATGGTTTTTCCTTGTCACCACCAACATGCCAATATGTGTAGGTCCCCCACAATTCCGGATAGTTGAGGGGTAAGGGCAAAAAGCTGTGAAACTCACAACACAACTGGGCACAACCCGGAAGTGCGGCCAGATTCATCACGGAAAGGATTATTCTTGTCGGTTTTTTGCCTGATAGTAACGGGCGCAGCTGTGCATTTCATCCATTTGGTAGTGGCAACAGCGTGGTTCTCAACCGGGATGATTTCGGTGTTGACCTTCACCTCCGTCTGCTATCCTTTTTGTGCCATGAACTCGCATGCTACACAATGAAGGATGACGGATCTGATGGGTGCCGTGTTTGTCTCACAGCAAAAGTGTATGCAGTGGGGGATATTGATCTCTGATGGTGGATTACAGACGTCTTCACGGCACAGCATGATCGCTCCATGCACCGGCTCTTCTACCACAACTGTGGATATGCCAATGCGGGTGTCCTTTTGTATGCAACATAATCTGGGATTGCATGTTTTTAATTACAACTTAATTGTTAAGTCCAAGCACAATATTCTCTTGACAAAGCATCCAACAGCTGCGTTTTGTGCCAGGAGCAACTTTTCCCAAAAATTCAGGAGCAGGCGAGCTCAATGAATTCTTCATTTGTTATCTTTAATCATTGTCATTGCAACACGAAGTCTTGTTTGAAACACAGTGAAAGCCACATTCACACATAATGAATGGACTTGGTTAGCTCTTTCTCACGTATTTCTGCTTTCCCTTTTGGATTGCCAGCACCATACCACAACAACATCATGGCCGTCACATGCAATGCCGATGGTCTATGCCACTTGTCCCTCATTGCAAAGATTGCAGAGACAGAGTTCCTTTTGTTAATGGAGATGGATTTCATTTGGCGTGATGTAAACATGGGCGTTGAGTGGGGAAATGAACCATTCAGAGCTTTACGCCCCAGAGGGCGTTGTGATGTGTTGTGACGTATATACAATATACCTACCTTGAGGTAACTTTCAAGATACCGATAATTCACCGTGTTAAATCACTACCCTATAAATTGGTGTTTAGGTAAATGAAATGTCAAGTTAGCTTATCATCCGTGTTATTTTTTTGGTATCTTTGCTTACTTATTTTGGTATGGGTGTATTTCATTTTTTGCCCCTTCACGCTAAAGTTTTCCCCCCATTTCACATATGAGGTAGTTGATGTTATGTGCCGTGGATGTGCCCATGATGTGTGGTGCGTTTAGCTGCCATCTGGCATAACTCCACAACTAGAATGAGTTATGGGGAGCTACACATGTGGGCATGTTGCTGACATTGACAATAATCTATATTTTCAAGCATTGACAGGGTGGCCATGCAACAGAAAAGAACAAGTATCAAGAATCTGACTCGGACCCCAGACCTATAATGTGGAAGACCTTAAGACCGATTTATACGGGAGCTTGTCACACGGTATAAGTACAACCAAAAGGAATCTTTTAACATTTGTGACATACGAGCCACATTTTAGGGTAGTTCACTTTGCGCGGCCGGTGATGTCAGACGAAAAAAGATAAAATGACTAACAAATTTGCCATCGGTTGCCAAGAAATATCAAAAACATGGACACTCTACCCCGTTCCATCAGCCTTCGCAAGTGCTTTTTGATTTCATGCACACTCTGCGTGTATGGTACTCCTATTGGTATCTCATATTATTACCAGTATGCTAAAGGGTTAAACTGGAATTGTAGTCGTAAAGACTCATGATCAACTTATGTATAGTTTTGTTCCAAACATGTTTGTCTACCGTATAAATCGGTGTTTAGCTCATTCACATTATAAGTCGAGTGGGAGTAGAATTGGTGACATTTGTTCTTTTCTGCTTCATGAACACCCAGACAGCACTAAACATAAAAAATAGATTCTCCTCACCATCAGCAACATGCCCATATGTGTAGCTCCGTACAACTCCATCTAGTTGTGGAGTTATGCCAGATGCTAGCTGAACACACTACACATCACCGGGCACATCACATCAACTGCCTAAAAATCAAGATAAACCATGACGTTTCAGGTCATGTTGGGTGGTTTTCTGCCCAACGACAATGGGGGATGTTGTGCGCTTCATCCGTATGGGTGTGGCAATGCGTTGGTGCTTGAGACGGGGTCTCGTGGGGTTGGGATGCTGATTAGGCTTCGCCTTGTGAATAAAAGCCATCTTGCAGGTTGCGTAATTCTCCTGGACGGGTCCGATGGTTGTCGCGTCTGTTTTGCCGCCCAGGAATACGCAGTTGGAGCTGGCGGTCAGAGGTTAGATGGTACTGTTGTTGTGATTAGGGAGATTGTCCTCCCTGATGACAGCAACAGCAGCAAGCATGACATCTTCCACCGCAATCGTGGTTGCAATTGCAGATGTGCCTGTGTCAACTGTGGGACAGATAGAGGATTATTTGGAGATGCTTCCAAGTAGGATAGTGAATAAAAACATGGGGGAATGAATGGAATAAAAACGTAGAATTTAATTTAAATTTAATGGATTAAAACACCACAATTTGCACCACATTTAAAACCAGGCGTAGCCCTTCTTTAGCCATGCGTTTTTTGTGACTTGTTCGGGAATGTTGTTGTATGCTTCAACAAGCCATTCTGCAACCTGTTTATGTGTAGGCTCTTTTGCTTTCCCATCCACAATTCCACCATCCATCATCCATGTCTTCCACTTCTCTCTCAGAGCAGTCTTCAGTAGCTTGTTAATGCCAACATCTACCGGCTGACACAAATACGTGCAGCCGGCTTGGATGTGAATTTCTTCCACACCCAGGGACTGGATTTGATTCACCACCAAACCCATCACATGGATGCGATACGCGTCCAGTATGAGAATGGAAGGGGGCCCATCAGGGTCCCACACATCTTTCTCCTCCTTAAAAGGAATGAGAACCCGGTCAATCCAGGTGTGCATCTGGACTTCGTCCATCCATGCTTTGGGCTGGCATGCGTCCTTTCCGCCAGAAGGGTACGTGCCAAATTCGCGCTTTGCAATGCACCCTTGGCTTGCTCCCTTAAAGGTCATCAAGGGGGGCAGCATCTTGCCACTGGCAGTGACCGTCGCTGTAACAGTGACACACTTCGTGTCACCCGTTGACATGCGAACTTGAATTGTTTTTGATCCCTTCGCTTCAAGTGTTGTTCTTGAATGGAAGGAATAAGAAATAGGAGTTTGGTCCATATTGATGATATGGTCCTTGTTCCTCCCGGTCAGCCTTCATTTCATCATCGTGATGAAGTTGGAAGACTCCAATTGTGTTTCCTTGAAATGTTTTTGCGCTGTGTGAGTAGCAGCGCGTTGGGTCAAACCCATGCTCTTGGTGAAACAGAGCACAATTTATTCTCTTGACGCAATCGTTTTTTCCTTAAATGCAGGGAAGATGCATGTGGCTTCTCTCAGCACCATTTGATTGGCGCATTGAATACCTTGATTGCACAGTTTTTTAACAAAGGGGCTCAATTCTTCCTTCACAGCTTCCAGAAAACTGCTTCGTCCGGGATGTACCCTCCGTGCTTTTCCACTCTTGTTGAAAGGGATGAAGCCATCTTCCTCATCTAGCTCACCCATTTTTTCAATTACTTTGCACCAGCAATGACAGTACATGATGGGAATGCCACAGAAGTGGCACGATGCAACCAAACTGCATCCGTTCTTGACAAGTGCATCAACGGAGCATACAAAGTCGCGCTTCTCTTTCAGCTGAAACGAATAACGGGAGGTGTTCATTGTAAACACAGTAATGATGATGAATTCTTAAACTAAAAAAATGGCAATGTAATATGGAATTGTCATTAACTCAATTGCATTACTGTTATCGCTTTTAACAATCAGATGCAGACTTCACGAATTTGAAATCTGAATTATCATGCAGATTAAATTATGTTTTGTGGATTCAAACAACATGTTCTTCTTCTTTCTTACTCCCAAACATAGGACACAATGTTACGCCTTTTTTATGAGACAACAGGCTGTCTCATTACAAAGAAGAATGTTTTGAAACTGGCTTGAATTCAAGAAGATGGGCGGGCGATGGTCGAGGTCATCAATTGGAGTTGAGATCAGTCTTCATGTGGCGCGGACATGAAGACTGATGAAGACAGGGGAGGACACATCAATTTTTGGCGCGAAGGGAGGTACAAAGGCAAGAAAAAAGAAGTACCCCCCCACGTAGGTAAATAAGCAAAGATACCAAAAAAATAACACGGGCAATAAGCTAACTTGAGTGGATTATAGGATACTTTTTAATGTATCTTTGACATTTCAGTCATTTTTTTGACACAAGGGATTATACTTGGGTTGAGTTTGCGTATAAGTTGTTAGTGACCCCCGCTCCAACAACTAACAAATTTGCCATCGTTCAACTAACAAATATCAAAAAGATGCTGTATTTGTTAGACCCTTTGCAGCCCTGGGGTCTATTTTTTTTGTATTGGGTTATGATCCCCAATATAGACCCCAGATCGGCGAAAAATCGCGTGCAGCCCTGGGGTCTGTTCGGTCGGGGGTCTATAAAAATATAGACCCCAACGATTTTTTATCTGCTCGGGATCTAGGGTCTATTTTTATTTTTTCGAAGGTTGGCCGGCGTCTATATTTTTAGTACTAGTTCCTACACGCTATTCCACGAATAGCTCCACCAGCCCTTCTCCAATTTCGCAGAAACTTTGATCGGCTAGCTCAGTTGGTAAATCGTAAATCTCCAAAACCGAAGTTCATGGGTTCGGCTCCCAGTCGTGTACGTCTCATGTTCATTTATTTGGAACGGTCTCCTAGAAATAGACCCTGCGATCGAAAAATACAGTTCCTAGGGCTGCGCGGCCATCACGAGGGTCTATTTTTTTTATTCTCGGAAAAATGGGATCATAACCCATCTGAAATATAGACCCCGAAAAATAGACCCCAGGAAGAACCGGCAAAATAATATATTTTGTGAAACAAAGGATGTCTTTTTTAATTTCTCAGTGGTATCCAAGATTAAATCACTTCAAAATCTCGAGTAGTTCACTTGTTGAGAAAGGTACCCATTGATACTTTCTTACATCATCGCTAACGTGCTTTTTTTGCTAGTCTTCAATCGTGCGGAATCGCAAGAACGGCCGAAATTTATTACTCCAAATATTTCTCGCTGAAAACTGGCAGGCTTTGGCAGGCTTTGGCGGGCTTTGGCAGCTTTTGGCAGGCTTTGGCAGGGCTGCCAAAGCCTGCCAAACCCCGCCAAAGCCTGCCAAAAATCTAGATCCACGGAGTATACTTTTACGATCAGATTTCTAATACTAAGCGTAGGAATAGCTCACAAATATGTCATTCTTTTTATGAGGCCCCAGTACAGCCCGGTCACAATACGAACGAAAATATGTGAACTATTTCCTTCGTAGTCGCGAATGAAACTGACGTCACCGGACTAACTTCTCGATACTTTGGCAGACTTTGGCAGGCTTTGGCAGCCTTTGGCAGGCTTTGGCAGGGCTGCCAAACCCTGCCAAACCCTGCCAAACCCTGCCAAACCCTGCCAAACCCTGCCATATTTTCTCGAGAATTTGAAGAGAAATCGGCCTAAGTGGCATCTATCATATTGGCGTCAATCGCCACAGAAGATGGCTTTTTTCATTGGGCCTAAGGAATAATTCTTAAAATGAGAAGCCAAAGAGATTTTTTTGTGACTAGCATCCGTTAAGATAATTATTCGATCGCAATGTCTACTTCCTCTGTTTTGAAAAACATATTTTCCTGTTCTTCCAGGATGCAGACGGCCTTATTAGTCCTCTACGTTTTTAAATTTGTTCGTTCACTTCGCCGGTCGGACTAGCAAATTTGCGGTCGGTCGCCAACAAATAATAAGATCAAAAACGTGGACACTCACTCTATGGTACAGCTTGGATATGGCTGGTCCTGCAGAGCGTAGAAATCAGTACTAAATCTACGTCTCACTATTATTCGCATAATTTGGCTTATGTAAAACAGCTTATTTATTTTACTTTGCATGAATAGAAACTATAAAAAACCGCCTCTCCCCTGCTCGTCGCGATCGCTCCCCACACAACCGTCCCCCTTCACTCCAATCAGGTGTTCCGTTCTCAAATTTAGAGTGCAGGAGTGTGACCTAAAGGGTTGTATCGCATCCACACGTGTTGTAGATGCGATGAAGCCCTTTAGGTCACAGTCCTGCACTCTAAATTTGAAGTCCACTGCGTTTACATTTTGGGCGGCAAATCCCATGGTTGCCGTGTAATTTTTATGGTCAGAAGCAAATATCTTAAATGTTTTTAAAAAATAAAGGTAGTCACTTAGTATCATAGGAGGCAGGAAAAAGCATCTCCAAGCTGTACATACCGTATTGTACTCTGTGCCGTCAGCCGTAGCGCGCGCAATTTGATTTCGTGTTCACTATTATGCGTGTATCGTATGGGATACTACTCTGACATGGTAACATACTTAAATACTATTGGTATCTTATATCAACCGTACGCTACAGGGTTAAACTGAAATTTTAGTCGTGAAGAATCGTGATCAACTTACGTGTTGTTTTATTCCAAACATGATAGGTAGTCTAGTACAATACAATAAGACACCTCTATTATTTACGTCAAGTATTATTTGCGAAACCAACTTGCCACCGCAAATGTTAGGCCAAAAATCAGGGTAAAAGCGATTCCCCGAATCCAGGGTAAGGACTTTAGTCTCGAATTTCCATTTTTGATTTTTACGATTCCCAGGTAATCACTTTTTCCCTGGCTTTTGGCTCAACACAAAGTCACAAGTCGAAGTGTTTACATGCATATCTTTGTCTCTCTCTCAAAACAAAAAAGATGACAAGTCATCCTACACTTAGAAGGCTTTACTGGTACAATACGTAACTCAAGTGGGTGATCGTCGACTAGGAATTCTCATTTCGTACGCATAATATATAATTACCAGCAGCCGCTGCAAGATTTTTTGCAGCGAAACAGATTGCGATTTGTAGAGACAGAGGAAGGCGTAGATTAAAATAAAGTGGCTTGTAGTGCGAGTGTATGTCAAAATGGGCGGGCGCCTCGCGCGCTTGTAGCGCCAGCGCTCAGCGCCCTTTTAGTTTGCAAAATCATTTTCTTGCTACACACTCTTTTGTGACACGATATAATTCCCTTCAAGTTTTAAAGAACCCTTGTTTAAAATTTTTCGTCTCTACGTCTTAAAATGATTTGTGACTAATGTTCCCTTAAAGTTTACAGAAACATTGTTGAAAATAATGTCATACGTTACACACAAAGATATATTTTTAAAGGTAGGCATATACTAAAACACTGAGACTACCCATGTAAGTCCAAGCGAAAAATGAATTATTTACAGGTAAGTTGACATCAACTTCATGGTAAGTACCTGTTTTGGCAAAAAGCAAAAAAACTGTCTCACTGAAGAAGGAGAAGGAGAAGAAGAAGGAGAAGGAGAAGAAGGAGAAGAAGGAGAAGAAGAAGAAGAAGAAGGAGAAGGGCTCAGTTTCCAACACAACTAAGATTTTGAAAAAATCTTGATATTCGTTGATTATGAGCATGGTACAACAATACGATAGTTGGTTGATTGGGAACGTTTGTCATGATGTGTTGTTAGGGACTTTATTAGGTGAAAGACTATTGTACCTAGAGCTATAGTCTTGTTAACAGCTGTCAAAAAACGACCACTCGTGACATTCCTTTTTTCTTTCACCGAACCGAAAGTCTTGGTACAATATACAATAAGCAATCTGTCTGCTATGAACTTTGACTTGTTGGTGTCAATTCTATGACCCCCTGACCTGTCAACCTCGACAGAAAGCGAGACTACGATACGAATAGACGTAGCTTGATAAACCGTATAGGAATGCAGGCTTTTCTGTTAGCGCCCCACCACGAAGTCATCTCTCACTTTTTTTCTGAGCGACATGAAATTTCATTAACGAACATCTTCTCATGAGAGTACGATATCATCTGAACTCTTGTCACATCATCAAAAACAACATGAATTGCTCTAAGATTAAATCCTCGACAACAACCGCTCAAGCGAGAGCCCCGTTCGATTTCAACGAAGCCAAGGATACAGAACGAGTCATTACCACAAGCGCCGATAGCCAAAGCGTCTTTTTACCGGTGGACTCCCGAGGGGCTACTCCTTCTTCGCCATGGCCACTCATGGATGATGCTTGTACTGCAACTCCGAAGTCAGCCAATGGCAATCAGCTTTTGTCTATCCCCAACAGGAACCCAGCGACCCCCCTGCTGGGAGTCCAAAGAGTCCAAATAGAAAATGGTTTTCAGAAGGAAGCTGATCTTCTATCTCCTGTTGTTATGTCATCGGGAACGAACCGCGCACGCAAGCCCAGCTTTGCTTACAAGCTTCACGCTCTACTCATGGATAAGGACTGCAACTCAGCCATCACTTGGTTGCCATCTGGTGAAGCATTTTGCATCATTGACAAGGAAGAGTTCACCAAGAAGGTGCTTCCCAAGTACTTTGGAGAAACAAAATTCGAAAGCTTCTCCCGACGCATCAAACGTTGGGGATTTCATCGTATGTACACCACAGGTGTGAAGCAAGTCATTTACTCCCACGATCTATTCAAGAAGGACCGCGTTGACTTGTGCAAGTTGATGAATGGGCGAGCGGGACAGAGTGCGAAAGAGGATGGTCATGTCGCAAGTTTCAAACCAGATCGGTTTGAGACTGTAATGTCGGAGCAGGTGGCTCTGGCTGAGAAATCCTCTTCAGCTCATTGCCAATCTTTTCGAACGAAGGAGTTTGAGCAAAGGCGATTGCAAACAACTGCACATCGATCTATACTCTCCTTATATCAGGTTCCGAAAGCATTTGTTGACGAAGAGATTGCCACAGCTTATCATCATATGAGCCACGAGCATCCAATGGGTATTGTGAACTTCCCAACTCAAGCTTTTTTTGCCAGTCATGAGAGGTATCCGATGCTCGAATTCGAGCCATCTTACATGCCATTCGAAAGAATGCGTGATATGCATGGTGTTAGGCAACTCTCAGCTCTTGACGCGGATATTGCGGATTGTCAACAGCAGTTGGCAATTCTCCACAGGTTGAAGATCCTGAAGGATAAACGTCGCGCTCTCCATCATTGATGGATTGCATCGCAGTAATCCTATTTCGGTTGAATGGGTCCACGCAATGACCATAAGCGGTCATTCAAGTGAGAGGAAAGATTGCTGAGATTTACCGTGCTGTTGGAATGGAAGAAATGGCATCTTTCGTTGATCTTTCCTGAGGAATGTGCTGGTGAACCGGTGCAATTGACGGAGGAAACGTTTTGATAAATTGCGACAAATAATTCAGAGAATATAAAACTATCTTTATTTACAGTCTGTTCTTGCAGAAAAATAAGCGAAGGCAGGCAAGCCTGCTCAAGATCATTCTATCTGTCTCAAGACATTGTCGAAATGTTCAATTGACTCTTTGGTTAAAAAATGTGTAACTAAAAGTGGCAACTTTTCTCGCTCCGTTGAAAAAGTGAAGGCGGAACGAACACGTTGCACTGCATTTTCCAAAATTGCACTGCGTTCTGTGTGAATCGTTGCCAAATGATCACCGTGGTGAACCTGCATTCCTGGACGAACGTGAAACTCGACTCCAGAACAAAAGTCGACAGATTCTTCGACCGTCTGTCGTCCTGCGCCTAGTAAAACTCCTATAAGCCCGATCTCCATAGAGTCAATGGATGTGATCCAGCCAGATTGAGTTGAATACACCTTGGCCTTTGAGAACAATTAACAGCCAAACATAAGAGTTAATGATTCTCACTAGTGTGAAACTTTGGGGGATGAGGCGTAGCTTTTCCGAAACTCACCGAATATTTCGCATCTGGATAATTTTCAACACAAGTCAGGTCGCCTCCTTGAATTCGAACCATCTCCTTAAATCTCTTCCAAGCTTTGCCATTCAGCAGGTGTTCTTTACACATTGTTATCCCTTGCTTGAGAGTTGTGGCTTTGCCACCTTGAACGAGCATCTGTCCAGCTAGAGCCAAAGTCACCTCGATCAAATCCTCGGATCGCTGCCAGCATAATGTTGTCAAGGAAGCAGACTCTCCCATTCTCATTATTTCAATGCACTCACGAACTTCCAACCAGTTGCCGACGGTGTAGCCTAAAACGTTGTCCATTCGTGTTATGAAGGCAGTTGTTCGGATTCCGCAGAGTTCTCCAGTCTGTATCATGTTTTTTGCCAACTCTATACTTTCTTCGACATTAGAGTTGAAACTCCCTTTGCCAAACTTTACATCCAAAACAAGTGAATCTGGACGTTCTGCAATCTTCTTTGACATTATTGAACTCGTCTGAAGAGCCAGAGATCTGACTGTACCCGTCACGTCACGTAAGGCATACATTCTGGAGGGCATTAAGAAACGCCATGTATTAGCTCATATATGAAAAGCCCGAAAAGTTTGACAACACATTCGACTATTTGACTCACCGTTTGTCTGCAGGGCAAATGTCTTGACTTGGAGATACAATCGCCACACCAACAGGTCCTTTGCCACCGGATTCGTCATCGATTTCAGTAAGTAACAATTCTGCGAAATCCTTGGCAGAATACTGAGTCCGGTATCCCGGGATTGCCTCCAGCTTGTCAATCGTTCCGCCGGTATGCCCGAGTCCTCTTCCCGCCATCATTGGGACTAGTAATCCAAACGATGCAACTAGCGGGGCTAAGATCAAACTCACTTTGTCGCCGACCCCTCCCGTAGAATGCTTGTCTACCTTGTGAGGAATGGCGGGCAATGATTCGCACAGCGACCAATCCATGACTTCGCCGCTTTGAACCATGGCTTCGGTAAGAGCTGCGGTCTCTTGATTGGTCATGCCGTTGAGACAGATCGCCATTAGCCAAGCCGTCATTTGGTAGTCTTTGACGTTACCTTTCATAAATTGCTGAATAAACCATGATATTTCTGCGGCAGTGTGAGGTTCATCGTTTTGCCGCTTCTTGGAAATGATAAGTTGAGGGGTGAGATGGGCCGTGTGACAATCAGCCTCCGTGACTTTGTTTGTGTCCATTGTAAGCAAGGTGGTCTGAGATAATGGTGTCGTGGAATCCTTGTTGGATGTACGCGATGAAAGCTGATGAAGCGTTCTTTCGCGTTGCTCTGGAGTCCTGTCACGGGATGTTGTGCTCTGATGATGTTAGTCTGATGTAGCACTTTTGTAGACTGTTGTGCAGGTGTTGTGTGTAGGATGAGAGAGAACAGTGGGGCAGAGATTGATGAGCAGAGAGGACGCGTAGGATAGGCGACTTTGAAATGAGATTTACAGCGAAAGTTGTGTTGTATCGCCCACATGCCCACTTTTCAGTCCCTCTGCGACATGCCCCACCTCCAGCCCACCTTCCCCCAACCCTCCCCCAACCTTCGGTCCCTCTCATTCCTCCTCCTCTCCTTCTCCTATGGTACCATAAGGACCGCATAACATCGTCGAAAGGACGAGACAGGCTCCAAGACACAGATCGCACGTCTCCCTATTTGTAAAGTTTGATAAAGCATATTTTGATCTCTGCCATGGGAAAAGCAAAACCCAAACATGCCGTCGTAATGGTCCTCGGAGATTTGGGCCGATCTCCGCGCATGCAATACCACGCTCTTTCGCTATTAGAACAAGGACACTACGTCTCACTCGTTGGATATGCTGGAGAAGGACTCATACCGCCTTTAGAAAATGCTCTAGCGAACTCGATGCTTACCGACAACGGTGAAACGCCATGTTCTTTTCGGGGAAATCTTCATGTATTGCGTATGGAGCCACATCAACCACCTCGAAACAATATGCTTTGTCGACTGCTCTATTATCCGTTGCGACTAGCATCACTCCTGTATTGTGTTATAGACACTCTCTGGGTGAAGTTAAATCACCCACCACACACAAAACTTCCAGTTGATGTCATCTTGGTTCAGAACCCTCCATCTGTACCTACTTTACTCCTCGCATACTTGTTCTGCATTTGGAATGGCGTGTGGAGGAGCCATCGACCGAGATTTGTCATCGACTGGCATAATTTGGGGTACACAATGTTTGATTTGCCAGACTCGAAGACTCGTTTCCTAAGACAAGCGCTGCAGAAGTCTCTGCGAGCATTTGTAAAAGTATATGAGTACACAATGGCATCCTTGGCGGATGCTCATTTGTGTGTGACGCAAGCTATGGAGGGGTGGCTTGGAGAGAACTTCGGTGTTCATGGAGGAAATGTACGAGTGGTCTATGATAAGCCGCCTCTTTATTTCGTCCCACCGCAGTCGAGGAGCAACACGAATTATTTCGACGATTGAAGTTGGAAGAGCAAGATGGGCTATCAAATTGGAGGCACACGATGGAGCAAAAGCAATCACAATCACAAAATGACTCGACCGAAGTGACTTTATTTACGCGAGCCTTTACAAAAAACGGAGAAAGAACGTCAGTTGAACTTCGCAATGACCGCCCAGCGTTGCTTGTTAGCTCTACTTCTTGGACTCCAGACGAGGATTTTTCAGTATTGTTAGACGCCATGGATAAATTGCAATCTTTAGTTGAAAGCAACCTCTCTGAAGAATCGCAACAACATGTTTCGAGCTTCCCGAGAGTTCTGGTTATAGTGACTGGAAAAGGTCCGCAGAAGGCACATTATGTCCCATTAATTGATGATTTCAATAGATCACATCCCTTCATCAAAATATTCACATTATGGCTCGAAGCTGTGGACTATCCAAAACTTTTGGGGTGTGCCACCCTCGGAATCTCGTTGCATACATCCACTAGTGGCTTAGATTTACCCATGAAGGTTCTTGATATGTTTGGGTGTCATGTGCCAGTCTGTGCCATTGGTTTTGATTGCTTGGCTGAGTTGGTAAAGGATGGAGTCAACGGGAGGATATTTCAAAATGCTGATGAGCTATCAAATCAGCTGTTTGGCCTGTTGAAGGGGTATCCTAGCAAGGAAGGTGGTGGAAGTGAACTAGAGACGTACAAGTTGAGCATTCCTGGTATGAAGAGATGGAAGGAGAACTGGGAAGAGTCTGCACAGTATCTAGTTGTTGGTGAATGAAGCAAATTTATAATACATAGATAAATACTTCGTTCTCTATGGGATTGATGATTTAAGTGTCCCAAGATTTAAACCCATATTAGACACGTGCAATAGTATGCACATCTTTTCCTGTCACTCCGGCTGTTGATTCGCCGGAGATATTTCACATCTCACCTAAGTAGTAACCCCCAACATACTTCATCTATCATGCAACAAGCCAATTTCTTTCCTTAAAAGACAAAGGTTCGAGGTCAATGCAGTACCCAGTGTCAATAGTGGAGGGTAAACCGCTTCATGGGCAAACTGAAACCTTCAACTTGGAGCCCTGCATCATCATAAGACACTAGAAGAGAGTTGATACAAAGCAAACCTGGTCTAGGTGAAGTACATTGTTTATAGAAGAAACTCTTTCAAGCATTGGATTTTGTCTCAACAAGAAATGATAAGAGTATTTACATTTTTTCCTCACAAAACATTCAATGCACACTGTCACTTATTTCTTTGAAAAGATGGATTGGCAGGAGGAATGTGGCAGGCATTTCTCTTTTGCATTTTTGCATTTCTTGTTGGCAGCATGCTTGTGTGTTGAGGCTGTGACGTTTTAACCAGAGCACACAAAACTGGAATATAGATAAAATTGATTTTTTGGAAATATGCTCCATCCAAACACATGAACATTTTATGTTCAACTTCTTTGAGCAGTAAGTTACATGAAAGATAAGTGACATTCTGAGTATGTTTCATGACCTACTGCATTTCATTGCAATGACTATCTGGCTGTTGCTGTTGGGTACTTTTTTCTTTTGTTTCATGAGAGTCTGTACAAGTTTCAATGGGCAGAGTGCCAGGTGGTATTTGGATCATTTCCCCTGTTCAACTAGGAGCATTTGGGGGAGGGAAATATTAAGCACTATTCCCCATTTGGCATGACTGGGACATGAAACCCAAGCATTTTAGTCCAGTATTAGCCTGTTAGTGTTTGGCAACAAAGCCATGAATATCATGCTTGAAGTGGGCAATAGGCAATATTGCAATCATGACTTGCTTTTTGGTTTCTGTTTCCCCTTAGAAGACCTCAGCCTGATGAAGGTACTGGATTTGGACTGTAACTTATGAGAAGAGCTTGCTTTCCACTAGCTTTACTTTTGATGAGGGATTTACAGGTCGAGTACAATTCTAATACTTGAAAATTTTCAGATCTTTTCTTATCATACATTTCTATTTACAACTACAACATAAGGATACATTCATTCCCATGTTTGCATGTACCATGGATAAAGAAGTCAAGCAAATGGTGAGCATTGTTTGTGGAATGGAAAAATTGTGGTCCACAATTATTCCTCATAACAAGAAAAATGTCACTGATGATTGTGAAAATGTTAAAATAAGCACACCTTATATTTGAAAGATATCCTAAGTATGTGTTATTCATCAAATCAATACCATATACGATTTCCTTTGCCTACTGTGGTTTCACAAGTTAGTATAATTCTTTAGCTAGAGCTGTTTTTGCATAAACATAAACAATCTGCCTCATCCTTTAGGAACTTTTTGGTATTCTGAGAACACAATAATACTGAATTAATTTCATGAAAGTCATAATCAATTTTTCTGACACTTTGGGGGATTATGATGTACAGTTTTTCTCTAAGTAATCTGATCGAAAACCCACCGCAAATGATACCGAGGGTCAGTTTCAATTGTCATGCCTCCTACAATTCAAGTATCAACCAGAAATCTTTTCATTACAAACCTATTAGAGTACTTAATAGCATGATAGCAATACTTATAGAACAAGATGGTTGTTGATCAGTGTTTTTCATAAGGATGATGATTCTCTTTTTGAAATGCATTCATTGTTGATGACTCTTTAACGGTCTTAAAATGTAGACAATGAACACAAGAAGAAGAACATGTGCACAAATCCCAGAAATGGTTACCTAAGCCAGAATAAAATTGACCCTAACAGAGGCAAAGCAGTCATGATATGAGAAAAGTCAGAGTTCCTCTACAAAGCACAAGATCTAAAGCTGTAACAGATAGTTTGGAGAATATTCCTAGGCCATATATGGGGTCTTCCAACAGGGTCTACAGATAATTTAGTTCACTATTTGAGTTCCCATAACTGTCACTTTCTCAGATAGTGGGTCTTCTATAAATTGTCCCCACACAAGCCATTGCCGCCCATGCTAGAATTGTTGTTGATCTAGAAGACAGGCATGCAAACCTTGTTGTTCTAGAACAATGGGAAGTCTTTGCACTAACCTTTGGACACAAATGGCACATACTTCCCCTGACATTCATCCACTGCCCCATATCTTGTGAAGTCATCCTGAAGCTGTTATCAAGTTATTGGTACCCAATGTTAGTGCATTTTCCACCTTTACATCAGCAGGCTCTCCTCACAGCTCACAGAAGGCCTGCTTGCACCAACAATAACCTGATGAGATTTTTGGGTTGTGATTCTCTCACACCCAGAGAGCTCAAATTGCCCATTCAATATTTTCATTCTAATATTTTCATATCAGACGGCAAAATATAATAATCAGCCCCTTGTACCTTGACAGAATATCTATCTATGGCTACCCAATAATCAACCTTCTTGTCTGTTATGAATGTCATTCCTGAGGCACATGCAGCCAACATAGCACCTGCTTCCTTCTTTGATGCAACAGTACTTAGTTCCATTTGAGCTGGTTAAATACCAGGAAAACATAAATGCACATGGAATTAGAACTTTGGAACATATCCAGGTTTTTTGGTAGAACAACATCGGTTCTAGAATTAGCAGCAACAGAGCCACAGCAGAGCCACCATCATATGTACACCCTGCAACTATCATATTCTGCTTTTTCCAACAATCCTCTCTTCTTCCAGTGATTATCCCCTGCATCATTGCTGCTCTATAGTTTTTCATCTATAAGAATTATCTACCTCCAATTGCACGGACATTAATGGAAGTGTATCGAAAAAAAATACATTTTGAATATTCGAAATGCAAAGACCATCCGAGAGACAACAATCTCTGCTGTTGACTTCGATGAATACGTACTGCAATAACCCATCTCTAGAAGAAATACACGTGTTATCACATATAATTCAACTGGATAAGCCTGACGGTTTCGGGGATTCACATGCTTGACTCTGGGAATTCCACTACATTTTTAGGGTGGGTATTCACATTGGAAATGGTTTTGCATGGAATAAGATATTGTTGCCAAATGAACCAAGAAATGCAAATTTAGAAAATGAAAGATCGAAAGATCAAAGGGAAAAAATCAAAGGGACAGAAAATGGTATTGTAGGTACAAAGGAAAAAGCGGATGGATATTCATCTTCAACTGCCAGAGAAACAAAGATATGTAAGAAAGAATCAGAGAATCACAGTTTACATTCCGATTTTGCCAATGTCACCATGCTTGGAAGTAAATGTAACCGAAGGGGTTTAATATTGTAATGTTAACACTTTTTGACCAATGCTTACGTATTTCAACTAACAGAAAAGTTGAGGAAAGTTGGCATGGAATGCTTTTTGGTTTTTTACTCCAAGCTGTAGAACTCTTTTGCAGTGCCTGCGAAAAGTCGTGCTCTGTCTTCCTCCCCGAATCCTTCAAAAAACCACATAAACTTGTCCAACAGTTCCAATGCATCAGGTCCAATTTCACTACCTCCATCTGCATCCGACACTGCTCCATTCACATGCCAATTCCATGCAACCATGCAACGCCTGACACCAAACATCTCAATTGTTTCCAGTACTAATGATTTTAGCAAGGCCTGTCGTTCGGGAGTTCGAATCCAGCCGGGGATGGCATCTTTCAGATGCCAATTTTCCCACAACAATATCGGGTTAGATGAATCAAGATAACGGGAACCACTTCATCGAAGGAAAAACTTACAGCCCATCATTGAAAGCTTAACATACGCATTTGGCAACGCTGCCATAGCTTTCATCCCCTTTCTCCACATATCCAACTCAGCTTCGTCGGGTTTGGTGTTCAAATTGATGCCACCGTCATCTTGTAAATCATCACCTAACAACCGCCTTGGCTTACCCAAGTGATCGATGCACACCTTCAAGTTGGGATACTTTGCAAACAAAGTAGCTGCAGATTCTACAAGCTGTATAGGGGCACATTGCAGATCGAACGAGAGGTTGTGTTTCTCTAAATGTGCCAATCCTCGTTCAAAGCTTGGTGATTTCAGATAGTCGACTCCATCATGCCGGAGTGTGGCTGGATGAGTGGCCGTGTTGCCCTGTTGAAATTTCCCAACACAGTCGAGGATCCACCTGATACCTCGCACTTTACTTGGGGTGGCTCGGATCACCCTGTCCAGTTCTTCTTCTACATTATCGAGAGTCAAATCGCACGACGCAACATAAGCCTTGACAAACGACGATTGCTCCGCGCTAGACATCATCTTCTCTACCCATGATACTTCACTCGCGCCACAATCTGGCATCGCCTCGACGTGAACGGTGCCACAGACTGTTACGCCAATCTGGCTTAGCGGCTCGATAACATCGTGAATGTACTGTTCCGGGAGGTATGAAACTTCACCAGCGAGCGACTTTAAGAACGACTGAAATGGGTTGTTGATCGTATCAATAAAATGATGATGAGGATCGACCACCTCTTTAGGGTAGGATGAAGTTTGGGAGCTCATTGGCAAGCGTAGGGATGGATTTTCTTTTTATGAAGGCAATAAATTGTCTGAAAAGCTGCAGACATGAATCTTTACCTTTATACCTAAAACGAAGATTTAGATCCAGACAAGAAAATCAATATAGAGAGAAGTATAAATAATATACCTTTAAGGTAAAAGGCCCCACAAAGTGTCACTGCTAAAGGTTACTGCTACGCCAGTGCTGGCTCTCCCTGCGCCAACCAATACCAACCGCGTCCGTCGTCATCTTTTATTGGTCTCTTTCATTCTCTCAAATCCATCATTAGTGATCATACAAGGATCATACACCACAATACTGATTGCCACGACCCCCAGCCGGCCTCCGTTTTTGCAAACCGCATCAATTCACCGTCATCGACATTTGGACGTCCCTTCACCACGATACGTTCACAACTATGAGACGAAATAGTGTCATTTCGCACATTATGACATTCAATTACATGTTACACACGACATCATTGAAATGCCTCGGAGCTCATGCTTTCAGGACGATTCCATCGCATGCAACTGCCAGATGGACACGTCATTCGAATCGAAGCACATCGAATATGTCCATGTCAATGACATCGAATTCGCAACAAGAACGGAAAAAAATCGCAGTCATAGGAGGAGGGGCCAGTGGGATGTTTGCTGCGACAGCTGCTGCTGACTACCTGCAAAAATTCCACGCAGACAGAAGAGGCGACGGCGTTCATGGTTGTGATGTTATTGTTTTCGAGGGTACTTCTCGCACAATGTCAAAAGTTAGAATTAGTGGTGGCGGGAGAGTAAGTACCTATAAAATATTCCTCCTCGAATCCTTCACTTCCAAGTCTCACATTCATCGATTACTTTTACTAATTTCCCAAACAGTGTAATGGTAAGTTGTGCCAGAAGAGGGGACCTCGCGTTGATTGCCTTTTCTATGTACAAAACAAAATATGCTCAACAAACTTATGCAGTTATGCACGACAGAACAAAACCGTTACCTCAGATTCTCTCATCCTATCCTCGGGGTAGCAAAGAGCTACGAGGTTTGTATACAAAAAGATTCACTCCAAACGACGCGTATGACTGGTTTACATCACGAGGAGTTCAGCTAAAACAGAGGGCGATGGTAGAATGTTTCCTGACACTGACGACTCGCAAACCATTATTGATGCAATTACAAATGCTGCAATTCGGGCCGGAGTGCGTTTAAGAATTAAGGAGAAGGTTGAGAATGTCGAGTGGAGAAAAAAACACAATGGCGAAGCAAAATGCTTTGCGCTAAAGTTATCTTCAAAGACACAATCGCAAGAACGAATTATCACAGAAGAGGTGTTCGATTCTGTTGTATTGGCAACTGGTTCTTTCCCAATTGGTCACGAAATAGCGCGGTCTCTTGGACACAACATTGTTATGCCTGTGCCATCTTTGTTTACTTTCGATGCGAAAGACTTAGTCAAAGAAAATGGCTTGTTTCATGGCCTTGCAGGAGTTTCACTTCCAATGGCACGATTGAGTCTGACGATAACTGATGATATGCGTTCCTCTGCCAATGAACTCCCTGCTGATGAAATGGAGCTATCGGATACAAAAATCACGTCAAACATCCAGAAAAAGAAAAAGCGTGGCGCGAAGAAAAAAACATCAAGCATTATTCAAGAGGGTCCACTGTTGATAACGTAAGTGACCATTCACTCAAGTGATTTTTTCGTGTCAATTGCACTCATGTTTTTTCATCATTTTGATCAATTCAACTAGTCATCACGGTATAAGTGGGCCTGCCACCTTGCGGCTGTCTGCATTTGCAGCTAGAGAGTTTCATGCTGTGAATTATAAATGCAAGGTCAATATTCATTTTTGTCCAAAGTTTGAGGAAGAGCAGCGATTGGTGAATGGTGCCAGTGGAAGTAGCGATACAATATTAACGGATGAGTTATGGAAAATGACTCAGTTGATACCAAAGCGTAAGATCTCTACAGGCTGCCCATTATTTATGAAAGACTTGGAATATGAAGGGAATGGACCCATCATCTCAAAGAGACTATGGTCTACACTTGTGAAATATTCTTCAATACCTACAGACACGACTTGGGGGGATGCATCCAAATCGATGATTCGTTCGCTCGCCTCTGCTCTTACTTCCTTTCCACTTACAGTCACATCTAAGGGAACATTCAAAGAAGAGTTTGTAACGGCAGGTGGGATTCATCTGAAGGAGGTTGACATGACAAATATGGAAAGCAAAATAATCCCTGGTTTGTTTATGTGTGGAGAAGTTTTGGATGTAGATGGCGTTACTGGAGGGTTTAATTTCATGAACTGCTGGTCGACAGGGTTTGTTGCTGGAGAGGGTGCCGCTGAATTCTGCATGGATAATAACTAATGTTGACTGCATTCAGCATACTGTCAACAGCATGAATAACTTCGAATGAAAAACATGCAGGTGGATATTGTCAATAAAAACATCTTCTCCTCGAATGACATTCATGTCCAATGAGCGCAACATAATGATATATCAAATCACTATTCACATTTATGCACACGACCATAGTGTTGATGCTAAAATCCTTTTTCTCCTTTGTCTCCTTCTTCCTGTACAGGATTCTAATATCAAACAACACACCAGAATCAGCAAGAAAAAACACCACAATTACATCCCATATATAACTTAGGGCTATCAGAGGCAAATGTCAAAAGAGGCACCAACGGTGAAAATTCACATGTTGTTACTTAAGGGCCATGAGTATTACTCCATTCTTCATCATTATTGCAAAGTCGCTTGATTGTGATTTCCAGCATCTAGTCATCTGCAGCATGCAATTATCTCAAACTTGGGTTAGTGCTTCATGTGGAAAATTCATCACTACTTTTAAGGAAAACATAACAGTTAGACCTTGAAGACAATATTTATTTCATTGCCCCACAATACTAAAATAAAATCACAGCTTAAGAAACAGAAGTGGACATGTATGCTGCAATAGAATACAGTAGTGTACCCAATCAATTTGACTACATGTAACATAAGAATTCAAATGTCTGTGAACCTAGATTTACAGATGTCTAACCAATTTTCCTTGGAATTGAACAAGCAACCAAACATGACTTTCATTGGCATTCAATTATGCTAATTGTCAAAATATTGTCCGTTATCAATTTTTAGGTGATACTTTATTATTACCCACTCTAATCAGCAAAACATTTCACATTGTGATGATGTAATTTGGCATTCAATTATTTGCAAATACTGCGAATCTTACAACTTGATAAGAAGCATTGAGCTGTTTGACAAAATTATTTGAGGAAGAACTTTTCTAAATGGTACAAGTGTACAGATGAAAATAGAAATCTCAACTGCGGTTAACATGTCTTTCTTCTTGAATGTGAGCTTGGCTATACAATGCAACATATGTGGATATGAACTCATACATAGATAATTGTTGCAGATCCTTCTGAATCAATTGATGTTGGGATCAGTATAACTTATTTGGAAATAGAACCATTTGGAAGCTAGTATGCTCAGAGCACAGTAATTACCCTTCTGGGGCACATGAGATGGAACAGTTTACAAAAGACTGGGCTATTCCTTTCAGGTAAAAGTTGTTTTACCCCCACACAAATGGTGCAAAATTTTAAATCACTGTTAGCTCAGTAAGGTCTCACCACCAACAAAGCTATCTTTTGAGAGCTATAGTTTTGTGATCAGCATGTTGGTGTGGACCAGGTTATTATCTTTGACTATTATCTAAGATAATCTGCATTTAAAACCAACATTGCCAACACAACTCTTTTTGTGGGGATTTCCTTAAATCATCAATGATCTACCGCTGTTTTTCCTTTGCTGTAAATCAGTAATTTTTTGTTTGACTAAACCCATATTATCTTAGGAATGGTCTCTTGTTGTCATATGATTATAATCATTGTTGTTTTTGGTGAAATGAATGCTGAAAGCCATTGAACTCTTCTCTGATATGATAAAATTGACGGTTTGGGGGACAATTCAAGAGCATGGCTTCCCTCTCCCTAGGCGACAAAAAAGAAAAGATTTGTTCAATGTCTTCCGAAAGTCACACAATAAAGAAGCCAAAATGGTTTATAGCAGGTTGCAAGCAGGAGCATGTGTGTTCAGTGATTGGTTACAGACATCTATCACTTCCCAAAGAAACACTCAGATAGAACTCCAGATTCAACATGGCATGGTGGAAAATATCCAAATCACTTTGGTTCTGAATCCCATCAGTTAGTAGGATGTAAAAGTAACAATATTCCCTTGTGTGAAAATCATATGTGCCAAAAAACCTATTTCATGGGGTTTTGTAGATTGCCATCACTGAAAATATCCCCCTATGATGTTTCATGAAACATCTTATCTGGCTACTTGCAGATGGGTACAAGGCTTCTGAGGGGAGGAGAGGCTGTCTCTTATTATGCTCTTGCAGAGGTAAATCTCAGGAAAGCTTCAAAAGCTGATGCATGGAAGACTGTGGTATAGAAGCACTGTCACAGGCCTTGGATCTCACGAAGGTTTACTCGAAGAACACAGCCCCTTAGCTTTGAAGTGCCAATTTCAAGAACAACACAAAGTTGATGTCATGGTACAGATTAGAGAGCATCATAGACACAAAATTCCTTCTTTTGACATGTGACAATATAAATTTTAGTATTCAGCAGAAGTATATTTTGTTAAATCAATGATCAATGGTAATGCTGAAAAGTTAGATTTTGTCTCACTGGTGATGTTAAAACATTCTTATAACTGGTCTCTCACATAAATCAAAGATATCTTCATTTGATTCAATTGCTTTCAACAGACAACCACCAAACAACTAAAAGTTGGTTTGCAGTTCTACAACTGCTCAGGAAGCTGTGAGGAATGCTGATGAAGAGGGATACACCGTGTTGTATAATATGTTTACCTTTGATCCATTGCATTAACTATCATCATTGCAATGACATTTTCTGTACTTTGTTTGTTCATCCTGATGCACAATATCATTATTGTTGCTCCACCCATAAATGATGAAGAAAAAGTAGATGGTGTCATTTGCAATATATTTGGCACAGTCATGGGTGTCAGTGAGAATCAAGCAGTAGAAGATGATCCAATTGATGCCAATTCATAATATTTCAGATTGCATTAGTATATACTCACTGGGAACACTTAACAACTACAATCAAACAACAAGATTGAAAGTGACAATGAAGAGACATTGAATAAAAAAGAAATTTGTTCAAGAGGAACTCCACAGCTCTCATGAATTGAATGATGATTTCAGTCTCCCAAGATTTTTATGGGTTGCATTTCCTTCCATTATAGCACCAGAGAATGACCAAACTGGAGAAGTCAACAAATGGGTGGTTGTGAAGATAGTGAAAATACCCAACACCAGGACAGCTTTGAAAGTATTTGAATTTTGAAGGATACTTCAACTTTAAGATGAGTTGTTAAATCATTAGCAATAGATGAAATCCTGATTTACCCAAAGTGTAGACCATCATTGTTTCCTGGGGGTATGCTTCTTGCCTCAGATTGTATGTGAGCATTGTAGGTTCTGTTGATATTTTTCAAGAAAAATACAAACTCATGGTGGTAGATGGGAGTTTCACAGGATAACATGATCTTACATTGTAAGGGCTAGTTTGGATGGCCATGTTGAATCTATCCTGGGATTGGTCCTTATCATCTTATGCAACGTAAATCTGTAAACATGCAAGTCAATGTCACTAAAACAAAGTAAGGTACGTTAGGGAAGTGAAAACAGCTTTGGCATATCATCACAGAATCAATCCTCAGCTTGATTATATGGAGGTGATTCTCATCATAGCACTGCATAAAGAAGCCTCATTTTTGATTGGGATATCTGATTCACATTATATCAAGATCTCTCATTCACAAACACACAATAACTGAGCGGGGGGCACTGGCAGTGGTATCAATATCGCCACCACTGCCCTTCTTGACTTAGTACAACAAGACACCAACTACAAGCAGACCAAAACATGAATCAATTAGTCTATGTTATGAGTAAAATGATTATTATGTCTGCCTTTGCCGAACCTACTGAGGTCTTGCATTTTCTTTCGTTCTGAACAAGATGTGTTCATAATGTATTCCTCTGAGATGGGGTTTCCTTTTTGATTCATGCTCAAATGTAGTGCTCTATTCTGTGTCCAAGTCTCTTCTTGAATTCTACACATTTTGCATTTTCAGCAAACTTGCTCTATGAAGAGCATGCAGAGATCCAACCCTGTCGTCACACATCTCACGTGTCCCATCACTGATTGTAGTGTTGTACATGCCTAGTAAGTGTTTTCACCAATAGGCCAGAGGAAGACCACTTGTTTTGAAAGATTTTATCAGTTTCATATCATTTTTGATCAATTTTTACTATATATTATTTTGGTGCTTAACCCTCCAAGTGAGAAATGCCTTAAAAGTGCTATATTAGTGCTAAAAAACTCCTTGTATAGGCTATACTTGGGTCAATTTTTGCACTAGTATAGCACTTTTAAGCTACACTTTTAAGCAGCCCCGCACTTTTGATCACGAGTGCTCTCTCACTGTTCTCCCACCCATACACTTTTCACCAATCATCATCCCCTCGATCCATCATCAATCGCTGTAGTCCTCTCTCAAATTGTCATCTTCATTATCACCACTGAACATGTTCTGCTCGCTTTGTGACCACGAGCCGTGCAAAGCAATCACGTTTTGCGAAATGCTTGAAGGGGAGCTGTTGGTGCTTGACGATTCACTCGACGCGTCGAAAAAATGCAACCATCTCATCTATCGCACTTATCTTAGGGCCTAACATGGTATTTTGGGTTGTCTGTCCGAATTGCAATTCCAGATTGCATCGTCGCATTCATCCGCACCCTTGTTCCCAGTCCAGATAATGTTTATACTGGTCACAGGGACATTGATGAGGATGGTTAGGACAAATTTGGAGAACATTACATTTGATAAGTCACACTCTCATGCAATTCTCCGCAAAATGGTTGAACCTAACAATGTAGAAGATCAAAACTATGAAAGTGTCAATTATTATCTTTACTTTTTTTCTACTATCTACTCATCATCGTGTTCTTCATTGCTTAGTCCTGTTGTTTTTCACCCTTGGCACGCTGAATTGATTGGAGTCCATACACCTCTCTCAATTTTATATCAATTTGATTGTTATGTCCTCGTCGAGTCTACTCCTCTTCTTCTTCAAATTGTTAGATCGTATTGCAGCCACCATTGGAATTCTGAGGTTTTGCTGAGCGATACAAATCAGCATTACGTGACACCTTGCCTTTGGCTGATATGCCCCACATGTTCCGTGTCTGGAAGCATAACTCTGCCGATAATCACTACCTTCCGACTTGTTGTCCTTACTATCCCTCCTATGACTATCAAACTTATCATCTTTCCCATATTTTTCAACTCCGCCAGTCAAAAAATTCCTCCCAAATCCAGCAAACAAGAAACTCCCAGTGGAGGTACGGGCATTATGGTTGTGGTTGTTGTTGGGAGCGGCGGCGGCAGGTGATTGTCATGGGCAGGAGTGACGCGCACTTGTACCGATGGTAGCGCTGCTTCGGGTGGATCTTTTGCCCATGGTGGTGTTTGAATTGGGCTTGGTGGAGAGGATTCGTCAGCCGGAGCAGCAAACATGGTGTCACTGCTGTAATTTGCTTTAAATTTTGCTGTAATCACGCAATATAACCGGTCGTGGGGACTATTTTGCCCAACTTTTTGCGTAGAATTCGATCGTGATGTCAGAATATGCTGAAACGCACTGCAACACGTCGAATTTCAACACGTCCGGTACCAGTCAAGAATTATAATGAATCATTATCACTATAATGAATCATCATTTCGAGAATTTACCTATTCCTATGTAGTTTTGCCATAATTCTACGCGAAGAAAGCGAAACTACATATGTCAGCTATTTTTTACGCCGCCTAGCACGAAAAATGGTATTTGATAAGAAGGTGGTCGAAAAATAACTGACGTATTGTTCTACGTGCAAAATATACCAGATTCTACGAGAAACTATAATGAATCGTTATGTCAGAGAAGGTGTGTAGGAGATCCAATGTGATGACCCCTTCCTAATGGATTGAGGTTACAGGAAATGGGCATAAGCACCATAGAGAGGTCCCCAAGGGGTGTGCAGTGACGCATGTCTGATAGATGAATAATGTGCCATCACAACAAGTGGTCAAAGATGGGCAATATAACTGACAATTAAGTGATTCATTATAATTTCTGACTGGTAAACTTGTGTCGATTCGACCCAAGTGGCTATACTTGGGTCATATTGACACTATACCCGGAAGAGGGTTAATCGAACTTTTTTGCCTCTCAATTGCCATTTCTCCGAGCCAAGTTGCTACCTAAGACTAGCTACGGCCTAGATACGTAGTACCAGTAAGTAGCAAGGAAACGAAAGCTAAATTCCCTCAACTCCAACAGGTCATTTCCAGGAATTGGGAGGTTGCATGCGAAACAGTTCTGCTTTAATTCTGCAGACTTGAGGATCTTCAAGGATCTTCCTTGAAGCATGGGATTTCCTTTCACTTCCACCTTCCGTCCCTTCGCTCCACAAATCCAATTCAATCGCCACTTAACCATGTTTACAAAATTAGCATCCTGCTGCTAGCGGTGTCAATGATCCATTGTCTCAATGGCGTGCACTCATTCTCAATTTCAACCTCGAACCAAAAACTCGCCGGCTTCCAAAGAACGCTCCCCGTCCTCCTCTCATCACCCGACGTCAACACGCAGCCACCCCCTCGACGGACGCAGAGTCCAACTACGAATCCCCCGAAGACGTAATTATCCGCATAAAACCCAAAGCTATGGCACGTCTCATCGAACTCAAACAAAAACGAGACACTGATCCGAAAAATCCCGTTGATGCGTCCACCCCCCTTATTCTACGAATGGGCGTGCGAAACGGAGGATGCTCTGGTCTATCGTACGTCATGGATTTTTCTACTGCAGAGGCAATACAAGAAGATGATGAGGTGGACAAATACGACGCAGAGGGATTCAGTGTGTAGTGGATGCGAAAAGCTTATTGTATTTGTATGGGTTGGAGTTGGACTATTCGGATGAGTTGATTGGTGGGGGGTTTAAGTTTTTTAATCCGAATGCAGAAGAGAGCTGTGGATGTGGGAGCAGTTTTGGAGTTTAGGACAAAGACGTAAAAGAGAATGTAATTATTCAATCCCTACGACGCGCAAGTCTGAACTATGAGGAAGTTCAGGTTGGGATTCCTTTTCGAATTGGGAGACTTCCAACTGAGTCGATTGTTCCGTCGAATATTTTCGAAAGATTGGCCGATCGGATGGGAGACTATGCAGTGTTTGATCTATTGTAATCTTGTAGACCATTTAAGATACAAACAGAAATAATGAAAAAAGAGTCGACACTTATGAAACTCTTCAAGCAAAGGTGAAACAAGAAACCGCTCATGAAAGAAATGAATTTATACTCTTATTCGGTTCCCGATGATGATTGTACACATGTCGTATCGAAGCAAGAACATCTTTGAACACTCTCACTTCACTGTAGGTGACCACCCTCCGTTCGTGGAATCTAACGTCGCATGGTATTTCCATCAAAATGCATCACCAAGCGACCGAATAATCAGCATTAACGAGTTCCACCGCATCATGACAACTCTACGAAAAGGCTGCCCTGTATTACCTTTTCAACATAATATTGCGAATTAACACTGAGCACCCCCACGAAGCTGCAGGACCATATGTATCGTTGCTCCAGCATTGATACTGTAAGATTCTAGGGTTCGATCATCTGACCTTTATTTTGCATAGAGCAAGTCAAGTTGGATATCAGAACGGTTGAGCATTGGTTCCATGGCCAAGATAAAAAAATATTATGATGCGACGCCCCAAATGGTTGTTTCCATGAATTGTATCAACTTACAATTGCTTCCCGAAAAGATAAGACGAATTTGATCGACTTGAATCCCTCCTTTTCCTGAAGAGCCTTTTGACAGCCAACACTTGATTTTCTGGCTCAAAGTTGAAAGCTTGCTTTCGGCCCGTGAGTGTTTTGATAAAAATCTGATCGTATTATTTGGTGGTTAGGGAATGATGGTTGGGTGGTGGACGAAGCGTGGAGAAGGGGAAAGGATGTGAGATGTAGTCGGTGATGGAGAAAAAAAAACGAGGAACCGAGACTACAGAATCGTGTAAACTGTATGATACGAGGGTCAATGCCCGCCCAACTGCCGATACTCGTCGATGATAGAGGATAATACATAGAAGCGTAGTCTCAGCCAACGAGGAGGGCGACGAACTGAGCTGACGCGTCGTCTTACCTGCATGTTTGAGAGAGGGATGGATGGCTCCGATAGAGTTGCTCTCTTTCTACGTTGTCGTTTGAGTATCGAATCAGTATCGAGTCTTTTCGAGGTTTTGTAGCGGCGCGACGACGCAGTGCTTTGGCTCTTCTTTGGCTGTGGTGGCTTTCTTCGGGCTGTTTTTCTCCTTGCTAGCAGTTGCTAGTATTAGCAGTGCTAGCTAGGTAAAGTTAGGGTAGGATAAATATCATACCCTCAATAACTGCCGTATTTTTGTAGCAGAGCTACATTCCCGGTAGATAGGTCAATTATTACCTACTTCATCTGGGTACTTTCTCTTGGTCCGTAAATGTTCCGATGTATGGTGTGATGGCTACATGAGCTCTAAAAAATAGCGGTCGCTTTTCTGTAACTCTATAGAACGCGTCACGGCGGCTGTAACACGTTTCCGTCCTGCCTAATCTGTCATATAAAGGATTCCAACGAACCGGTAGATAGACCTGAACGAGACGGAGCAAGGACAACAAAGCAGCACGAAACTAACCGCAATGGCGAACCAAGGCAACGGAAACATCATTCAATTGGAGGATGGTTGGAACAACGTGATCAAACGAGGGGTGAGTCGTTAGGAAGCGTGTCATTCGTGGGGCGGGGGGCCCGACGACGACGCTGTCTGCCTGTACCGAATTTTGGCTGTATTTCAATATTTTCAACCCTTGTTTCACCATTTTCGCCCCCCTGTTGGAATCCATTCTGGAGCAGGCCATTGACGTGTTGGAAAGGACCCTGGACGATGGATTCGGCACGTCGTTTGAACCAAAAGAATACATTCGAATTTATACGTGAGTCGCGAACTGTGTACTTTTATTCGCCGCTAATTTGAACTTGGCACCCTCCATGATCCATGGCCACCACAGCACCTCTCACCGCCGCCCCCCATTGTACAGAACATGCTACGACATGTGCACGCAGCGCTCGCCCTACAACTGGTCTCGCGACCTCTACCAACGCCACGGCGAAACCATCGAGCAGTACCTGCGCAACACGGTCCTCCCTGCCCTCCAAGACAAGACCGGCCAGGGGGGCACCATCCTACTCAACGAGCTCAAGCACCGCTGGTCCAACCATCAGATCATGAACAAGTGGCTCAAGAAGTTCTTCACCTACCTCGATCGCTATTACGTCAAGCATCACAGTCTGCCCACTCTCGAGCAGGCGGGGCTGCAGCGCTTCAAGGAAGAGATTTACCAAAATGTCAAGGAGGATGCCACCGCCGCCATCATCGCGCTCATCGACGAAGAGCGAGAGGGAGGGATCATCGATAAGACACTCGTCAAATCCATCGTGGAGCTGTACGAAAGCATGGGAATGGGATCTCTCGATTCGTACACCGCCGATTTTGAAACGCCGTTTCTCGAGGCCACGCGGGCCTACTACGCTCGGAAGCGGGAGGACTGGATAACGAAGGACTCCACGCCGGATTATCTCATCAAAGTGGAAAAGGCGCTGAATGAGGAGAAGGTACGGGTGGTGGAGTACTTGAATCCGGCATCGGAGCCCAAATTGCGCAGGGTGGTAGAGGACGAAATCCTTCAGAAGGTTCAGATGAATCTCTTGGAGAAGGAGGGATCCGGATGTCGAGTCTTGCTCGCTAATGATAAGTCGGAAGATCTGCAAAGGATGTTCCATCTATTTTCTCGTTTGGATTCGGGGCTTCAGCCTATGGCGAATATTGTTGAGAGTTTCATCACTGAGATGGGGAATGCGTGCATTGATAAAAGACAGACCAGGTTGGACAGCGGAGAGAAGGATAAGAATGATGATCCAGAATTTGTAAAGAGTCTTATCGATCTTCATGAGAAGTATTTGGGTGTGATTCGGGAGATATTTGCGAGTCATCATCTATTTCAGAAGGCTTTGAAGAATTCTTTTGAAGAAATTATCAATAATGACGTGGGACAGTTCTCCAATGCTGAACTGATGTCAACGTTTTGTGATCGTGTGTTGAAGAGTGGAGGGGAGAAACTCAGTGAAATGGAAGTTGAACAAAGTTTGGATCGAATCGTGCAATTATTCTCCTTCTTGACAGACAAAGATCTTTTCGCCGAAATCTATAGGAATCAGTTGGCCAAGCGTCTGCTGAACCAACGATCCGCAAGCGACGATGCGGAAAAGCTCATGATTGCTAAGCTGAAGGTTCAATGCGGGACACAATTCACGTCTAAAATGGAGGGTATGCTGAATGACTTGGCGATTGGAAACGACACGAAGGTCGAGTTTGATAAATATGTTGCCAAGCAGCCACCTATCAACCTCTCGTTCAGCCCACAGATACTTACCACTGGCTTTTGGCCTTCGTATAAATCACCAGAGATTGTCATTCCTGAAAATATGACAAAGTGCTTGGAGATGTTCAAAGAGTGGCATGATGTTACCCACACAAAGCGCAAGCTCACTTGGGTGCACTCGCTGGGGAATGCTACCGTGCGGGCAACCTTTGGGAAGAAGTCCTACGATCTTCAAGTCACAACCCTGCAAGCAGTCGCACTAAATGCCTTTAATGATGGAAGCACGTTGGGACTGGAAGAGTTGCAAAAGTCATTAAACTTGGATTTGGAAACGCTGAAGCCGCTTATGCACTCGTTGTCTTGTGGAAAGCACAAAGTCATCACTAAAAGTCCAGCCAGCAATAAAATCAACTCTACTGACACCTTCACAGCCAATGCCAAATTCACGTGCAACATGAGGAAAATTCGTATTCCCATGGCATCCATTGAAGCATCCCACAGCAAAGCTCGTGTGGATGAAGATCGTTCGTATGCCATTGAGGCTGTTATTGTCCGTATTATGAAGGCGAGAAAGACGATGAAGCATCAACAGCTGATTTCGGAGGTGCTCTCGCAACTTGCATTTTTCAAACCCCAACCAAGGGTTATTAAGAAGCGTATTGAGGCACTAATTGACAGAGAATACCTTGAGCGCAGTGCTGATGACCAGCAGCAATACAACGTGAGTTTTCTCTTCTTTCATGTTTGCATTGCACATTGACTGTTGCCTAACTATGCTATTTGCGTGACTGTTTCAACAGTACTTGGCTTAGGTACCTGGTGTGGTCTAATGGAAAATGGTACATTTGGGGATTGACTTGGGTCCACCCCTTCGCAGTCTATCTTCATTTTTATCATTTCCTAGTAGGCAATCACAGTCGCTGAACTTGTTTTCTGTAATACTCAGTCTACCTTTTTTCTTCAGCAGTGGAATGTTCACTAAAGCAATTTTAGAGGCCAGTGAAAAGCCTTAGTAGTAGAGACCCTTGACGACAACCGTTACTATTACTCAGTAGATCTCTTGTTAGAATATTACGTCAGTAGTTTCGACTATAACAATGATCTTGCCCATTCTAACTCTTCATCAGTGGCCTTTCTGAATTCACCTTCCTTGAGATCATCCAAACGAACAACCCCATGCCGCTCTCGTCGCAATTCAACAACAGAGTGACCACAGTTATGCAACATTCTTCGGACCATGCGATACTTTCCTTCACTCACAATCAGTCGAACATCTGAGTACGGTCCGTCATAATCTTCTGAATCATCCATCTCGTCCTCTTGGTTTTCTATACTCGTCAAGTGTGGATCCTCCCTTTTCTCCGACGGCCCTTTAGACGACATCACCTCAACAAGAGTGGCACGATGAATACCTTCCGTAGTCTCAACTCCTTCTTCAAGTTTGGCCCTCAAGTCATCTTCATTAACTTGTCCTTTCACAGTTGCTACATACTCCTTTTCTACGCCCCGTCGAGGATGCAACAATCTCTGCGTCAGTTTCCCATCCGCCGAAAACAAAATCAGACCGGTAGTATCATAATCCACCTACCAACGGGATGCATCCCCGAACGCACATATCGAGGCTCCAACACCTGTCCCAAGTGCCTCCGCTGTTGATCTTGAAACTTCTTATCATCTTCCATAACCGAAAGCATGTATTTTGGTTTGTGGTACACGAGCAATAAAGGAGTGGGTCCGGGCAACACCCTTCCATCGAGGAATAAAACGGCATCCGATGGAACCTTCTCGGATGGACCTCGAATACGCGTGCGTTCTTCGTGCGGCGCATCGGGGCGGTCGGCCATGGTAATGCGTTGCGATTTGGCGAGTTCAAAGGTTTGGGATCTCGTCCCTAGGCCTCTGTCGGCGAGGACTTTGTCTATGCGCTGAAGTGTGACTTTTTTGGCACTTTTTCTTCGTTGCTTTCGCGATTTGGATTTCGACTTGGACTGTTGATTGTTATTTTCGGATGATTGGTCTTGTACGCTGGCGGTACCTTTTAGAACTGTTTGATAGGATCGAGTCTTGGCCAAGCTGTTGCGTTGTTCAGGTAGAGAGCTGGTACTTTTGGCGGTGTCAATTTGTGGCTGGGCGAATCCGAGCGAGAGAATTGAACTGCTGGAGTGGATTAGCCTGTCGTTCGGACGAGATCTCAGTGCGACATCCAAGTTAATTCGGTTGCTAAAAGCCGTGAGGTACGTTGTAGATCTGTGGTTAACAGGAATCGCACCCTCCGTTGGAAAGCACCGACGAACGTGTGCGAAGGCGGGTGACAACGTCGAACACTTTGTTACCGAATTAAAAAATACAAGAGACATGATTGCTAATGCAGATATTGTGGATATGGTGCGATCATTCGATTCGAGTAGTCTCCCAGTACGATTCGGCTTGATGGTAGCTTGAGAGCCATCGGATTTCATTGTCAAACTTAAAAATACGTGGAGGGCCGAAGGCGGACATGTTGCGCGGTCGGGACAAGAGAATTTGTGGCGCCAAACGAATTACGTATGCTGTTGTACGATCGGACCTCTATCGGACCTCTATCGGACCTCTATCGGACCTCTATCGGACACTCTTATTGAACCCGTAGATCTGTTAAAAACCCGCTGGTTTGCATCACACAATCAGGCCGCCTCATTCACCACCGGCAATCAGCAATCACACTCATTCACACATCACCCATCGCCCATCATCACATCCCAAGATCGACATAATTCGCTTTCGACAGAGTATCGACAGCCACTGTCCACTTTGTATATTGGTGAACGCGCCACAATGCAAGACATCACCCCAAAAGGGACGTATCTACCTCATTCTTACTACGCAGAGGGAGATGGAGAGGGAAATGAATGCATCCTCATCCCCTCCTGGGCGGGTGGGCTTTTCCCATCCAGTGGCGATGAAGTTGCTGTCGTCGATAGCTTCAAGTCAAGCGATACAGCGTTACCAAAACGACCAAGGAGACACTACAACGAAAGTAAGAAAACAAACGACAGAATAAAATCGCGACATGGCAATCTGGAGCGGTTGGTGTGGGATGAAATTCGACAATGCGATGTTTGTGCGTGCAGTGTTGTATGGAATCCCTCGGCAAGTCATCGTTATTTCGGATCATCGAATGAGGACGAAACGAAACCGCGAGATTCATCAATTGTATATTCTTTACCGTACTTCATTGATCATCACATACAATCGGAGTCAGCGCTACCGTGTAGTTTTTGTTGTCGAGCTTACGAATCACGCGATGCAAATAACCGAAGGCCCTATTCTTGGTGCGGTACCTTATTCTGCAGCAAGGAATGTCAAAGCAAAGGAGAAAACAATTCATTTGCAGTAGAATCGCCGAATGGAACTTCGCACGGTCACCATAAGTCGATGCTTTCACAGTTTCGAACACCAAAACAATTCTTTTGTCGTAATCGCGTGTTGCTTCAAGTGGAGTCGAAACACAACGAGCAGAGCAGCGAACTAATGCAAGAAGTTCTCGAGTCGTTAAATGCATTAGAACAACGTCTGCGAAGTTTGTCTCGGGCGGATAGATCAGACATAGATTCACGTATGCAATCGATTGGAATGGAAGAATGCGCCTTAATCATTGCTACATTGATATGTTTTTCTTGTCCTTCGTTGGTGGATGAACTGCTAAGACTGTCATCTAAAATCGACTATGTCAACCAGGCTGGAGACAACGAGACAAGTGCAAACGAAAATGAGCACGGTGGCGGAATAGACCTTGAACCTTCAGAAGAAGGTCTCGTGGAAGAAATGTGGGTCATGACACGTTCGCATTGGAGCTTAATGCAATCGATTCATCAAACAATACCAAAGAATGAAGGACGCAGAAATTCATCGAATGAATCTGGCTCCAATGAGCAAAGTGAACATCGAGGCGATCTGTCCACAGCAGATGGTTCACAACTGAACAACATTCCGCAGTCAGACGAAACATTCCCGTCATACTATGCTTTTGCTCAAATGTATGCTTTCATCAAAAGACGTTGCGTCGTTCGAGTCAGCCCCGCATCCCACCCGTTGGTAGCATATGCAACAAAAACACTGATATCTTCAGAGAAAATGACAGATTGTGATCGGAAAGTGGCATTGGATGCAATGCAAGTCTCTTTCGAAGAAACAGGGTTGAACTCTGATACATTTTGTTGCAGTGCCGAAAACGACAACTTCGACATCCGGTCTAGAATTTCGCTTTGGAGAAGAGTTACTCACTTTGCCCACTTACTATCAACCAACAGTCATGATCAAGCCGACAAAGAAGACCAAAAGCAACTCCATTCTTGGATACGTAAATCCTACTATGCTTTCTCACCTCTGTCATGGAGTAGACTGAAGCATTCTTGTGTCCCAACAATGCTGATGGCCATGAATGATTCCATTTGCAAAATGTCGTCAAACAAAAATGGAACACAAAAAAGGAAGAACTTGTCTTGGCTGGCTTTGCACGACATTCCCATCGGAGAAGCAAGCGTTTCGAAGATAGATGATCTGGATACTGATGTTAAGTCACGTAGAGAAGAGCTGAAAAGACTGATGGGGAGTGGTTTCGTGTGCACTTGTGAACGATGTCAATATGAATATGACAGGAACCACGACACAGCTGATGAACAGACTAGAAATTTGACTCCGCGTCAATTGAAACGCTTGGGTGATTTGGCTATGCAACAAGGACGGTTTGAAGATGCGACCCATATTTACCAAGCGATCCTCGATGTAGACCCTTGCAATGCGGATGCCTTCCATGCAAAGGCCGCCTCATTATTGGGTAGGGCATCTTCTGTTGACTACGAAAAACTTGGACATTGCCAAGGCTACTTTCTAGAAGCACAATTTCTGTGGAAGCAAGCGGCATCTAATGATATATTTGCTAAGCATCCGGATATATGTGTACAGTTAGAAAAGCAACGAGCTTTTGGAACAATTCGTGACCTGCAGTGCAATCAAGACATCAAAGGACAAAACCAATTAAGGTTTCAGGCACCAAGTACTGAGCCTCTCGAGTATGACTTTTCTTCGTATTTGAAGGGTAAGGTGTACATCACAAACGACAGCACACCTATCATTTCATCATCAGAATGCCAAAATGTCATACAAGTTGCCGAGAACTATGCTGAACGAAAAGGATGGACAACATCTCGTCATTATGCTGTGCCCACAACCGATATCCCTCTTCATGAATTGAAAGAACTCCGAGAATGGTTTTATAATCTGTGGACAGGGCGGGTGCGTCCTTTGCTTAGGATTCAGTTCAAACTGACCGCGTCTTCTTCAAAACCCAGGGACATCTTCATTCACGATGCATTCGTAGTCCGATATGATGCAGATGGTGGGCAGAGGAATCTTCCTCCGCATTACGATGAATCGACGCATAGCTTTGTGATAGCTTTGAACACAAATTTCGCAGGAGGTGGCACATATATCCACAGTCTTGGTAAAGCCATCAAGCCAGGTGTTGCCGGAGGCATGGTTAGTTTTTGTGGAGGCGAATGTCTTCATAGTGGCGATACAGTAGTGACCGGTGTCAGATATATCATTGTTGCTTTCTGTTATGTCGATGTGATCAATCGAACGAGAGATGAAAAGACGTGTGATCGGCCAACAACTAACTCAGTTAGTGATCAATATGCGCAAAGAACCGGGACTAGCAAACCATTTTCTTTCGGTTTCGCCCTTTGAACTCCATTTATGAGAAGAATTCCAATCACATTGCCGTACGTCGACATAATGAAATACATTACGAGAAAATCTATTGGTTAATTTTCAAAATTGATGGCCTTATTATCTTATTACTGCTAGCTGCGGAGACCCTTTATGACTCTATAATACTTAGATTTCACATTAACGTGATTTGTTGCAACCTTTTCGTGGCAGAACTCCAACCAAGTCGTATTGACAATTTGCTTTATGGCATCACCATGGAGAGGAGACGTGGAAATTCTTCCAGGACGAGGTACTTTGTACATGCCCAAGAACTCGAGTGCCCAATGAACGAAAATTAGTTAGGAATAGTGTCGACGAAGTAACCATACGCACAGTGATCGCTATAGCTTGCGTCATGTCGGTTGGAAAGTCTCATGTTGGTGGCGTCCATCGTAATGGAATTCCCATCAAGTGACGAGAGATCACTGTTACATTGACTTCTAGAAAGCGAGCTCCTGTATCTATGGGGCATTCTCGGGCGATGAAGACTTTGACTTGATTTGTAACCAACCGGATGACAAGAAGCTTGGTTTGAAGCTAATGCATCAAACGCCGAGCAATCTAGTTCACATAAGGTAGTTGACGCAATTTCGGTCCTAATCATTCTTGAATCATATTTGTAGCTGATTGAAAGCGCTTGCATTTGAGATGTTATGGAAGTCATGATGAGAGGGGAAGTTTTATGCAACTGATTTATATGCAAGCGGAATGTGATGGTCCACTTAGAGAAGCAGGAAATAATATTATGGGATGTCGACTGGGTTTTGTCATGTTGACACTAAAATCACATCCGCTCTCAAAAGAAATTGAAAAATTGTTTCTTTGATCGTCTACGATTGGTTTGTTCTTCGGCTCTGGCGTGGTGATGAAGGTAGATCACGATCCATCTTACGGACATGTTCAAGATTTCGCCACGATACCAGTGCGCACGCGAAGGCTGCGTTTGGAGGTGGTGAAATTAGCGGTGAGTAAAACACTTATTTTTCAATTTCAATAGAAACTATATTTGATTAATTGTATAATTTTATTTAGTTTATCGTTAACTTATATTTGCAAAGCTCTATTCGAATAAATATGTTCCTTGGTGGTGATCAACGAGTCAATTTATCTCTACACATTTTCTACACACATAAAAGTGCGTCTCCACATCATCGTTATCATCATCTAGTCGTGGTCGTAACACCGCATACGTCTCAGACTGCGTCCATTCGCGATCGTGACACGTAGGCAAAATATTTTCCTCACTGAGGAAATCAAAAATGAAAATTCAAGAATCGCATGCACCGTACGCACTGATATCTCAAAAAAAGAACACTTCAATGACGCGATGGCTTCCTCCGACCTTTGATATTTTTTTACAACATTACCTTGTCGATGCCCTCTTCGTTGGGTCTGTTTGGTGATGCGTTGATGACTTCTACAAATTACTTCGTCTCTACCAACCAAAGCAATAAGATCTTCGATTTTTAGCCCGTCAGTTATTCGTGTACTGCCATCTACTATTATCGTAGGTTCTCACATAGGTACAAGTACTTCATACAAACACACGAATCGTTATATATCAAGGCAGGTATCTGAACGGCAGCTTATGGCTTCGCATAGGCGATAAAGTTTGATTGTAGTGCATTTGCTGATTCAGTGATGGCAATCATCTCAAAGCGTTCGCTGATGCTACAAGTAATGGTGAACGGTCTCCCTCGTCGGTTTCTATCGAGGTCTCGTGGATTTGCATCATCAGCGTTTGTTACCCCTCGGAGACGATATGATTGTTTCTTGATACGTGGACCATCATTGGCTTCGGCTTCCCGTAATATGCGCACTTCATCAACCACATCTTCATATCCAGGAAAGGGATTTGGCAAGCAAAATCAGGATTATGTCAATGACGAATGGGAGCCAATTCACGTTCCGTTGGTATTCGTCCCAGGAATGAAAGGCACTCATCTTGCATTTAAAGATGGGGATGTTGAAAAATCATCCACGTCAAAGAAGAAAAGAGTGTGGCTGACATTATCTCACTTGTTGAATATTCCACCACGTCCAGATGGGGACCCAATGAGAGATTTATCATTGCCTCTAACTTACGACGAGCCAAGTGAAACTGCGGACTCAAACGTAGGCAACGATGATTGCCTGAGAATAGCAACGCAATATCCGAAACAACATAGAGGAAACCTCGTACCTGATGGAGTTGTTGACCACATCATAGAGTTTAATTTTGGCAGCGCCTACAAAACAGGCGAGGACCCTCGAAACTTTGTTGACCTGAATTTTCTCCCATTCTATGGTCATATTACAAGGCTTCTGAGAGAAATGGATAGACGCTATCACAAAAGACTTCATGACGGGAAGACTGAATCCACTGACTCCTTTCGAGCCCAAGACGACGTTCTATTTCTCGATAGGGAAATAAGTTCTAGAACATATAAAAGAGATGACATCAAAGTAGGGACAAAAGGTATTTTCGACATTGTTGGGTCTTTTATCGAACGGACATCAAATTGGGCATTTGTGAATGCATCAAACAGCACAGCTGACGAACAACAATCTCACCATCCATCAAAATACTGTCGTCCTACAGCAGTGTTTTCTTATGATTGGAGACGCTCCCTCCCCGAGCTTTGTGCTGACCTACACGAGTTCTGCGAAACTTCATTCCCTAATCAACCAGTTCAAATTCTCGCACATAGTCTTGGTGGCCTAATGACCTTTGCAGCCATGAGATCTCATCCTGAAAAGTACTCACCTGGAGCAGTTGTGGTTGGTGTGCCATTTGAGACAGGGATACAATACTTGCAAGATCTTCACAAAGGGTATTACACAGAACTTGATCGTTGCCGTCAATTTTACCGGAAGCGCAGTTTACCATGAGTTCTCATTGGTCTTTCTTTCCGATATCGAAGAAAAGATTAGAAGACAGGTTCGTCGATGTGACAAACTGCACTTCTGCAAATACTGAGCAAAAACTTAAATTTGAGGCTGATGTATCAGGTATAGGGAAAACAGGAGCAACTTTTCAACCAAAAGTTGAAGGTAGGTTTATTTGCATCCATCGCTTTGTAATGTGTACAGAAATTCATATTCATAATATTCTCCCTCTGTTTACAATGAAGGTGCGAACGCTTATTTCGACTTTTACAACCCTGACGAATGGGAGCAAATGCAACTGGGTGTATTTGGACCAGAATATGATGATAAACTAACTGATGATGAGCGGCAGGCTTATAGAAATCACATGCGAACTCAAATGGCAGCTGCCAAAGATTGGAGGAGGCAGGTCCTTGGGGAGGATGAAAATGTAGATAACGAAAGTGAATTGGTCAACGACACTTCGGGAAATGCTCTTTCCAGGAATATTAACTTTCCTCCGTTTGTGGCATGCGCATCAGATAAGATACCCACTGTCAATCAAATACTGAGGCGAAAAAAACAGCAATCATCAACAAAAAATACAAATGCTCGCACTCGAAAGGGTAGAAGCACGAGAAATGCTTGGGAGTATGATTATATCAATGGTAGAAGTGTGCCTGGTGATGGTCGTATTGATTTTGACAAAGCTTTCCCTCCCTCGTTCATTGCATGCAAGAAGGTAACACTGGATTCAACTCATGCAAAGCAGATGTGCTGGGAAGAAAGCGGCGGCAGCCTTTCGGTGGTATACAAGGAAGTCGTTGAACAAGTTAGCGAGTACTTGAAACGAGGACCGAATAGAATACTTGACACAGAGAGAACATTATCAATTGAGCAGTTTGAAACGGCAACCCGGCCAGATGTAGCGCAAGAAGAAATGAGAGAGAAGTATGGCAGCCGTCACACTAGGCTCAAGAGTTTTGTCGCCAAGGTGCGAAATGTAAGAGCTCGCATAATGCCAAAGATAACAAGAAAAATCAAGGCATCGCAGAGATCGAGCAACGATGTCTGTTCCAAAGCCAGAATCCGTTTTCCCCAGAAGGAGATGACAATGACAGTTCTTTATTTCATTTCGTGCTTCATAGGATTAAAGAGGAATTAGATAATTAGTTCTTTTGCTATCATGCTGATATCGCCCAAGGAAGGTTTACAACGGAATCCATGCCACAGAACAAGACGTCTATTAAAGCTGAAATTGCGGTTATCTCATGATTATGGTTAAGTTTCCTTCAGAGTCAATTTTACACTCACTGTCTCACTAACGGCGCCCATTGCCTACACATGAAATGACAAGAATGGCTATGTAGCTGTGTGCTAATTTGGGGTTATCAACACAAATGGACACAAAATGTATGAACAGATTCTTCAAACCTAGCAACTACATGAAACAACATCATGTATCTGGCACCTTAATTTTTCTGTAATGATGCACCAATTAGACCAGGTTATTTCCCTTTTGCAAATTAAATCTACCCTGCTAAATCAAACTACCTTTCAAACTATGACGAAATTATGGCAAACTAATCAGTGACACATCTTAGAAAGATGTCAGATTCAGCGTGCAAGCCATGCATGTAGAAATCTGTCTGTTGGTGTATGCTTTGGCATTCAAAGTCCATGAAGGGAATATCGAAGTATGCCAAAATTTGACTGCAAAAGAAATCAAATACAAAGGCAATACTCTCAGAGCATCTTTAGAAGGATTTTGAAACAAAACAATGAATAACATTATTGAGATTTGCACAAGCTCACCAAAATGGATTCAGTGAAAAATAGGTACACAGTTTTTCATGGGATTCATTTTTCTACAAGAGATGAAACTCAAAGAGAGGAGGCAATTGTTGACATCCCCTAAAACACATATAAAGAGAATACATCTCTGGCCTTCCTTCTTCTAACATTTTTTGATATTGGAGTCAAAAATATCAAAACGATTGTTTTGAAATCTTAACCAAAAATTAATACCTTAGAGTTATGGCTGATGTGAATAGTTACTAGCAAAGTGATGCTCGCTCAATTAAAGGTATGTGCCAGGACTAAGATCAATTTATTTCTGGTTTGACATATTTGTATATGTTATTAACCGTTTGTAGACCCCCCCCCCCTCTATATAGATTGCCTAGCAATTGCAAAACGCACTTCGCGATTCCTCGTCAACGTTTGCACTATCGTACCAAAGATTTGTAATTTCGCTGGGAATACGTAGAAAAATTCTTTGTCCACAGCCGAATTATGCTTGAATAGTGTGAACACGGCAAGGTTGGAGGCATTGGTTGCCAAATTAGGCTCCAAAATGCATCCAACGGACAGTAATCATAAGTGTACTAATCCCTACGAAAATTAATTTCTTAGGCGCTGTATAAGCGCTCCGCATTTTGAAACCTCACAGCACCCATTTTTCTTGCTTTTTATAAAATGGGAGCTTTTTTGTATTTGCGCTCCAGTGGGTCACGGAGCCACGGCTCCATAAGTTTTAGGGGCGTCACGTATCTTAGCATTTTACTTCCTCCAAACAGCAAAATATGTGATGATGTGACGTATGAGTGGTGATGGGCTCGAGACAATGCAAGGGACGAGTGGTGATGGGTGAAAAATGAGCTCCCCAAATCCGGACGGATGAGTGGTGATGGCTAAAAATAAGCTCCCCAAATTTGGCGTGACGACACTGACTAGCGGACAGAAATCAGGAAGCCACGGAGATGCCTCCCAGATTTTTCGAAACATGTCAGATCGGGGAGATGTGCGAAAACTCAAAATCTGTGAGGTTATTTTACCGAAGCATCATAAATGATGTTCGCTCGGGTGCAAACATGCAAAAAAAGTGCACACAATCGAGCGCTAATACAGCCCCTTATTGGGGAGAATGGTGTTCTCTACACAGTTCTCTCCCAGGGGGTTTGTATGACACAGTTCCTTGGGAATCGTGTTTGATGATACGAATGAGTACTATTGCTAAGGAATTGTAAGGGCAAGAACACCGGAAAACAGTGTGATTCCTAGGAATTGTAATGATGATGAGATGATGTGTGCATTGAAATTTCTAAGGAATTGTCATTTCTAAGTTCTGTTACAAACGTGTACTGTCAACTACTGTCGAACACAAAAATTGATGCCAAACGGTCACGTCACAGACTACTTTGATGCTGATCCGACATGTTACACTACGGAATTGATGCCAAACGAGGGGTCGTTGCAGAAATCCCATGCGTTTTGCAATTGCTAGGCAATCTCAAATTACCAAGCACTTGGCCTAACATATAGACCCCACCTCACAGTCTATATGTTAGGCCAAACGCTTGTCAAATTTCGATTGCTAAGCATTTGTTCTTACCACTTTGCGATTCCTTGTCCGTCAAAACTTTGACTAGGAATTGAAATCTCGCCTTTTTGCAATTCCAGTCCACTGCCCTTTTTTTAGGGATTCCAACTAATTTTCCTAGATTGGCATCAATCGAGAAGCCCATCATGATTAATTGTCATCCAACGCTCATGTCATGACAGAATGGTGTCAATTTGTAATGACATCACGATTCATTTGAATTCTCTGTTGGCATCAACAAGACATCCTCATAAAATCGAGAACACCGACGGATCTCATACTAAGGAAGGAGTTCATACAAAAAATTGAACTTACAGTTGGATACGTTTCGGCGCCATATTTTTTGACAGTTGCTGCCAAAGTGTAGCAACTCACACTATTTAAATCTAATTACACTGTGGGTGAGGAATGGTTTCCACGTATTCGGGTGAGTTTACAATTCCTAGTCAAAGTTTTGACGGACGAGGAATCGCAAAGTGGTAAGAACAAATGCTTAGCAATCGAAATTTGGCAAGCTTTTGGCCTAACATATAGACCCCCCCCCTCCCAGAGTATATAGACTCCAAGAAATTTGCCAAAAAACTGTTTGTAGACCCCCCCGTCTATAGACTGTGAGGGGGGGGTCTATCTATCACATGATAGTCTATGGACCCCCCCCCCATGACAGTCTATAGCCTGATCAAAAAAGGTGGTGTGAGTCTATAGACTGTAACAACTAGTCTACAGACCCCCACCCCCTTTTCGATGAGTCTATAGACTGTTCGTGACTGGCATTTGTGAACAGAGGAAGGATCTATTGACCCTTGTATGTAAAATCGCTCACTAGTCTACAGATTATCTTCGCGAGGGCGATAGTCTATAGACTTTTCAATAAATCCCTTGTGATAGTCTATATACTCCACGATCAAAAAATACAAGTCTATAGACTCTATTGTATAATTTTAGATGACTAGCCTATAGACTCTACCAAGACATCGTGGGCACTACCATCCAAATAATAAACTTGGAATCGTGACTCCTGCCATGATTGTCAGAAGGGCAGTTCAATATTTCCCGCCAAATCATTTTTAGAGGGGGGGGTCTATAGACTGTGAGGTGGGGTCTATAGACGGGGGTCTACAAACGGTTAGTAGCATATACAATAATTATATCATATTTGTTACCATACATTTTGCATGTTTGATGTTTGAATGAAACTCGCAACAATCAGGACCCTGAATTACTACAAAAATAAAGAAATGATAGTTTGATGGTCTATGTGAAATGAAAGTACCACCATCCTGGGATTTTAGTACTTCTACAGTATAAGCTCCACATGACTAATTTTATTGGCATTTGTGTTTTGGTATATAAAGCTTGTCTCTAATGAATCTAAACCTTTCAATGTTATATTCTCTTTCTCACAGCAACAGATTGGTATGTATTCCTCCTTGTGACTCGGAGGGTCCATGAAAACCTCTGCAAATCTTCCACATGTGGACAATATGGGACGTGAGAGAAGGGAGGGGTGCTTTAAGGCTGCAATAAAGTAAATAGTCAATCATTAATTTACCAATATTTGTAACAGTGTTAAAATGCTACTTTTGGATGGAATATTAGAAATATATATGTATATATGTATGTATCTTTGAATGTGCACACATATTATGATGCAGCTCATATGGTAAAAGTCCTCAATCTCAAGCCGGTCATATTATTTAGAAATGACTACTATAACTATTCCTTTATGATTATTTTTGCATTCAATCATAACTTTGATGCTTGGCAATACCAATGGAAAGCAAACATGCATAATGAATATGATTGACACCATACTTAACCTATCAGGATGAAATGGCGCCAGTTCCATCAAGAGCAATAATGATACAGAATGATTTTCAGGCAATGATAAACACAGTCTTAGATGGAACATATCAAGAGGTAGAATGTACATAGTAAAATGATGCAATCAGCACAAAAATAATCACAATAAACATGATATGTGAAAGAACACGAAGGAGATACAGTTCAACAAAGAGTAAATGAGACAGAAATAATTCGATTTAAAGTTCATAAAAAAGGATCATCATGTTGTTGAATTGTAAATAAAACTTACAGCTGATCAAGAGAGCAAAAAGACAGGCAATCAACAAAATCATCAGGGAGGGGCCTATTGGGGAACATCTCAGGGCAGAAGTTGAAGTTGCTGTTGTTGCCACTGCAGGGGTGTCTTGATTGTTGCTCTAGTCATGATGCCAGTGTTGTGATGAAGGTGGACAATTACAGACCACAGACAGGAGAGAGTGTGATGAGGGAGAAGATGACGGGATGGCGAGGTTTAATTGTGTGAAGGGTTAGGTCGGTGATCAAGAATGATTTGACATTCTACTTTGGTGCCAATCAAACCCATGTGAACAAAAGTACTTGGCTTTGCAAACCAAAGTACCACTCAGAAAACCTGAGATGAGGGCACAAACCCAAGCAAGCCCAAGTAAGAGAAATGGATTTATTTTAAACATGTATAAATACACTTGGCAAATGCTCCACACTGACTTACCCTTGGTCACAACGATGAAGGTAGTTTCGAGATAACGGATGTAATTGACAATGATGGAAAAGATAATTAATTGAATAATTTTATTATTATACATGCACAGGCGGATGGTGGCTCTTGTACATTTATCAAACATCAGCTCCATGCACGTGTGTCACCTCATGACTCACTCTTCTCAAGAACACATAGTATCACGACACTACATGTATGTAGTACATAGTATTGAGATACAACGTCTGATGGAAAAGAGGTTGGGCGTGGCACTCTTTCCTCCATGATCATATGTTTTTCATGTTCCAAACTCTTTGGAACCAAAGTCTTTGGGCTGAAAGGTTAAAAGATGTCATGAAAATTTTGGTCTAATGACTATGAAAGATTGTTCTGTGGACTCCACTGGTTATAAGGGGAACTTCTTGCTGCTCAAAAGTTGTGCACTTGACAGCAACAAATTTATGTTGGTAACTATGATTGGTCAAGCAATGGAAATCAAGGTGATTGCAACATTCTTTTGGGGGTTTGGCATCCAGCTCCTGGATTGTAAAGCTGGCTTGATAATTGATGTTGTTGGCAGTGCTCACACTTTCACTAGAAATAGTGTATTTGAGCATCAAATTACAACTGTGTTGTTGCAGGTTTCATGCAACCACTTTTTGTCAAGGTGTTCCAGCACTGAGTGGAACCCTCACACAGTTGCTGTAACTGCGATGAAAGGAACTAGTACTTATCAAAGTGTCATCTGGATTGATATCTAGAGAAGGATTGTCATAATGTAATGTGTACCATTATAGAACCAGAAGAAGTTTGATCCGGTTGCCATAATAGGCAATGACCATTGGCATGATGTAGAGGATTTAATAGTCTGCTGAGTCATGAAATATTCAAAGACTGAGAAATGGCAGAGAGACAGTATCAGCTGTCTGTAAGAAATGCATGCTACAATATGAATGTAAGACAATCCATTGCAGGAGTGTGTCTTTGTGGTAACTTATGTATGTCATCATCATGGATGTGGGCATTTTGAATCATCAATTCCATTGGGAACAATTTGTCATGACATGATGAGGAGATGGCTCCAGCATCATCAATGCAAACACCAGTTACATCACTATACTACAGGGTATTCTCTTTGATTGTTGGTGAAATACCATGATTTGCTTCTGCAAGCAAGTAGATGTAGTAATGTATTTGTGCTTCCAAAAGGGAACAATAATGGTGCAGTGCTTCTGCTTCTCATCAAATTTAAGGGTGTACTAATACACTCTGAGGTCAAGATTGTTGCAAATCTTGTATCCTGTGCATTGGACAAAGGATGTCATAATGGGCAAAGGATATTGTTTGTGTGTAATCACTTTGTTTAATTGGCATAAGTTGCCGAAGTAGTGGACACTACCAGCCTTGTGAGGATACTGCAGAAGGGACTTGCCCGTTCACTTCAAATCCACAAAAATGATGCAGGGCATGGGATAGGGCCACGCATGCACTGGTTTGGTAAATTTTCAACCTTTTGACAACAGTTCATTGATGCTATAGCATTGATGTCTTGCATTAAGATTTGTCTTGATGTGATTATGATTTTGTTAAGGTCGTGATCATTGTCATCACACCAACAATGGTGCAAACAGAATTTCTGCTGCAATGACTTCAAGCCAACTACGGCAAGAAGAGTCCAGACTTGAGGAATGATCACTAAGTGATGGTATCAGTCAACTTGGGAATATGGTGGGGCATCATTCAGCATTTTGCTGCAATGAGCAAGAAGTGGGTCTTCTGGTATCATGCAGAAGCCTATTCAAAAGGGAGGACAGATAATGTTTCTTTTTATTGTGTTCAATTCATCAAGATGTATACATCGGTGTATCAAACAGTGCAAATGTAGTGATGTCACATTCCTTGCACTTGGCAAGTGAATGGCAATGGCTTGACATTTCGACTTCTGGCCAGGAGAAAGGTGTACATTGTTTTGGCTCCTGCAGTAACAATGGTAGTGTGATGTCATTATGACATTATGGATCAAGGTGTGTGGCTCATTGATCATTGTAGAGAGGTAGACAAGGCTTGGACTCTTGGTACTTGTTTTCTTGTAATGTTGCTTGTTTCAAACTCACATTATATGGTGTCTCAAAATTGAGAGCACTATGTGGTACAAGGGTTGATGTCCTTGTGGCTCCATTTTAATCAACATTTGAAATACCTTGTGGAATTAGAATGTTGTTACACAATGAGAGCATTGTTCATTTCTCTTGGCAAGTGAACTGGTTTTGCTGCACTGCTGTGAGTGGTGGCAGAAAAGGTATTGTTTTGCTGTTGTCAAAACAATTTGTCAAACACGTGTATGTTCCTATACAGTGCACAACAAAAGGGTACCAGGCATACTGGTACACAATTTATTTTGCTTTGGCATGGCTGTAGCAACTTGATTCAAGGGCAATGAGCTCTTGAAGAGTCTCAAGGCGAGATAAGCGTTGTTGACATTAATCATCATTGTGATGTTCAACACCAACTGTTGCTCAGTTGTTCAATAAGCATCAACTGAACTGAAGCCAGAAAGAAAGTCATAATCATATGACTCTGCCTGTATATGCTATCACAAAGACATGGCAATAAAGTGTAAGAATTGTGCATGGAGCATCAACTGAACCTAACTATGAAGCAAGTCTATTTTTGTCTTGTCAGCATGAATAGGACTATGGGCACAAACATGGCTAGGGTAAGCCATGTATTTGTTTGCCATTGACAAGTGAATCTAACCATATATGAGTGTTGCATGGGGACCATAATTGATTCATTTCATGGTTAAGATGAATTCAAATATGGACTTTTATTTTTAAAAGAAAACTGGATTTATTTCATGCCAAAACTTAATCAAACAAGCAAGTTGTGCCATTGGCGATCCAACAAGTAATCAAAAAATGTTTGTTGTGGTCACTTGGGTGCAACAACACATGTTGTGTCCAACAAAACTAGTTTTCATGGTGTTTTTGTGGTGTCTCCTTGGAATACACAAGGAAAAGGGTCTCCATGTTGAGAACCAATCATGCTTCAACTCGGAACGCATGTCAAATATACCCTGCTTTCATGTCAAGAAAGAGAGATTTGCAACTTGTCCTTGACATGTGAGGGAGGGGGATAGATTTCAAATAAAAATTAAAAATACAAGGGTGGTGTACTCATTCTTGAAATTACTGTCAGTTGTTCCTTTGAATGCAACAACTACTTTCTCTTCAAGAGATGCAATGCATAACTATCAGCAATGGTCATATTTCCTTAGAATGCAAGAGGTGTATAACTGTGCTTTCTGAGAAGGCAGGAGAGTTATTTGGTGTAGGGGTATTCTGCCTGATCCACTGGCTGGTTTGTTCCAATGGATGCTACCTTTGGACAGGGGCCTGTCCATCGCTCCACTTGAGGGATAGAGAAGGCACTAGGCTGCATGCAGAAATATAGAAATGGTTGCAGGGTACTTGCCCTCATGCAACAAACAGTAGTTTGTTGCTCATGCACAACAAACAATTTCTCTAAGATGGGTAATCATACTGATTGCAGGCAAGCTCATCCTCATGCAAAGTAGACATTGTGTGTTTTAAACTCACCATGGAGCTGAGAAAACTGTGAGGGCGATTGACTTCATGCAACAGAAGGATCATTGATCCATGTTCATGAGTTCTTGACCTCACAAACATCTTCCATTGAACTCATTGTAGAGTTGAGAGGGGGGCACAGTGCAAAATTGGGCATCCATTGTATTCAATAAAGCAATTGCTGCAGGCTTGTAGATGTGAAGGAATACTACTTGGCAACACTCCAAACTCCTGAACCTGACATGGCCAACTCAGTAACAGCCAGTGATACAGACACATTCATAACAACTGCAGCATGGATAATTTGCTTTTGCTGTATCTACCATACAATACGTCAATACCCTCAAGGTGAAGCAATTTTTGGTCGGGACATGTTGTTTGACAATCCCTCCCTGACTGACTTGAACAAGATATGTGACAACAAGCAATGCCAAACAGATCACAACACCCCACTTGAGCATAAAACACACTGGAATCATGACTATCAAATTAGTGATGAAGCATTGTTATGGAAAGATGATATCCTTCACAAGTCAGGATGTTGGTATGAATGTGAACCTTGGACAATGACAATAAGGTTTCAACATAGAACCATCTGAACAAAGCAATTTTAAGAGAGTAACACCTTTTTTGAAGAATAAATGAATCCTGCATTTTTAACAAACAACCTTGTTGTCTCCATCTCCAATTTAGACTTACCCATCTTTACTTGTCACATCACAATAACCCTCAGCTGTTTTTCTTCTCAAGTTTTGCCACATTTCTTACCATAATTCGTCCAAGAGCCCCTTAGTCATAGTTTAGGTGCAAGATAGATATTTAAGGTACGTAATACACACTCATTTTATAAGTGTTGTCAAGTCTGACATATTAAAGCATACATATATTGTGAGTATACTTACATATTGTATGTCGGAAAATGTCTGAGAGGGCGAAACTCCATCTGGCTGTGTGTAATACTATATATTTTATTGTAAGTAGAGTTATGAAAAAGTGTAAGGAAAGTATCAGGGAAAGTCACAGCAGTGTATGTAATTACTCCTCCGAACTCAACAACCAACCGGAGTTGTTGATTGTTGCGTGGTGGTTGAAGGAGAAGGCATTAATGTTGTGGTTCTTTTGCTTCTCACGTTTTGTTTTGTTTGAATAACTTTCTTGGACAAAGCTATTACTCAATCCACACTTCTTTTGCATAGAAGACATTGAGACATAGCCGGTTCTTTTCCATTATTGTTGTCCTTTATCCTTTGTGGTGGCGTAACCAATGGCCACTTCAATGTTTTAGTGTAGTCAAGATGTAAGTACTAGTGGCAAAATCCATAAGTAATTTACCGACAGTTGATGTGTGTCCGTATGACAAAAAACTATCTGTAATCACCAATCCCTATGTTGTGTTGCTACGCAAGAAATGCACAAGACAAATTATATATAATATATGTAACAACTCTGTTGTTACTTATAGAAAAATTGTATTGATATTTTACATTTTGTTGTGTTGTTACTGATGCAGTATTGATTATTACATTAACTACTACAATAAAGTTGCACAAAATAATAGTCTAAATGCCAAAAATCCTATGTATGGATCAAGGCTACTGTTAATTTTATTGGTACCAAACACAACCAAATTACACCATGCTCTCGGAACCCTTTCCTTTGTGTTTTGGCTTTGTGGCAATCGGAGGGGAGGTGCTAAATTCAGCCTGGGGGCTGAGATATCAACTTCGGAGAGGACACAGCAGAAAGATTTTAATTGAAAAAATCCCTGGTGATGAAGAATCGTAAAAAGTCAACCTCCATTGTTTTCTTACCTTGGGCTTGGCACCCCTGTCACTTTTGTTGTTGGATTTGCGGAAATGGGAGGGTGGTGCCGAATTCAGCCAGAGGGCTTAGATATCCGCTGTGGCGTGAACAGTGCAAAACAATTTAATTGAGAAATTAGTGGTGAAGAGGCATGGTAAAAAGTCAAACTCCTTTTTTCTTACCTTGCGCTCTGCGCTCCTGCTCCTTGCTATTGTTGTCTTTGCAGCAATTGGAGCGGCGGTGCCAAATTCAGCCTAGTGGCTGAGATATCCACTCTGGCGCGGACAGTGCAAAACAATTTAATTGAAAACATTCGTAGACAAGAAGCAATGTAAAAAATAGAAACTCCATGTTTTCTTACCTTGCCCTCCGCTTAGTTTCACATGTCTGCTGCGTCCGCGTCCAAAAATTGTTGAAAAAGACATCGTGCAGGACATGTCCTGGACACGTCCTGGACACGCCAGGACACGCCAGGACATCTTGTCTTTTTAGTGTTTTCAAACGAGGACACAGGACATGAAATTTTAGACACAGAGGACATGACAGGACATGAGAGGACATGGAGCGTTTACTTCATTTGTGGGTCGTTTTTTGATGCTTTGAAGTGAACTATTCTGACAGTGGCAGCAGTTGCGTGCATATTACATTCATTTAAGTGCAATCCATAAGGCTTACAGTTCAAAAATACTTAAAATACCTTTGCATGTGCCTAGTAACTGTTATGTAATGTATGTGAGTCAAAATTTCTGAGGACACCGGATGGACATGGGACTCAACACTGATGTATGTCCTCGCGTCCACAAAAAACTCACGTCCTGGAAAAATTAAGGACATAGGACACGTCCAAGGACATGTCCAGGACATGTCCAGGATATGTGAAACTAAGACCCTCCGCGCTCCTGTTCCTTTCTGTTGTTGGCTTTGCGGCGATGGGTGGGGTGGTGCCAAATTCAGCGTGGTGGCTGAGATATCCACTATGGCGTGGACAGATCAAAACAATTTAATTGAAAAAATTTGTGGTCAAAAAGCACGGTAAAAAATAGAAACTCCATGTTTTCTTCACTTGTGCTCCACGCTCTTGTTCCTTTCTGTTGTTGCCTTTGCGGCGATAAGAGCCGTGGTACCAAATTCAGCCTGGTGGCTGAGATATCCACTGTGGCGTGGACAGTGCAAAACAATTTAATTGAAAAAATTAGTAGCGAAGAAGCACGGTAAAAATATGGAAACACCATTTTTCTCACCTTGCGCTCGGTGCCCCTCATCCTTGTTGCTGTTAAATTAACATAGACCAGAGAGGCAGGGCCAAATGCACTATTGGGACTGAGATATACACTGTGGCGCAGGCAGTGTGGAACAATTTTATTGAAAAACTCAATAGCGAAGAAACACGGCAAAAAAAAGAACTCCATATTTTTTTCCTTGCGCTCGGCGCCCCTCATCCTTGTTATTGTTAGCTGAACAGCGATGGGAGCGGTGGAGCCAAATTCATTGTGGGGGCTGAGATCGGAGGGTTTGATTTGGACAGTCGCAAAAGTTAGGGTGTAGATAAATTTTTTGGGAGGGGCAGAAAAAATATGTGCGTGTGATGGGATGTGTTGCATGTCGGGGAATTAATTTCCTGACAGGCCGTGACTAGGCTTTTTTGAAATAGCAAGATATTAAGACCCTTAAGTGAGGGCCTTTCATTTCCCAATTACAGTCAAACATAAATGTTACATAAGTAACTGTAGAATGCACACAAATAATAATTAAAGTACATTTATAGGAAGTAAATGGAACCAAAGTTAAAGGTAGATTAAATTGCTACTAACAGACTTAGACTAATTGAATGTACAAGATGTAAAAAAATCTGGGATAATTACTTTTGGCATACGCAACTCTTCACATACACCTACTTTTCCGACGTACAACATGTAAGTATACTCACAATATATATATGCTTTATTACGTCAGACTGGACGACACTTATAAAATAAGCATGCATAACTGACCTTAAATATCTCTCTTACTCCTAAACTATGACTTTTGGGCTCTCAGACAAAGGAAGGTGTATGTGGAGAGTTGCATATGTCAAAAGTAATAATCCCAGATTTTTTAACATCTTGTGTGTTTCATTAGTCCTACGTCTGTTAGTAACAATTTAATCAACCCTTAACTTTGGTTGCATGTTTTTCCTATAAATATACGTCAATTATTATTTGTGTGGATGCTACAGTTACATGTGTAACATTTATGAGACTGTAATTGGGAAATGAATGGCCCTGACTTCAGGACATTTTATAGTGCAATTTTCCAACTAGCCTAGTCATGGCCTGTCGGAAAGTCATTTTTTAGAATCCCAACATCATTTATCCCATCTCACATATTATTGTTTTGCTGCCCCTCCCACATTTTTTTTCCTACTAATCATATCCATCATGGATTTTTGCTACTATCCACACCATAATGGATACCTCAGCCCCCAGAATGAATTTGGCACTGCCACTCCCATCGCCACAAAGCTAAAAACAACAAGGAATGGGGGGGGGGGGCAAGCATGAGGTAAGAAAAAATGGAGTTTGACATTTTTACATGCTTCTTCACCACTGACTTTTCAATTTAATTGATTTGCACTGTCCGCACCACAGTGGATATCTCAGCCCCCAGGGTGAATTTGGCACCACCACTCCCATCGCTGCAAAGCCAACAACAAAAAAGGACAGGGATGCCAAGCGTAAGGTTAGAAAAAATGGAGTTCGATTTTTACGATGCTTCTTCACCACTGATTTTTCAAACATATTGTTCTGCACTGCCCACGCCACAGTGGATATCTCAGCCCCCTGGCTGAATTTGGCACCGCCGCTAAGCTATCAACAAAGGAACAGGGGTGCCAAGCGCAAGGTGAGAAAAAATGGAGTTCTTTTTTCACGATGCTTCTTCACCACTGATTTTTCAATTAAATTGATTTGCACTATGAGCACCACAGTGGATATCCCACCCCCCAGGCTGAATTCTGCAAAGCTATCAACAGCAAGGAACAGGGACGTCAACCGTAAGGCATGAAAAATGGAGTTCAACATTCACCGCTTTAAACAATTGCGGAAAGCAGGGTGTATAAGTACAAGTCTTTGACTTTTCAATTAATAACTCACCATTGTGTGCACCATGGTTTCTACCTTAGCCCCCAGACATAATCTGGAGACGCCTCATTTAATTGTTTGCAGATTCTTGTTATTCCTTGCATTCACATAGTAATTCATTGTTTATAGTAGAGTATGTTGCCAATAAAGTTAATATTAGCATTGATCTATCACATTAGACTTTCAGCATTTAGACTATTATTTTGTGCATCTTCAGTTGTAGTATTCATTGTAATACTTGATACTGCATGAGTAACAACACAACAAAATGTCAATAATCAACACCATATTTCTAAAAGTGGTTACCGCTGATGAACAACAGTAGTTACATATATAATTCGATGACAGTTACTACGAAGGCATAAGTCAGATCCTGGTTGAGGTAACAAAACATAGAATAGATTTATTAATGTAACAAAAGAAATGTAACTTATTCTAACATTTGTTGAGAAATGATTTGACTGAAAAGATGAAACAGAATAGGAGGAAAGACTCAAAGAAAATAAATAACAAGTACAAGATACTCCTTTTCTCTTATACATTTGAAGGAAGGAAGAGCAGCTGAAGTCTCTAAAGTGTTTGTGGATTGAATGGGACACATCCATACAACAGATGAAAATCAATTTAATAAAAAATCAAGTTGAGAGATGTTCTGAAGTGGGGATGAAAAGGATCAAGTGAAGCTTACCACTAAGTGCATCCTTGTGGGATTCGTGGCAAGGAAAGGTTGGCAATGACCTAGTTATATATAAGCTGGGGGTGGTGACCCAAAACTTATTTGGAAAAGTGTTGATCGGAAAATTAAATCAGCAATACATGTGATGGAAGGAGGAAGAAAAAGAAAAAAAGAAAAAAACTCATCATTCCTTCCTTCCTTGTTACATTGATTTCTCAGATGGTGTGATAGCCCCTATTGCGTTGGTGGGCAGATCAGAGGATTGAAGAAAGATAACAGTAAACCTCATTACCACTACATTCCTCTGCTTATTCACAGCCACAGCCAGATCCCTGGGAATAGGCCTGGCACTTGCTGCCCAAATCATGTTGAACAACATTTTCAATTGAAAAGAGAACATTATGGTGAAAAATCTTTTGGAGAGAGGAGCACTGAATGTGGAAAACAGAAACGTATCAATGTCTTCAATTTACTTGTTTTATTCACAATCATGTGAGGGTTACTGGAAAGGCATCATGATTATATTTTTACCTGTGATATCAAAATTTTGCCATGTCTTCAAATGTTACATGAGAAGGGAGCATGTCATGAGACACAATTACAAGATTTCTGTCATCACCCAAGATGAAATTGTAGTCAAGCCAGCAGTTCACTTAGACAAAACCAGATTGAATAAAACAATGTGGACAGATTTGTTTTGCTGTAGCACTTGATGGTATGAAAAAATTGACGTAGCATATGTGACTCCAAAGTAGATTTATGAATTGGGCATGCAAAAAATACTTCTATTATTCATAAATATAACAACTAACCAAAGCAGCAGTCATATTAAAACCTCAACTGGATTATAATTGAATAAAAATGATTCAAGCTGGGTTGTAACACACAGATGTAATTATTCAAGTATTTATAATGGAGAAAACAAATGGGCTGTCACTAGAGATGCCCTGATAAGTACACAATCAACATACCATGCAAAAAGTTGTACAGCACTTGCCCACAATTCAAAGGATCAGCACAACAATAATAACAATCACAATTGAAAATTAAAAGACTTCTACAGAAGAAATAGAGGTATTTATAATTTGATTACTTACTTCATATTGAAACCAAACAAATTAAAATGGATACTTAAACCCCCCATTTTGGTTAGTATTTTGAACCACGAGCACGTATCATGGTTCTCGCCATGGTTGTCAGTGTGTTTTGTGCTACCTTATTATCATGTTTCTGAGCAACGTAGGTCCATAAAAATGGACCTTGCAATTGCATTTCTTAATGATGCCACAGAGTGCAACAATATCACTGCATTTGTGATTCAAATGGTGAGATCTGGAGGGGGTTGTAAGGTTTTGAGTTGATGGTGACGGAAGAAAAGAGCCGTGCACCATCTATCAAAAAGACGTGATTTCCCAGTTCAAGCCAATAGAAAAATATGCCATACACAACATGCACTTTTTACTTACCATAGTACATAGCATTGCACCCTCCTAGTGAAAAAGGGTTTTACTGTGGTAGGGTAGTAAGAGGTAGTAAGTCAAGTATGACGTTCATTGGTAACTTACCTGAGAACACAGATTTCCCATTCATGCTAACTCAGATTGCAAGGACAATAATCAATTACACATATCCTCTCCTTGGTTTCCAAAGCACACCAAAAAGGTAATCCTTGACTGTGCACCAGCCATGTTTTATTAATATTCTCGTGCCAACTTTTCCCAGACCAAACCAGGCACAGGCATTGCATTACCAATTAAGAGCATCAACACACACTATCCTAATTCAAAAACTAAACCAATGTCCAATGACGCACAGAACCTTTTAAAGAATATGTGTATCAAGGAGATATTGTCAAGGTTCAGCAATGTGATTTTGTGATGGTAGCACTATCTCCCTCACATCAACCAGTGTTGGTGCCTGTTAGTGCTTCTTTATATCATACGTATGTCAGACGGCGCGCCAAAAAAACATTATTTTTTTGCAAACAGCAAGGAGAAGGCAAACAGAGTTTACCTCAGCAGGATGCCTGCGCAAGAGAGCACAAAGCCTTCAACTAAGTTTACGACTGATAGCGTGTCCGAAACCAAGATGAGCAAGGTTGCGGAACACCACGCAGCCAACGATGGTGATGGCGCCATAAATGACACAATCATGGATCAGGTCCATCGCCTCAAGGAGCCCCTATCTGGCAATGGCGAATCGAAAGACGAACCGACAGCTGGCGGAGACACATCAATGAATACATCAAACAAGCGCCTTTTTAAAGATGGAAACAAGCCGAATGATGAGAGTGAGCCCATGCCGACGCTTCCGCTAAAAAAGGCTCGCACAGCGTACTTCATTTTTGCCGATGAAAAGAGGGAGGAATTGAAGCAAGTGGTCAGTGCGTTTGCTTCTCAAATTGTTCGGAATGTATCAAAAGTTTATTATTGGAATTGTGGAATATGACGCCGTTTTCTCATATGTTGGGTCCTACTCTTAGGCTGTTAATCTTGCCCGCGAAGATTTTTTTCTCGACTGTTATGTTGTGAAGTTTGTCACACCTCATTCGATCGAGCCTCGCTTTGTTTAACTCCTCACTTTTCATTGTATCCTACAGCACAAGGGTGAGGGTGTCGCTGCCCTTGCTCGTGCCACTGGTGAGCTCTGGTCTGCTCTCGACCCAACCCAACGCAAAGTATACGAATTAAAAGCTGCGGAAGAAAGGGAAAAGCTTTCTAGAGATATGCAACGCTTGAAAGATGCTGGTCTATGGCCTGAAGCTATCAGTGGAAATGGGGCAGAGGGAGAAGCTGGCGACGAAGACCTCATTCTTCCCGTGGCGCGCATTCGTAAGATTTGCAAACTTGATCCTGATGTAAAGGGGATGTCAAAAGAGTCCACGATGCTCATTGCGAAAGCAACAGAATTGTTCTGTATCAAATTGGGGAATGAGTGTGTGACCATGGCGCAGATGCAGAACAGGAGAAAACTGTTGCCGGAGGATGTTGTAGAGGTGTGCTCGTTGAAGGAGCGATTCATGTTTTTGAAAGACGATTTGAAGGACTTGGCCAAAGAGCAGATTAAGGAAAGAAGGGAAAAAGAAAAGGAAGAAGGAAAATCTGGGGGGAAAACAAACAAGCCTGACGACGGAAAATCTTCCGTTAGTTTACTATCGTACTTCTCGAAGTGATCAGAAAAATGAGAACATTCAACTTGTAATTTGTTGGGATTGCATTTGCATACATCAATGACATAAATTAACTAGGGGTGATATTGTACATGCTGTCTTGCCTGGTATATCAAATGACAGGTAAAACATGGTGCTGATCAGAGTGGCAGGCTGCAAGACATTTATTGTACGTTCTAAATTAAAAAATCGTTAATCCAAGCGCTGTGACATAACGACTCTATGATTCTCTTTGTCTTAGCCATCCATTTCCTTTTCTTCCATCAAGTCGTCAATGGCTCGACACCACATGGTAGAGTGCTGACTCCATCGATCTGCTTTCACCATGTCCCCGCATTTCAAACAGACGACGCTGGACCCATCTTCCATGGCCTGTTGCAATATGTGCTGTCTTCCCTGGGCATACAAGAAGGTCGATGTATCATTCATCATCTCTTCTACTACAGCCATTGCTCTTTGAGTCATTTCTCCTTCCGCGATCCTCTGATGGCGAGCGACACAATCAGCTACTGTGTCTCCCAGTTCAGATCGAATTCGGTTCATTGCTACTTGCGCTGCGTTCGATCCATTTTGAAGGGTCAATGCTTCCATAAGCGCTGACAGAGCGTCGGTTGGATTGGAACTATAGGACGAATGAGCGAATTGTAAGAGATTCGCTATTTGTTGTGACTGCTGTTGTTGAGAATGCTGCATGTTGGTTTGTTGAGTGTAACTTGTGTTGTTTTGAAATTGCTGTTGCATCGAATCGTGCACACTTTCGCCTTGATTGGTAACATTATATTGTATCGAGCTGGGATTGTGTCTGCCAGGGGTGGACGGGGAAGGAAGAGGAGGATCGTGTCCATGCCTTTCACGCTGGCCTCGTCGCGGAAAATCCATCAATTGTCAGTACAAATTCACAAATCTACCAAAGTTGGAACAGACTTGGCCCTCGATATAAATATATCGCTGCCGCAGGCTGCCGTCGTTGATGAAGGGCGGTGTTGTCTCTGATGATGACAAGATGAGCCAGAATCTGCCAGAATCAAGAATCATAGACTTGTTCTCCTCCTTTACAATGAGCTATAATACGTATCGTACCGTCAATACCTCAGCAGTAGGTACCTCCAGGTACCTCCCTATGACGGCAACAAAACGGGATAACAGAAGAAGATTGAGTTTTATATGATTTCCCGCTATTCCAATCCCTCTCAACCCCCTTCTGCCCTCGTTCTGCCTCATCCTTCTGCCCTCGTTCTGCCTCCCTTCTGCCCTCACAAAGGCTGGCCGGGCATAGCATTCTAAACTACCATATTCCCAAACGAAGAGACGACAAGTAGTCTTATTCTCGTCTATAATCCTCTATCCATCAACGCCGGATCCCACCAAATTATTAACCGCCGTCCCTTGCCCCCGTGCACCTGATCTAATGAGTGATTTCGGTTCCTCTCGAAAGTCTATCAATGTGAGACGTTGAAGTGTTTTTCTATTTGCCATAAGCAATTTTGTGCGATAGCACTCTAAAACTCATAAACACCCTATCGTTCCGCGAATGATCATCTTTCAGTCACGTCTTCCGCCTGAAGTAAACCGGATACTCTACGTCCGAAATCTTCCGTTTAAAATAACATCGGAGGAACTGTACGATATTTTTGGAAAATATGGGGCTGTGTATCAAATCAGAATGGGGGAGAGGAGTCGTGATACAAGGGGGACCGCATTTGTTGGTAAGACGAAGTTGTTTGGGTGAATAGTTGGTGGTTTCTTTTAAAACAACTTTCACTCTCAACATTGTCATCTTACTTTTGTGATGAAATCGTCCAGTCTACGAAGACATTTACGATGCTAAAAGAGCTGTTGATCACCTGTCAGGGTTCAATGTTGGAGGCCGATATCTCGTTGTGATGTATTATCAACCTGCCAAGTTCGAACGAAGAGCGGATGCTGAGGAGAAAAAGAAAGAATTGGAGGAGCTGAGGAGACAGGTCAAAGCGAAAAAGGCACAACTAGCTGCTGAGGCCAATAAGTAATTTACTCAGATTTGTGGACATCATAACTACGCTTTGCCAAAAAAATATCGATCTCCAACACATTCCGTAGCTCTTCCATCAGCAAAGTCAACAACTCATAAATCTTCCTCACTATCATATTACTGTACCAATAGAATAGAGATATTATTCTATATGACGATCAATATTCGAAAAGATGATCCTTTACTTTAAGTCAACTGGTAGGCCCATCTTTTCCAACTTATCCTCTAAAGCGGTCTTCTCTTTCCGTGTCTCTCCTCTCAACACCTGGCCAAGAGTGCTGCCCTCAGCCCTCGCCAATCCATCCACATCCAATCCCTTGTTTCGAATTTGCTTCTCCAAAGCTGCCAAGGTCCTTTTGAGTAAACGTTTCTCGTTTCTTCGGTGGCGCACCGCCATTCGCTGATTGTAGCTCAATAGACGAAATAGTGCTTTGTCTTTAATAATGTTGGCGTCATCCTCTTCGGACTGCGGATAGAGGTTTAGTTGATAGTTCACTGCCTCAACGACGGATTGAAGCACTGCAGCTTCGTTGGCAGGAGAAATAGTCCGAGAGTAGTCGAACTCGGATAGTGCTTTGCCCCTGGAGTGGGAATTATGTCACAATCCGAGACGAAGGATGAGATCCAACCAAAACAAATCTTTTTAAGCGGCGACGAGACGCCAATGAGAAACTCACCTCGTATCTTCTGGGGTCATCATCATCAAACGAAGATATTCCAACATTTCAACCGGGTATCTATCCGCGTAGCATGGGAAGTCAACAGTTTGATCTCTACCAACACTCTTAAGGAACTCAATTTTCTCTTGTGCCAATGGATCCTCCTCGATTCCTTCATTCTCGGCAGCTAGTTTGGCAGTGCGCGGAGCGATCGACACTGTTACATCAACTGAATTGTAGGGGTTTCTTTCCAGAGCAAATCCGTACAACAGAAGCAATTCAGCGTTTGATTTTTGACCGTAAGAAATGTAAATCTAAGATAGTGTTTTTGTACAAAGATTAGAGAGTAACCGATGAAGGAAGGACACATTATGAAATGGTGACGTGATTGAAGTTCTCACTTCCCACACACTCACCTGCTCCATTTGACGATATCCCCTATCTGCATATAAAATAACCTCCTCATCCCCATTCTTAAACAACCAGTCTCCACATTCCCTCGCATCAATAAACGCCTGAGAAAACGCCGAATGATTGATTAGATCAGCATAAGGAACCATGGCCAGGCGTTCGCCAACCTTCAAATTTCGAAGACGGATTGCACGAGAAAACAACATTGTGAAAGCCCACACCCAATTGTCAAATGTAAAATGTTCCTTGGGAAACCTGTCTGGAAACTTTTCAATCAAGCCGCCCTCTCCCCCCAGTAGCGCATCGTATTCTCTCTTCAACTTCATTTGCAAGCTGCGCGTCGCAGCCACTACCGGGCTCCCCTCCAAAAATGACAAATCTTCATCACTCCAGGTAAAAGTCGGATTAACCTCATTCACTTCCGGCAACACGCCAATATAAGGAGCGTAAAACGATTTATCTTTCAAGACATACTTCTCGTGAATCAACTGACAGGCAATAGCCAGATATTCATTAATACCCTCCTGTAAAGCGTCTTTTCCAAGCGCCTTCCGCGCGGATCTGCGAGTAATGCACAATTCCATCGGGATCTTCAACAGCTCATCCCCGTCATTGATCGATCGTCGTGCCAACAGACCCCTTCCGGAGCTTTCGTTGGTAATCTCATCTTTCGTTTCGGTACTGATTGCCATAGGATGTGGTGCTTCGCCCCAAGAGGAAGCTTCGGACAGGTACACCTGACCCTCTTCTTCGAGCCACTTGATGAGAAGAGAGTTGGCGCTGAGTTTTGGATTTCCAGCACCACGGTTGGGTCCAAGTAGTCCCTTCATTTTCATGTCTTCTTCGAATTGTCCTGGTGTTGTTCCGCCACCGGCTTCGAGGAGAGCTGTTGCAGATGATATTGTTAACGTTTTTCAATCAATTAAAGCATGAAAGAAATAGTCAAGTTTATGTCAAGAATTGCATCTTGCCTTTCACCCATTCATCTTCTGATCCGTCTCCACCAGCCATAAAGAGTTTGCTATTTGTGGTAACAATACAATTTCTAATCTGGTTTCCTTTCTCTGTCGAGCTGGGAGCGCGAGAATGACGTTTGGGAGGAGCGAAGGCATTGGCCGTGCGAAAATTCATCATGGACAGGTTCAGCGCTTGTAAAGACATCATTGTGACCAGCAATTCGCGGCAGTAGATCCCGCCTCGGGATGGCATCGTTCCAACTTTCATCGTCTTCCCTTGTGGAAGGATACTATGCAAGAACACTTTGGGTGAAAGAATTAGGAAATCCCTTCGCCAGCCCTTCTCTACAGTGTGAAAAGAGGTGAAAAGCCTCAAGTATTATGATCTGTGTAGGATGAACAAGCCTCGACGTCAGCCCAGTCAGCATCCTTCCTTATGGTAGGTATTTTATGGTACAATACTGTACAGTATCAACTGTATCAACGTTGATAGTATCTTGTGAAGATACTACTATTTCTAGAGAGAGGTAATGTTAACTATATTATTGTATGGTACTGTTCCAAGCATAATTCATACCGTACCCTTGTCACGTGTAACCTCGTCGACACAGTTGTTTTTCTTCGTTCAAGTCGAATATAATATCCAGGTCGGGTTAACGAATTGAGCTATCGATTGTATCCCATTAATGACAAACGGGATATAAAAACGAATTGTCTTTCTAAAAAAAAAATGTATTTTGGCCTTCAGTGGTTTATTCGATACCTTTCTTCGTCGATGTCAGGAAACAAAAATGGAGACCATCTCCGTGAAGACTCGAAAACATTCATATATTATGTTGTGTTGTCACCTCTCCAAGCCGTCTCCAAGCGAAGTGATGTGAATGATGTGTCGTTTATTACGTCTACGCGCATTATTTTTGACTTGGATGACGTCGTTGGGCTGCGTTACAGCGAATGATGTCGGAAATTGTCAAAAATCAAATCCCAAACCAATCCAATAGAACCGTCTACTTTTACTATCTGCTCATTCATTGAGCGCTCTATTGATCAAGTAAGCTGCGGCGAGGAAACTACGTTCGAAAGCACGACATCCTTCAAAAATGAACAAGGACACATCAATAACGACGAGACTTCTCGCTCTGTCTGTGATTTCACTGCTCAATTCCCAAAGCTTGTCGTTCGCCTTCCAGACACGTGCGCCGCTATCACATTCATGGGCAATATTCTCGAGCACAGAACAAAAGCCTATCGACACGTCCTCCTCACCAAAATATGCCATTTCCCGCGGTGATGGTTCCTCCGGCGGCGGCGGTGTACCGATGAAGAAACCCAACCAGAATCGGCAGCGACAGGAGGAAGAAACGGATGACGAAGACAATAATCTAGTGCGGCCCAAAGTCGGCGCACCCATGCCCATTGGACGTCCGTCATGGTTCCACGTCCCCGCCCCCTCTCAGTTCGAAACATCGCGTTATCAGCAAGTGAAAGAGAGTCTGTCCAATCTCTCGCTGCACACGGTGTGCGAGGAGGCGCAGTGTCCCAATATTGGGGAATGTTGGAATGGAGGGACAGGGACCATCATGTTGTTGGGAGATACCTGTACTAGGGGATGTATGTTTTGTGCTGTGAAGACTGATGGGAAGCCTCCTGAGCCAGATCCTTTTGAACCGTTCAAGGTATGTATTTCTGCTGTGCATGGCTCTGTTTTAGGATCTTTATGCGGACCTTCTAAATGAATGAAGGCTAAATTTTGACACGCAATGCACAAAAGACTGCCGAAGCTGTGACGAAGTGGGGCGTAGACTATATTGTCTTAACATCTGTGGATCGGGACGATATTCCAGACGGAGGGGCTCAACACTTCGCCACAACAGTCGAACTCCTCAAACAAGCCAAACCAGATCTCCTGGTCGAATGTCTTGTATCAGATTTTCAAGGCGACCCCAATAGTGTAGCCACTCTTGCTACGTCTGGTTTGGACGTGTATGCTCACAATGTAGAAACTGTGGAACGATTGCAAAAATTTGTACGGGATTCTAGGGCGGGGTACTGGCAAAGTATTGGAACATTGGAGCATGCAAAGAGAGTCCAACCGGGTTTGTACACAAAAACAAGGTATGTTAGGTGTTGTGTCCCAAATACTTGTGTCTCCTATACAGTAGTCTGACGGCGTCACCTATACCGATGATTTTTGTCTAATCGATTAGTCTCATGTTGGGATTGGGTGAGACTGATGAAGAAGTCATTCAAACAATGAAAGATTTGCGGTCTGTTGATGTGGACGTTGTCACTTTTGGGCAGTACTTGCGTCCCACGGAAAATCATTTGTCAGTTGTTGAATACGTAACGCCGGAGAAGTTTGAATATTTCAAGAAAGTTGGAGAAGAATTAGGATTCAAGTATGTCGCAAGTGGGCCTTTAGTCCGATCCAGTTATAAGGCGGGAGAGTTTTACTTGACTCACATGATTAATAAAGAGAGGAAGGAGAAGGGTGTGGAAAAGATGAAAGAGTAGTTGTACTGCAGCATCTAGTGACAATAAAATACAAATTATGACTATTGTATTCTGTTTCGATTGACGCGTGTCATCTCCACCAAATATTAGCACTTACACTCCAGTCCAAAGAACGCACGTGGTGCCACCACTTCTTCGGAATAAACAAAGCATCACCTGGTGCTAGCGTACATTCATATGGAACTGGTGCATGCTTGAAATTTGGGTACCTGTCATAATCAGGATTCTCAATATCTACAGCACTGGTATTGTATTGATTCCCGTCGACACCGGCATAATGCCAAAGTTTACCGTCAAAATCCACATTCGAAGCATCATCTGGGGCATCACGTGATATAGTGGTGCAGTCAGGCGGAAACAGCAGCACACGTTTCCAGCCTACTGCTTGAATCAGCAGGTTGTCCAGCGGATCATAATGCAATGGACTGACAGTATGTCTTGGGCCCATCCATAGCATTGTGTGGTACAACATGCCCTTTCCAAGATTGTGCCGAGCATTGGGATCGCAACAAAACTGAGGGATTGGGATATCATTTTGTACTTGAGAAAACAGTTCGTTTTGCGCGAGGTACGCCACGTCTATCTGCTTGCCAAATTGTCCATGTTCCTGTTGGATGCTGTTAGATTTGCTCCCATCACTTTCGATGCACAAACTCAAATAGTCTAAATAGTCTCCAAATTTCATCGTCACTCGCTCTCCCTTGTTGTAACTTAGGCCTATTTCTACCTCTACATCCGTGTCGTCTCCTACGGCGACACGCCAATATTCCAGACTGCTCCAAAAGTAAATCGCATCACAACTGGCGAACAAATGACGCAGAAGATGAGGATTCTGAGACTCATAGTACGGCCGAAGAGTGTTTGCAAGTTCGATTTGATGGTCCTCGTTTTGCAGACGGATATGGTGAAGCAAACTAATTGGAACGTGTTGTGTCTTGCCATGATAGGGTGAAGGTTCAATGGAAGATCTATTGAAAGGATGCGTTGAAGGCAGTAAGGACGAAAAGAAACGACAGTTGCGACGAAACCTTCCAGCGTGACGAAAAATGCTGCTGCTGCATTGGATTGCTTTAGACATTTTGCCCCTCTATGTGCCCCTTATCAATTACATTGAACAGTACTTTTAGCGTCCTTCAGCCTCCTTTAAGCTTCTGTATGTACAGGTATGTACATTGCACAGTTCACAGGTGTCGAAGAGGTTAATTTTGACACCATGGCCGCCTCGTCATGAAGGAATTAATACCTTCATCATCCGTTCAGACCTCTTTGCTGAACCGTCTGAAAAAAAATCATCCATCAACGAACAACACAACACACAATGATTTATATCATATCTTCTGAGCCGTTGAACGTCAACATCAGGTCAACATCAACCACAATGGCTCCAGCAGATTAATCTCTCTCTAGAAAAAAGGTCATACACATTATTTCTTTACCACAATGACAGTTGCTGACAGTTCGACGTGCGAAGCGAATACAAACGTCCTTAAGATCCCGAATGATTCAACGGATGATCATAATTCCAACCAGGGGGGCAGTGTGATTGATCGAGGATCCTTTTGTCAGCTTCCATGACTGTAGAAGTGGAACCTGATGTGGCTTCCCAAAAGCAGGCGCTGGTCGAACCAGAAGGAGAGTTGTGTTCATCGCAATCCTCGACTGCATCGAGTGTGTCGGCTATGTCAAAACCACTCAACACAACTTCCAGAACTGACACCAAGGAGGGAATTCCGATCGATGAAGAGACTAAGGCAACTAGTGATTCTGCCTGTTCACAGCCAATAAATAATTCTGCGCCGCAACCATCCACGACGACGGTAGCAATGACACCCTCTGACAAACCCCGTTCGAACAACAATGCGAACAAGAATCCATTTGAAGCATTCAATGAATACGTTGCTTTCTTCTTTCGTAAAGCAGAGGTATACGAGGAAGAGCTGGAGAGACGCGAGAGTAAAGTAGATTTGCGAGCAAGTATGGATGTAGTTAGACATGGTAGTGCTACTTTGCGTTACAATGGGTCCCGCATTGAGTTGGCTGCAGAAGATTCTGGTATTATTCAAGATGCAGAAAAGGAATGTGCCGAACCGTTGACTTCACCAAGATTGTCTCCGACGACTGAAGCGATTGCAGCAGTAGAAGCTATTTCAAACTTTCGCCCACTTAGTGAAGTAAGAAAGGAAATCGAAGGATATCGTTCTCATTCGTTTGGGCCCGAGGAAGAGATGTCAAGTGCAAAGGGACCTAAATCTGTTCTAGGGACACAAGATGATACGGATGCAATACTGAATGATGATGAGATGAAGGAGAAATGGGATGGTTTTTGTAATGGAAAAAAGCAGAATGCTTTCGACGAAGTTGCTATTCAGGTGTGACATGACATCAATGCATTTTGACATTGCATTGTGGGGTTGAACGTTCACATTTGAAATCAAATCATTCTCTCACCCTAATTTTTCTTTATTAACCCAAAGAGCGTCTTCCTACGATTGACAGTTCAAGAGTTTTATGACCTTGTATTAAAAGACGATGCACCCAATTCTTTTGGAAAGTTCATGACAAATATTGGTGACATGAACGTGGAAACAACTTTCTGGGAACCTGGATCCGGCCAATCTACATCACGCAGTATCCATTACATTCACCCTGTCAATGTCCCTATGGCCCCACCAACCGCGAAAGCGTTCAAGACACAAAATCTTTACAAATTTGGTACCTTTGGACTCTGTTTAGAGTCGAGTACTATTGTTGAAGATGTACCCATGACTGATTGCTTCGTGGTTGACGACCGCTTGTGGGTACGCAAGGATTCAGAGACCAATGGTTGCGTCGTTAATGTAACATTTCAGATTCGATTTGTGAAAACAACCATGTTTCGTCGAATCATTCAGAATGCAACTCGATTAGAATTTCTCAAGTGGTGGAAGCAGTTCGAGGAAATGGTGTCACTCATCAAAGGCGCATCTACTATTGTATCTCCGGGGGAAGATCTTGATGCAGTCGCCACAGAATTGGAGGAGGTTACAATGTTGCTGGAGGAGGAGAGCGTAGGACTCAAAGAGCCTTTGTCGGATGCTCTGAAGAAAATTCGTTCGTCAAGCCACCGATTGTCCATGGTGGCGAAACGAGCTTCTGTCAGAAGGGTCACGAAGACGTCACGAAAAGTCCGCGAAGATTTGTCTGCTTGTCAATATCTCACTTCTTCGGTTGATTGTTTCGTGTCTTATCTCAAGGAGAAGAGTCAATTTGGGATCACAGCTTTGGGTAGTTTTGCTCCAATTTTGTTTTTGATGTTGCTCAATATGTGGACGAATAGACAACTTGCGATGACGAATCAGATTCTATCAGATGTAGATGCACGTCTGACACAATTGTCAGCGGAGAATGCAATTCTCTTATCAAAGCTAGATCGATTGGAATCATTCTCAAATTGATGATTTAGCATTATTCTTGTACGCATCTCTTGCTACTATCGATGATAAATGTCTTAAATATTCACTGATTAAATGAGTGGATCCACAACGATGAGCAGCATTATTCATACAGCTCAGTCCATGACCGTTACTCCTTCATTCCCTCCAGGGCGGAATGCAATCCATCCACCTCGCTGGGTGCAACCTGCAACATGATAAGTTTCGGCCCCTCAGCGGCATCTTCCACCCCGAAAAATTTCACGAATGCCAACTTTCCCTTCTTTCCATCTTTTATCTCCTTCGTAAAGGTCATTTGTTTATTCACTCCGACGTTAAACTGCACCTTGCCTATTTCGTTCCTTAGCACCAGACGGTGTTTCGAGGTTGTTTTGTGACGGTAGAGACGGCATATTCCAGCACCATATTTTTTCCACCCTTCATCGGTCCTCTTCATTGGTTTTGCCTTCACTTGGAACAAAACATCTTCCTCGGTGTTTTTTTCCTGCTCCACTTTTTCAATCTTACCGTCATCTGGGTTGGCAGTTGGATCGTCGTCGTCATCATTGTTGCTCGTACTGGCAGATGTTCCTGCTTTTAATGGCGGGGGGATGCTACCAAATGAGATGGCGGGCTTCGCGGTGGAATTGGCTGTAGCAGGAGCAGGAGCTGCCGAGTTGAAGCTAAAGGAAAAAGATCCGGCGGGAGGAGGAGCGGCATTCGCTGATGTGGAGCTTCCAAATGAAAAGGATGGGGCTGGTTGTGAGGATGGAGCAGGTGCCGACGATCCAAACGCAAATTGAGAGGTGGTCCCCGTAGATGAAGATTTGAATGGAGTGGCCGACGATGATGCAGTTGCAGCGTTTGTCGAAGCTGGCGGAACACCGCTGCCGTCATTTTCTTCCTCTTCCAACGTATCCATAATAGCCTCAACCTTGGCTACATACTGAGAGAGCCCGGACGAATAATCATGAGACACGTATTCGGATTCCCAGGCATTGACAATCCATTGAAAACATTCCCGATTTATCGCTTCGAGTTTATCTTGCGCTGCACTCCCCGTCGATGAAGGAGGGGACGAAAAAGATGGCATTGTCACTTTCGGTGCAACCGACGACTCGTTGGATTGGGAATCGGAAGCAACCGACGGAAACAATGCCTTTGAAGTAGCAGAAGTTCTCGGTTGTTGAGAGGCTGTGCCAAAGGAAAAAGACGAAGCAGCGCTACTCGTCGAGCTTCCCCCAAAACTGAATCCATTGGAAGGGGCGGCGGCTGATGCAGGGGCACCGCCAAATGAAAAGTTGGGCTTGGAGGGCGTCGCGGCCGTAGCGGCGGATGTCGTGGCGCCAAAGGAAAAGGTAGGTTTGGATGGCGTGGGGGCTGTGGGAGCGAAGGAAATGTTAGCGAATGGGTTGGCTTTTTTGGGAGTTTCCTCCTGGTCTGGCGGTGCTGCGGCTCCTTGCTGATTGAGACCGCCGGGGGCAACGAATCGTCCTGACGGTGGGGCGATCGATGGGGCAGGCGTTCCTCCTCCACCGAAGCTTCTCCTGATATTGAGAGATACAGAGCGATGATTCGGAAATTGATATTCCATTGCAACTGAACCTTTCCAACCTAACGCCACTCACCGTGACGCCTTCACAATCTTACGGCGAGCCACGACGTCGTCGCTGGCCCTGGTCATGCCCTGCCCTGGATCGCGAGCTTCCACGTCTCTCTCATCGACGTTCGCATCGTACTCGTCCTTGTTGATTTGGTGATCGGCTGCTCGCTTGCTGATTTTCATCGTGCGGGTGGGAATGTGTTCATTCGTGGTGACAAGGGAGGATTTTCGTGCGCTATTCCAGTGAGTTCCAGTATCATGTTGTCTACAAGCTTCTACAAGCTTCTAGATACAATACCTAGCTAGGTAGTACACAAGGATGTTTTTATGTACTCGGATTGTGTGGTTTGTGTTGCTCCGACATGCTCCACACTTGATGTTAAAAAAAACACAGCCCGACTACAAAAAGTTTGGAAAAAAGGTATCCCCTTGAATTCCAATTCCAATAGACATGAGGTGTAACTAAGCAATGAAAGTACCTCTTCAAAAATACGTAAATACGTTATTGAAGGTGAAATTAAAAGCTATTAAAAGTACCGTACCATAGCAAACAACCTGCAAACAACATTCCAAATAGATTCGCCAAATCACTTGACTGGCGAAGACTGGCAACTTCTATGAGACTTCTATGTGAAGCCGTTTCAAGCCATCGACATTAGGCCGTAACGTCCAGTTACCTCAAGCCCATATAGACATAATAGACATTCATATGCCATTCATCTCCTCTTTCGTGCATGCACCAAGTGGCTTATGATCCGATTCTATACAATTATAACAACAGGCTTTGCAATAGTCACTCGGAATCCGTTCCAAAGCGATGCGCTTCTTTGTCCGACGTCGCGACGGCATTGCCTACCTCGGTACTGCGATCATGACTTAACGCCTACAAGAACTAGAAACACCTCTTATCGCCTCTTTTCTGTGATTTCAGAGAGTCAAGACTTCCCTCTTCCGGCTCTCAACGACGATCCATCGTCGTCATCTACAAGCCCAAAGTCGAAAGCCGCTAATGATGGCGAAATTAATAACTGCACCCAATCGATTTTACCCAAATTGCACACCTATCAAAAACCACGTCAAATACGACGAATCCCCACCAAACGAAAACCACGAAACTACTGGCATTCAACGTCCAATCTACGCAGCGAGCTCACCTCCTTCTGGAAAGAATACGGCGTGCCTCTGCATCAAATAAATCCAGGGCGGCCTCCTCCCATACCCAGCGAATATATATTGAATTTCTTTCGGAGGAATGATTTGCGCGGTGGGATCGCTCAGAATGGTGGGAGAGAGAACGTTTCTCACTTGTTGGGTGGGGCCAAAATCATCCCTGGGAAGTGGAAGGAGGCTGTTCAGATGGAGGAGGTGAAGTATCTGTTGCCATTTATGACTCCTGCTTTAGAGAATGGGGGTTTGAATGATACCACGCAACAACAGCAACAGTATGAAAGACACAACGCTGGAGCAAGAGATAAACGAAACTCCGCTCGCAATCATCCCGTGTCAGATGCTACCATTTCTTTCAACAGAGTTGATACCCCAGATGGAGACCAGAGACTTGTTGATATTGTTCAGGAATCTTCACCTCACAAAGATGACAGTGATGCAACAATGGAAGCGAGGAGAAGTTTTTGGTCCAAAGAAAAAGCTGTGGCAGGGCTGTGAGTATACTGTAATCTTTTTATGCCTGATAACTTTGGTCTTGATACAGACGTTGCTAACATAATCTCTATATCTTATGCAGCTATCGTTACCTCGAATGCTACAAAAAGTATAAACATCGGCCAGCAGTATGGATGCCTCAACCAGCAGAACTGTCAAATGAAGGGTATTCAGAGCTGTTCAATGCATGTTCTCGTTTTAAGAAGTTACCCGCTGTGTCTATCTTTTCCTCTCTGTCAGAACAAAATAATCAGGATGACGAATGCATTGAAAATTTGGCAGGTTTAGTTCCTTTTAAGGAGTGGAGGTAGGTGGTTGCATGGTTATGGTCTCCTCTCTCTCTCTCTTGTCTCAAAGTATTTCACAAATCTGATGCATTATTTTAGATTTTTTGACTCTCAGTTACAGGTAGCGTTGTGATTACTTTCTCTTTGCTTCTCTTGTGTCATTTGTTAATTTCACAACTCAAATGACTCGAAATCTTACGTTGAAACGAAGCTATTTGTTGAGCTTCAACATTACCTCAATCTTTATCATAGTGGTTCTGAGGAGTATTTTCCAGACCCTCTGAACGTGTCCCGCAACGGCCATGGGCATCTTTTCCATTTGATTCGTATTCATGGGGGCAAGGTATTACTTGCACAAAAACTCAGTATGAAGCTACACAACAATGAACCCAACCGTGACAGTGATCTTAACTTTGGTCCCTTCACCTTAGACTTTGCCATCCAGCTACTTCATTTCATCCGCTCTGAGTTTATGAACATGTCTCCTCCACTCGTGTATCCTATGATCAGCATGCCCCTGGAGCGAGATTTGCTTCGATGCGGTCAAAACAATTTGGCCGCATTGGTTGTCAAGTACGGCGGGTACGAAAGCGTTGCGCGTAGACTGGGATTGGCCTATTTCGATGGAAAAAGTCGTCGGATGAATGAAGTTGCGTTTAAAGGAGCGAGACATTTGTGGAAGCAGAGAAATTCTAGAGACATCGTCACTGGTATCCAGTCTTCTATTAAGTTGTTGCCTAATCAGAAGATGAAGAGAAAGGGCGTTGCATGGAACAAGGACTTGGTAGTCCAGGAGCTGTGAGTATTACCTTTCCCCTTCCTTGTATCATCCCTGTGTTTGGCAACTAACCATTCTCTACAGACATGCCTACGTGAGTGTAAACATGACAAAGCGATCATTGGCAGCAGTGTGGATGCCTCGGTTTTCTCAATTCGACGATGATAACCGAGGCGATCTAAAGAATGCCATATCAAAGTCTGGTGGCATGAATGCTATCTGTGAAGCTGCCGGCCTGATACCTTATTCCGTTTGGAGTAGGTTTGAATGCTTCCGGGAACTGGTAGCAGAGTTATTGAGATATAATACTTGTGCGATGCCGCTTTCGGCTGGCAGTGATAATGTCGACACAACATTCATCATACCCACTCCAACTCAAATGACAGCGGGAAATTTCACCCGTCTATCAGAGCTAATGCGGCTTTCTGGTGGCCGAAAAGTTGTCCACGACCTTCTTTTGATGAATGGCAAGCATGACTTAATAAATCTTACCTTTCTTGTGGAGTTATCCGATTTTATACATTTGGAAATGATATCCAAGAAGCCTCCTTTCTCTCACTTAATTCGATTGCCCACCAGAGAACAATTGCTCTGCGCAAATCGAGGTGACTTGATTGAATATATAGAGGATAATGGGGGATACGATGCAGTTGCCAATATTATGCCAAGAGTAAGCTGGGAAAAAACTAGTTAATGCCACAATAATGACTGGTTGAACTATCTATGGGCAATTCCATTTTCGATTACGTTTCACAAAAACATAGATGAATTTCAGATCCCTAGATTGTTGCGTCATGTGAACTTTTGAACCACGTCATTTATCAGTAGGGTCCTCCCTCCATTCACTTCAACAAACCATTTTTCACCCTCTTTGGTAAAAAGGGCGCCATTGCAATTGAGATTGTCGACACATTGTTTTGAATCACCCCCAGCAATACATTCTGCACGCCCACTGCCACCAGCACTCCAAATTTCTTCTATCTCGTCACTGTTGTCGCGAACGTTAGAAAAATATCTCACCGTGCTGTCTTTCTCAACAGATAACTTTGACAGTGATGACGAGCCGCAAAAGAATTTCCCGGGAAACAGTTCCCAAATACCACATTGGCCTTTCCACTGCCCGGGTAACAGACATTGGCCAGATTGTATCGGCCGAGTAATAGCACGGTGTCTTTTGACAGCGAAAACTAGAATGGCCAAAACCAACATTCCCAATGCTGCAGTTGGCAAATTGGAAGATTTTGGATTTGTCGCACGAGCTTCTTTGGTGAGACTTCGTCTATTGGAAGTCGAGGTGGGGGAGGATTTTTCTTCTTCGTCAATTTTGGAGAGTTTGTTCACATTCCTCATTCCAGTTTTCGGCTTGGATGTTAGTTGAACCCCACATGGACGCAGCTGTACGAGAGGCAATAATACTTCTCGTGTTAGAGCTTCACAGCTTCCTTCATTCATATCAATTGAAGAAAGGCTCAGACTTTCGTAAAGGTACTCACCATTTCCACAACCTTCTCATCCTCCAAAATAGGCGTAGCCAACGCCGCCGTCTCCTTCCCACTCATCCCGGTCGGTATCGCCAACACCAACTCGTTCCCCCTCTCGGCATTACAAAACTGCGACAACTTCATACTCGAAATCATCTCCATGCCGCCTCGATCGCAAACACCCACGTAGACCATTTCACGCAGCGTCTTCTCCGTGGCAGACGGCTCGATTTGGAGGAGAATGTCCGAGACGAGGGCCTTGGCGGAATCGAATTCGAGTTGGAGAAGTTCGAAACGACGGGATGCCGGGTCCATGAGAAGGAGGATGATTTGAATGGGTCGGTTGTCGTTCTTGCTGGGGGCAGTGAGTTTGTCGTTGTTGGATCTCTCCCCGTTGACAACGGCGAGCAGCGGCGGTGGGGGTGGGCCGGGTACGGAATTAGTCGCCACGGATACGCCGAGGACGCTGGCGTCGTCTGGGTGTTTTTTCTTCTTTTTGAAAGACATGCCCTTGGCGATGCTTTTGAAGACGTTTTTCTTCTTCTTTTTGGTGGCGGCGGTTGTCATTGACAGTGATTCGTCCCCCATGTTTTATCGTTTGTGTGATGTCGAATGCGGTCACTACTCAAGATCTTCGCGAAATAATCTTCTAGCAAGTTAGTCTACGGCACAGTCCGATGTCACCTGCACTGACTCGAACTACTTGAACTGTCTGCGTGTGATAGCGTTATGTTGAATCTACGTTGATCCCTGACGGCGCATAATAAGAATAATAACTTGGCCCCAAAAACAATTGCGATGAATAATGCGAGGGAGGAAGCTGCGAATACTATGCTGTGCTGCTGCTCCACTGCTTCGATTGTTCTACTTAAACGGGGCTCAGGTTTGCGGTCGTGTTCAAAGGAAAGTCATTGCATCTTCTCTTTCATGAGAGCAGGGCTATATTATTGCAAAAACACAATCGTTTTTGCGTTGTTGAATGTTCTCCCTCGTTTCTGGGTGGTCGGAACAGTCACAACATTCCAACGGCTAAATCTGGCTAAATATCACGAGGCGACGAAAAACGCTATGTCCACCAGCAGAAGTTCAGGGAATCTTATTTATTTTTGGATACGAATTTTCCTACTCATTTTCATACCAAGCGATTGAATATCCAGTTCTAAAGGGTGACAAAAAGTCACCCCCTTTCCCACTGCTAATTGGCCATTTCAAAAGGGTGACTTTTTGTCACCCTTTTTTATGTACCGATTCCTAATTAGCATTTGTCTCACATCTGGCGTAAAACATACTTAGTGAAATAATTGCTTCCATTGTCTGTGTTGTGCATGATGGACAGTGCCACAGGTAATAACATGGAGCGCTTCACACCTAGCGTAAAACATCCTTAGTGAAATAATTGCTTCCATTGTCTGGATTGTGCATGATGGACAGTGCCGCAGGTAATACCATGGAGCGCATCAGTGCTGATGCTAGTGCAGCGCATGGGCAACTGCAAGAGCGAACAGATGATAGCGCTCCTAGTAGAAGGGGTGGTGGAGGCGGTGGGCGTGGGAGAGGGGGCTGTGGCCAAGGCGGTCAAGGTCGAGGTGGTCGAGGGCATGGGCGTGGTGGAATCAGTGAGCGAGATCGATTGATTGGCAAACTTCCTGCTGCTCTTCAACCCCCTATCACCAATGGTGGTTGGGAGTTGCTGTCAGAACGAAATAGTGCTGCTTTTGAGATCATTATCGAAGAAGAGTATGTTGATAAATACAGCTCAAAGAAACTGAGAGAAACATTCATTCACATGGCTGATAGTGTTACTTACTACCCAATGCACCAGGTATGGCAAATACAACGACAATCCGTCTGTTTTTATCACACTATTCTCCTATAATGCTGCTGAGATGATCCAAATGCCCACGACAGAGCTGTTGGTGAAGGATGGGTATGAGCCCCTTACAGTGTCAGAACTATATCAATTTGTTGCAACGATGCTTATTCTTAGTCGGATCAGGACGCCCACAAAGAAGTCTTATCAAGAATTTGAGCTGTTTATTGAAGCAAAGCACAAGGTAAAGATGATGTCCTACAGCCGTTTTACTCAGATTTGTAAACGTGTTCGTGGGTATAAAATATCAGACCGGACGGGTGATGACGATGCAGATGATGTATGGCTACAACAGAAGAACCGATTGCGGCAACTGGAGCCGCTTGAAAAGGCTATGTTTGAACCTTCTATAGCAATTTTATTGAATAAGAAATCAGGCGAACTTGTTTTGGATGATGAACTTGTTGGTTCCCGTGCTGCTGATGTAGAAAGTCAGAATCACAGTGAGAGAAAGGCAGGAAAAGATGGTCCAGTCGCTGATGCCATTGCAGACTCTCACCTTGGCATAAATTATGGATTTCGTTTGTGTCTAAGTGGAGAGACTACAATTGAAAATATACAACAATTGTTGACTTGTCTACCTAGGTTAAAATCCATCCAGCACAATGTTGAGATCAAGTTTGACAGAGGATATGGAAAAGTAGCTATATTGTTGACTGTGGGTGCAACAGGATACTCCATGACAACCATAGCTTGCGAAATTGGATCCAAACATCCCTTCATCAAGTCGGCCTACGCAGTAAACTTCAAAGAGACTTTGACTCGTCAAGGTGTATGGCCGGAGCTAGAAGAAGATGGTGATCAAGAAGGTAGTGACATCAATTCAAGTCAGGATGCAATGGTTACTGTGTTTAAAGAGATTGAACCATTTATACTTGACGGTACAGAGCTTAGGGCGCACAAGTTACATACGCAAAGAAGGCAATGGAGATCGGCCCAGATATTAGTCAGGACGGAAATGGCAGTAGAAGATCTAAGGTTGATGTTCACGCGTATGGCATTCGTGATGTACATGACAAGAAGAAGGCGGTGAAAGATATGAGATTTTTAGCACTGGTGGAAGAGATAACAAAACAGCATTTGTCTGGGTTGCTATGGAAGAGAACAAAGCTAATATCCATAAAAACATTTTGTTCTCCAACACAAAAGCTTCATCTGCCAGGGCCTTCATCGAGACAGAATTCCTATTAAATTGTCTGAGCTTGACAGTGAAAGACAAAACGGCGAATTAGTTTGTTCTTAGAAGGTTTCGAATGACGGGAACAATGGGGGCTAAGTTGTCATCTCACGTATTACCCGACAAAAATGATAGGGAGCGGGATACTGAGTTGGCCACAATTATGGAACTGAGGCAATGAAGCAAGGATCCGCAAATGAGCCCATGATTCTTCAACGCCTGCAAACCGTTGAATGGATTGAAGAGGTATTTGAAGTTGGGATGCTACAGTCAACATGAGAAGAAGCAGGACCTTGGGTTGCGGTTTCTCCTGATGGTTTAGTTATTGACCGTATTTCTTCTGATAATGGTCTGTTCCAAGAAGATGACAGGCAGATTATGTTTGTTGAGATGAAATCGAGACAGTCGGTGGATACCACTATCAAAACGACATTGGAAAAAAGGACAAGCATGGTCAGAAAGTGTTTTGTGATTATGCCAAAGACGTATTTAACGATTGTGTTCCCAGCGACAACCGCAAGCAATTACTGCATCAAGTAGCAGTTACGGGATTGAAGTATGGATTGTTTGTGATGGCAATGATAGATGAGGGAGTGTCTCAGCTTGTTCAGATGGTGGTGATTCGCTTTTCAAGTGATGACAAAACTAATCATGTGCTCAACCTTAATCAGGTGGCCAAGCCATTGCTGGGATAGCTGTATGATGATGATGTTTATAGTCGTGGGTATTTGAAGGTCGAGGATTGCCCAGACTTTCTTTCTCCGGAAGAGAAGGTTCTCCTGATCAGTCATTATCCCATGTGGAGTGCTGTGGATAGAAAAGTTAAAGAGTTGGGTTAACCTCTGCCACCCGTTGGTTCTTTCAAGCATTTTCAGCAATACAATTACAACAAGTCAAAGTGGGGCCTCGATAAGAGTGCAGAGTTCTCTTTTCGTGTGCTTATGAAAGCAATCAAAATTGACTTCGAACCGGTCTATATCCTACTTCATATTCATTCGTTAGTGGTTACTACATGGTGTCATGATCGATCGCATGCCATCAAACCATTCATCATTCAGTTTGCGTCCGCTCATAATGGGACTGGACCTCTGACATCACAAATTCGCAACAAATTGAATAATATGAATCTTCCCTTGAACAGCTTTGTTTATGATTTTCTGAGGACTGAGGGGTCTGCCATGTCGCTCAAGTCCTAGAACAATGTTGTCATGTCACAACACGGGGTCAAAGTCAGGCAAAAATAACTATGGTAAAGAAATAGAGGTCTTCCATGAATTCTGACTTGTGTACCCCAGTACCATACTTGTGCAAAAACCTTGGCATTTACTTCAAGTCCCTGAAATGGTACACAAGGTGACTTAAAAGGGCGTCTGATGGACCAGAAAGGTAGCCGGTTCTTAGGAGGTTCGGTACAGTACCATACCTCCTGTGCGAGGGTACAATACCATAGTATTAATGTTAAAATACCACCAGTATGGTATTTTCTATAGTCCGTACCAAGTCCCATGTGGTACTAGTGATACTGTATCCGAATACAACGGTATTCGGATAATTAAAATCCCACTTTGGTAGTCACCAGAGTTGATTTTACCACCTTTTTTTTGCTAACAAATTTACATGGTTGGGCCTTAAATACCACCGTCGTGACTAAACCAAGATATAAAAATTAGTCACGCTCGCAGACGCTCGCAACCATCAAGCGCTCTTACACACAAAAACAAACGCAACGATGGCCAAATCGCATCAATCAGCGACGGGCATTTTAACCATGGCTCCAAAACAACAGCGCCAACAAAACAGCAATCACCAGCACAGGCAACAGTATGCTGTGTCGTTTTCCATCAGTTTGCTCTGGCTTTTCCCGGGATAATGCCCCTGCCCCCGCCCCCATCGCTGACGTCATTTCTCCACCATTGCAAGACACTCCCCCCATCTCCGCTTCCATTCACAAAAATCATGCTCCAAACACATCTCATTCCCACTCCAAATCCCTCGAAGACATAAACAAACTCGTAATCCTGACTGTGCACTGGAGAATGTTTTTAAAGAGGTAAAACTGGGTAGCTATTGCCAATTTTTGACCAATTTGTTGACCCTACCACTGCCCTCTCCTCCAAGCTTGCCCTCCTCCCGATCCCCAATTGTCCCCAATGACCACAGCAATGATCCATGTTAGCAGTGTGAAGGGGGGTGGCTTTGCTCGTTGTCAAATTGGTGAGCAACTGAAATTTCTCACCCTTTTCAATTTTTCTATGCAATATTTACCATGCTCCCACCAACTCCTCCTCCAATCTGACCCTCCTTCCATTTCAAGATGCTGTCATTGACAACAATAGCCCCTAAATATCAATCCTGTCGGCACGCAGGTGAATGGGTTTAAAATGGGTGGAATAGGTGAGTTACAGCAATTTTTACGCCCATTTCTTTTTTAATGCATTAGTAACCCTTCGACCACCTCTTTCTTCAATCTCATCCTCTTCCCAATTCCTAATGCTCCGAAAGACAACAGCAAAGCTTGATCCTGGCCGCACACAGGGGAATTAGTTTTAAATGGGCTAGAACATGTGAGTTGTTGCCATTTGTACGACTGTTTGATTTTTTCATTGAATAATTAACCCCGAAGCCACCTCCACATAAAATATGGCCCTCCCCACCACTCCCTATGCCCACAAATACTACAGCAAATGCTCAATCCTGTCAGTTTGCGGGGGACTGGCTTTCTAAAGTAGAAAATAGGTGAGTTATTGCAATTTTTGTGACAATTTTATAGTAGAGAGCTTCATTTTGAACACTGCAGTAGCCTTCTAACACCATGTGACCCTCTGTCCCTGACTGGCGCCCCCAAAAACAACAGCATTACTCCATCAATAACATTTTGTTTTGGGAAAATTTGCAGTGATCAGTTGAAATCAGGTCGTACTGTCAAGATTTTTTCAAAAATCTTAGTTTATTATTATTTGAAAATTGTGTTCTTCTCCTTCTTCGTCATGAGACACTTTTTTAACTTTTGACCATTATTGGTAACATATCAATATTTCTAAAACATTACCTGTAAATATGCTGTTTTCGTGTTTTACATGCATGGGTAGTCATGATGTTTTAGTTCATTGTTACCTATAAAAATATATCTAAACTTAACATAAAGAATGGCCAAAAATTTTGACAAATGGCCAAAAGATTTAACACAACGTGTAACTCGTCACCAAAAACTGGTTTTAACGTAAACGCGCCACTTTAATGCATCGTCAAACGTTTAACGCATCACCAAGAAACACAAGGTGTAACTTCGTCGCCAAAATTGGTTTTAACGTGAACGCGCCACTTTTATGCAAAAATGTGTTCAACGACAAACGTTGACATATTATTTATGCATCACGAAAAAAGATTTCTACATTAACGCATCACCAAGAAACAGAACTTGTAACTTGTCACCAAAAAACGGTTTTAACGTAAACGCGCCACTTATTATTATTTATGCATCACGAAAATGATTTCTACATTAACGCATCACCAAGAAACACAACGTGTAACTCGTCACTAAAAATTGTTTTAACGTAAACGCATCACCAAGAAACAGAACGTATAACTTGTCACCAAAAATGGTTTTAACGTGAACGCGCCACTTATTATTATTTATGCATCACGAAAATGATTTCTAATTTAACGCATCACCAAGAAACACAACGTGTAACTCGTCACTAAAAATTGTTTTAACGTAAACGCATCACCAAGAAACAGAACGTGTAACTTGTCACCAAAAATGGTTTTAACGTAAACGCCCCACTTATTATTATTTATGCATCACGAAAATGATTTCTACATTAACGCATCAAAAGAAACACAACCTGTAACTCATCACTAAAAAATTGTTTTAACGTAAACGTGCTACTTTAACGCATCGTCAAAAAATGGGTTCAACGTTAAACATTAACATATTATTTATGCATGACCACTTTAACACATTACTAAAATTGATCATTCATGACAATTTTTGAACTATCATAAATTAACAAATTTGAAGCATTCATACTTGAAGGTTGAAAGTTGTCCGTTCTTTGTTATTCATGTTTGAAATGTCACATGACAGCACTTCAGAAGCATTACTTATGTTACACACTGAATGTGAGCAAAAATGATATGTTTGCCTTTTAAGCCATGAAGACCTTGCTTATTATGTATGCTTTTGTCCAGGTATCTACCAACATGCAAAACAGCTTAGCACTGAAGCGAAGATGACGAAAATGAAAAATGATAAGAAAAGAAGAAATGAAAGACACAGACAAAAGTCAAAAGAAGAGAAGCTTCAGGGCAGTCAGAAAAATAATATATACTACAAGAGCAACAGAAATGCAATTAATGAGATGAGAAGGGCAAAGTATAAAATGAATGCAGATTCCATTTGCTCGCAGAGAAAGGTGTACTACAAAACAAATACTGATACCATACTCCAGAAAAGAAAGATTCAATATGACATCCATGCAGAGTCCATCTGTGAGAAAAAAAGAGTTTATTATGAAAACCATACTAGTCATATATCAAAGAAAAGGAAGAATTACTATAAAGAAAATGCAAAGAGAATTTGTGAGAAAAGAATGAAACACTATTATCACAGCAAGTCCTCTGGACAGGAATGTTTCTTTTCTTGTTCTGAGAGCAAGAATTTACCAAGTCCCACAAGCAATCAATACCAATGCAGCAAGTCCTCTAGGCAGGAATGTTCCTTTTCTTGCTCTGGGAGTGAAAATTCATCGACTCCTACAAGTAATCAAGAGAACACATCACAAAACCACCAAAATTTCCTGCCAAGAGAGTTGAACGAGTCAGAAATGGAAAAAATGGTTCAGAAGATCAGAGAGAAAATATGCCTGTCAACTGCTGTGGATGGTGATATAAATCGGCACCGTGCACATGTATGCGTCATTTGCGATCGTCTCATCATTGGATTGGAAGAAGTCAAATTCATTGAGAAAGAAGCATTGTTGGAGAACTCATCAAAATTAGCAGTTTCAACTTATGAAGAGTACTATGATGGTGTTCCCATGCATCCAGAATTGGTGAAACAGTACCAAGTTGAGGATTGTGATTTGAAGCATTTGTTGCTTTCTCCCAGGGCACGAGTAGATCAGGGAGGGTACGAATGTTGTGAGAGTTGCTACAGGAGCCTAAAATGTTCAAGAAATAAGGATCAAGACAAACCACCCAAATTTGCTATAGCCAATGGATTCGCAATAGGTCATATTCCTGGTGTCATCAATTTTCAAGACAAAAATGGCAATATCAAAAATCGTAGCATTAATGCAGAAATTGATTTGGATGATCTTCTTTGTGCATCAATCAGCCCAGTGAGGCCATTTGGATACGTTCATGCCTATACTGGTGGAAGTCAAAAATCTTTGAAAGGGCATTTCTCAATGTTCAGTGTTGATCAATCTCATGTAGGAGGTGCACTGCATAAATACAGGAGTTCTACTGGGGGAAAAAACATTTATGTGGTATTGTGTGGCAGAATGACGCCAGCTCAGAAAAATGTTGTAAGAAGGCAAGCTGAATTGGACACAGACCTTTTTATGGATCTTTTAACATGGTTCATCAAGGAATCAGGTCATAAGGGATACAGTGATGTGTTGCCTCCAGATGAATGTCCAAATCCTGTGATCATACTGCAAGATGATGACAATGAAAATAATACTTCTGATCCGGTTGCTCCTGAATTAGAATGTCAGATCCAAGGCAAGACGTATTACTTTTCAAGTGAGTCACAGAATCCAACAACAGACAATTCAGTTTTTGATAGCACAGAAGATTTTGTACAGGCTATGCTGGACTCAACTGCACCAACAATGTTGATGTATGGTGGTACCTACTTGAGAGGACATGAAATCAATTTAGAAGATGCCTTTCCCATTCAATTTCCATTTGGATCGGGATGTCCAAATTTGGGTAAAAAGAAAGGTGGAAGTTTCCAATGAAGCATGTCTGAAGCATTACATGAGACTTTCCTTGAACCAGTTCATGAGACCAGATTTCATTTTGGTTTGTTATCATCTGATGTGTAGAAATGCATCATATACTACAGGACTAATAAAATGCAGATCGAACTATCAAGGGCAGGCGCTGGGAGAACGGATTTCAAAGCTGTCTGTGGGTGATGTGCACAAAGCTGCAAAAGAGCTCAACAGAAGGGAACAGAACAGTGAACCTCTTGATATAAACACACCAGCAGCATCATTTTTGAAATCTGTCACAACATCATGCAAAATTCTTGGGCACACAGCAGAAGCTGCCAAGGAAGCTAGAAAGAAGGTTTATGCACTCAGTGACTACTTTGGTCCTCACAGCATTTTTTTACTGTTACGCCGGATGATGAGTGTAATTTCAGAGTTCGAATGTATGCTAATGAAGGGAAGGAAATTGTCATTCCTACAGTTGATTGTAATGAAGCTGATTGCATTTCGATTTTGAGCTAAGACAAAAAAGAGGACAAAATATCCAGGAGCTTGCTCCCTTGACTATCAAGCTGCAATGCAAGTGGTCTGTGAACTGTTAGGATGGGACTTCAACAAGAATTGTAGCAAGGGTGTAGGAATGTATGGCAAATGCAAGGCTTTTGTGAGAGGAAGTGAAGAACAAGGAAGAGGATCATTGCATGGCCACTGTTTAGTATGGTTGGAAGGATTTGATGATTTGAAAGACTCTTTGTTTCATAATGACCAAGTGATCCGCCAAAATGCAAGAAAAGAACTTGAGAGATTTGTTGACAAACATTTCTGTTCTGATTATGGCTATTCTTCTGAACTTGAAGTATTTCACAAAGAATGTCAACAACAGGGCTGCATTTCAGACATGTTCCAAGAAAAAGATGCCCAGACACTTCGAGATTGCAGATCAGAATCTCATAGGATGGAATTGAAGGGCCATGTGATGGAGTGTAAATTGTGTGCTGAAAAGGGATTATCAGGGGAAACTACTCATCTGTCGACGGTCACCCTTACAAACATGGCTATGGAGTCAATGAAAAATTCTAGATGTGCTGAACCTATTGGTGTAGAATTTCCCTTGTCTCGAGAAAGATCAGATTTGATGACATATCGATATCCTATCGATGGAGCCACAGAAGGAGCAGGATTTCTTTTGACAGTGAATTCAGGCATTTGGTTGCAACAAGAAGAATGAATGAGCATGACTGGAAGCATAGGACTTCTTGCTTCAAATATGGCAAAGAGTGTCGATTCCCATTTCCAAGACCTGCCATTGACAAAACAACATTTCAAGAAGACAATGATGATGAAACAAAGGCAACTGTTTGGAGATCATTGGAGAAAGGTGATACAACCATTTACCCCTACACTGTGGAAAGCAAGCGATCTTTGGGATCTCAATTTTTGAATACACATTGCAAGTATATAACCAAGACTCTTGGCTGTAATAGCAACATTCAAGTCGGAAGTCCCAGGTGTCTTTTTTATGTTGTTCATTACTCCACCAAATCTACACAGAAAGAAGATAGAGGTGTTGATTTTGATAGAGTGGGAAAGCAAGTCATTCGTCGCATCCAGAAAGAAGAGGAAAAGTTGGTAGCTGAAGGATTGCAACATACACCAAACATGGAGCAAGATGCCTGTTTTCGGGAGGGTTTGTGCCGTTTCCTCATTGGGATGAGTGTTCACCTGAGTCAAGATGTTGTTAGTGCAACGATGGCACATCTGCTATTATGTGAGAATGGTTCCAGATTTTCATTTTCACATGACTTTCAGGATCTGCTTGTTGGACAAATGCTAAATAAGCTAAAAGGAGAAGCTCCAGGTGACTTTGTGCTCCGTAGAAAGAATAGGGGCGAAAATGGGGAAGCGGTCATGTGGGCAGATTACTCTGTGAATGATTACTTGTTTAGGCCAGAATGTTTGGAAGATTTGAGTTTCTATGAATTCGCATTGAA
>JABMIG010000090.1:355594-401237 GCA_013187285.1 Cyclotella cryptica | reverse complement strand
AATTCTCCAAAACATGCAAGACAGTTTACAGTGCAGAAAATGCAAGATTCCAACCGATAGAATCAAAGCAACTACGAAATCAACAGAAAGTGATAATATGGATGGTCATGCTGGAGTTGACCCTTGTGACAGCGATTATTCTGAGTTTGATGATGCCCTTTCTGTAGATTCATATCATGAGGATGAGTTTGAGGAAGATCTCTACCAAGATGAAAACTGTATTGAAAGATCGTTGAATGATCTCAAAAAAGGAGAATTTCTTTCAAGCAACAAAACAATCAATACTAGATCATTTGATTCAAGTTCAATTTTTTTACCTTGAAATAACTCCTCTGCCGCCAATAATGAAGCATCACAGAGTGCAAGAGGTTCAACGAATGTCCAAACTGACAACAGTGTATTTGGTCATGGGGCAAGTAAATACAAAACTCTACTTGCTTTCATCAGTGGTGCTACCATCAGGAATAACTTACATGAGGATACGCAAGGAATTGACTTTTCAGAAGAGAGGATTGATGACAGTGATTCACAAGAAGATTGTATCCTCGAAGAGAGGGAATGGGCAGAGCTTGGATTTTCCTCCACTTTCAACAGAGGTTCAATTCCAACAATGCAAGGAGTTGCTAATCGCATTTCAAGAGAAAAGCATATTACATTGGACAGAATCCAGTATATCGCTTATGAAGTCATCTGCAGCTCATTTCTCCTGAATCTGATTCGTGAGAGTTTGGACTCTTCATCTATGGCATCAGGATTTGCAGATAGTGATGAGGATCTCAGAAATGAAAGAACCACTCTTATAAAGCAGAAAGTGGAACAAAAGTTGAAGGACCTTGGTGCCAAGGAGCAATTGTTAATGTTTGTCACTGGACCTGCCGGAGCTGGCAAAAGTACAGCAATTGATGTTGCCCAACAATTTTGTTTTCAATTTTGCAAATCAATGGACATCCTTTGGGGTGATAAGACATTTTTGTTTACTGCCATCACTGGATGCGCTGCAGCCTTGTTTGGGGGTGTTACCTTACACAGTGCAGCTTACCTTAATTCAAAGTCCAAAAATATCTCTCCTGAGATGCTTCATAACTGGGAACAAGTTCGAATGCTGATCATAGATGAAATCTCATTTTCGACATGTGATCAGATGGAAAAACTGAATTCCCGTCTAAATATGATTCGTTGAAGGCTGTGTTCAGGCGGAAAGGGATTGTCCCCAAATATGATTTTTGGGGGGTACTCAATTATATTTTGTGGTGATTTCCGTCAGATACCACCAGTGAAAGCAAGGGAAAGCCAACTCTTGTATTCCAATTCATCCTTGTGGGAAAACTCAATAAATGTTGCAATCATTCTTAACAACAGCCACCGATTCAAAGATGACCCTGAATATGGAAGGATCCTGAAAAGAATGTGGGATGGATTGTTCACAGAAGAAGACTGCAATGCCATCAATGAACGTCTCATTGGCCAGCAAGTTAAATTATCTGAAATCCAACCTGATGCTGATATTGCATATGCTTGTTGGAAAAACTCAGAGAGGGTGTCCATTCATGCCTCTGTTTTCCAAAAACACATAAAAGACTTTCCGTCAGTAGAGAGTTCTGACCCTCCACCAGAGCATACTGTTGTTATTGAAGCAGATATAAGAAAGGCTCCAAAATGATGGAAATCAAAAAAGACTTTTTCGGAGGAAACTCCATTGCCAGCAAGAGTGACGACTGAGTTAAGAAATAAAATTTACGCTAGATGTGGTGACTGTGATATGAAAGACCAACAAAAAATGTTGACCCTGCATTAAAACTTTATGTTGGGGCATTGCATGATAATCGACAATGATGATATATCAAGGGGAAGAGGAAATGGTACATTGTGTAGAGTCATTGGGGTGAAGAGGAAATCCAACACACCTTTGAATTGGAAAAATTATGATGGGAAAAAAGTTTATACAATAAATGTTGCTGATGTGGATTATGTTGAGTTTGAACACTTTCCAAAAAAGATTGAACAAATCAAGCTTGAAGAACAGATCTCCTCATTAGAAAATCTCCTCCAGAACGATCCAATGAACGAAGACATAGAAGCACAGCTGCATGGGTTTCAGAAAACATTAGGAAAAATTGTTTCCTCAAGAAGATTCAAGCTGAAACCAAAGAGGTACTATTGCACATTCTACAGAAGTTACATTGATCCACCTGACAAGGGTATGAGACAGACACAATCATCACAAAAAGGAGAGCACAAACAGAAAGTTATCATGATACAATTACCTATTAATTTGAATGAGGCCACAACTGCTCACAAATTACAAGGAATCACGAAAAAAGAACTCATCATTAATAATTGGAATTATGGACATGGTTGGGTTTACACTGTGTTATCAAGGGTGAGAACGAGACTAGGATTGTTTCTGAACAAACCTCTATTGTACAAGCCAGGGGCATTTAAACTTCCAGCTGCTTTGATAGCGTTTCAACATAGACTGCTTGCAAAAGTTCCAGATAGAGCAAAAACATAAGATCGTTTTGAATGGACACTGTAAAAGAATTACACAAAACAAATCATGCAATATTTAAAGCTTAACGGATCATTTTGAATGGACACTGTAGAAGAATAACACAAACAAATCACGCAATATTTAGAGCTTAACATAAAATGCAATCCTATTTTGACACTCTTCAAATCACAGTCACATCTTTGATTTCCCATAGAAAAATAACGGTTTGACAAACATTTGTTAGACACCTTCTTTACAAAAGTTCATATGCTTCCTCAGAGATGTTTTCCAATGCTTGCCATCCTTCATCTGCAGAGCCAAACACCTCCTTGAGGATGACATCTCGATGCTCATTGTTGTTCAATGCATCTTTGCTCTCACAGTTTTCCCAGAATCTCTTGATGAAGCTGATGCAATCATCATTTAGTAAGTATGTGCTCAATGGGACAACTGTTGGTGGTGTTGCCCTGCCTCTGTTGACAAAACTAGGGACTTGATACTGCCATTGAGGTCTCACTACAGAATTACGTGCAGCATCATTGAGAACATTTACAAGATCACCAATTGCCGAAAAGAAGGTATACTTAGGATCATCAAGGGACATCACAATAACATCTGTGGAGTACAATTTCCCTGTAGCTGAGGGTGTTTGTAAAGGAACATTTGCTCCATTAGAATCACGAAGCTGGGCAAGAAACATGATATGACCAGCCGCCTTGTCACCTTCAGAATCATCCAAATAGCGAATGATAGGAGCAATGTAGGAAGGATTAATCCCATCTGGCTTGTAACAAAAAGCAAGACAGACGCCTTCAATTCCAACTTCCTTGTATCGCACAATCTGGTCTTTAGATGACTTGACTGATTTAAGAGGGCTGCGGTCTATAGCGGACTTTCTTGGAGGAGTCGCCGCTTTAGCTGGAGGTTTGCCTTTTGTAGGGGTTGATGGTGCAGTGTTTTTGGTTCCTGTGTTTGCCATGGCTGTCTTTGTTTCTAAATGATTTAATAAATATTCCCAACTCAGAATTATGAGCAACTCATTTCATCAAAAGTGTTTAAAAATGATCTGAATTTGGGTGAACAAGAATTGAAACAACGTCTCAGATTGCAACGTCTTCTCCAATTTTTTAAATTTTACACACACAGAAATGAGAAATTCTTTTCTCAATATTTTGTGGTTATGAGAAACAAAGTTTCTGATTTCTTGGAAAATTCAAAAAATTGTGTGCCTGGCACCAAAAGGTATCTTTTATGAAATAGATACCTATATACCATATTCTACCTGTACCTTTACATTGGTAATTTTTCGATTGACAACGTCTTGGTAATCTGCCAAATAAATTGAATGGTGTAGAAATTTGAACATATCATTTTCAAATTTAGTAATAAACTAAATATTTGGGAGAAGCTGTTCTGAGCTGCAGAGTGACTTGAACGGATAACTTTTTAACATATCATTTTTATATTAAATGATAACACAAAATATTTTGAACAAGTCAAAAGAACATTCTATAGTATAATATTCTGAACAGAATATTCAAAGAAATATTTCAAATATGACAATCAGACTGAGCGATGCAAACTGCATTTGCTCTTTGTTGCCAGCTTCATTCTTATTTTGTTTTTCTTATCATAATTTTATTGTCATGGAAAGAGTGAGACATGTTCACTGTATTTTTCATTAGAGCAGAAGAACAAGTGCTGTCTTCATACCACCATCATGACGTAACTTGGTGTCTCAAAAAAAATTTCTTCCAAAATAAATCAGAGCTTTCTTTCACTTTGGTTGAGAGTCAACAACAGAATGACCATGTCTCACTGTTAGAAGCATTTCCAGTTAGATTGCTGCTGAGATTGGCATTGCATTACAAAATCAGTAATTTCGAATTGAGAAACATCAGTTTGTCTGAAGCAATATTATATCATATTTGGAAAATACAGCAACATCAAAATCACAAAAGGATCCTATCACAATGAGTTGTGCTTGTTTCTTCGGTCAAACAATATTGCCGAAAAATGACTCGCTCGTTCGGTTTGGAGTAAATATGGTGATGTGTTCAGTCTTACACAGTATGCAATCTTCACTTTCTGATTGACTGTAAGTCTTAAATTTTCAATAACATATAGAAAAATTATGGTACAAAAAAGTATTAAATTGTTGGAAATGGATATCTTATGTGTATATATCTCTGTCTGTTTTCTTTCCACATCTCTTTCTGTGAATACCAGATGAGTCTATCCGCAATGTACAAGTGTCCTCATAAAAATCTCTGAAAGATTGAAGCCACCTGAAGCAGTAACCTACTCTGTACCATTGATTCTTGTTTGCCCTTGTGCTGTAAACAAAGCTTGCTCCATGTGTCATCATGATGTCATCAATGGGATCTAGAACTGATATTGTCAATTTTCCACACGTGAAATGATGCCTGGGAGAAGTAATGTATGTGCTCTTGTTACCTTGAACATTTCCCAAAGATGGAAACCTGAATGCAAATTTCATAGGTTTGCTGCCCATTGTCAGTACCAACACATTTGACCCAACGATCTGAGAATTCTCACCTCCGCCAGAAGGATGGCCATTCAAAGTAACAGATTTTCCAGAAACAACATTTTTGATAAATTGAACATTGAAGTTGTCTCTGTGGTGACCCATCTTTGACTTCAATGCTCCATAATAAAATAACAATTGACAATGTGTGGGTGGACATTTTCTAGAAATTTCTGTGAGATGGTTCCAACATGCTCGCCAACAAATAAGACTAGCAAGAAATGTGGAAAGCTTCAGTGGCCTTCCATGCCAATTGTCTTGATGACGACCATATGATGTATAATTTGGAAGTGTCACAATTCTTCTGCCTTCTCCTTCTCCATTACCACCGCTGTAGACGTGTACTGATTGTTTCACCACTCCTTCAGATCTTCTTTTGGCTGATGTGATGTCAAGGACTCATTAAGAATTGAGTAGCAAGGATTGTAAATCACAATATCATCGAGATATTTGCTGCATGAAATTCTCATCACTAAGCTTTCTTTGTCATCTGAGTCCATAGGTGTTAGAGTCGCATCTATGTCTTCAAAAACTTTTTCCAAAATATCCCTATCCACAGGGTTCATTATGCCAATGTTGCAACTCCAAAGTCCCACATGACAATTGTTACAATGACTACACCCATTGAAGCGACCTTCCAAAATTATACCAAAAGTATCTGCACTGCATTCTCCCTTCATTTCCTCATCTCTCAAAATGAAACGACGCATATCTTCAGTCGTAACCCATTTATTTCTAAATTCATCTGGCATCTTTAAAAATGTTGTTTGAAGCTTCTCAATCCTTTCAGTGATCCTCCTACACATCAATGATTCCTTCCTCACATCAAGCAATCTAAATCCATCACTATTTCTGAGAGCACACAAATAAGTATGCAAAGAGGATTCCTCTGCATTGAGTTTTGTATGATCCATATATTGAAAATACTGTTTTGAGCATAACATGCAAACTACAAAGGCAAGTATCAATTAAACTGAATCAACAAAAGTCATATTCATTTTAAACCATCAAATTACATACCAGACTCTGAAGTGTCACTCTCCATTATTTCAAATTCCTCTTCAAATGCTTCATTCAATCTTTCAGGAGGATTGGAAATAGGACCAGTACTCTGCAAATCAGAATCAGAAACGCTTCCATTGGAGTTATGAAAAATTTCACCTGAAGAAATGCTTTTAATATCTTCCAATTTGTTCCTTCCATCACTATCACTATCATGTGAATTGCTGCTTTTGATATCACCTGACACTTCTGATTCATCACTTTCCCTGCTTTCTAAACTGTCAGCATCGCCGTCATCCACATCATAATCATCATCATCAGATTCTCCTTCCACAGCTTCCTTGGAACTACCTTCTGCATGAGAAGTGTCACCGGAACCGCTATTGGTACTTTCATTTGCACTTTCATCTGTTTCAGCTTTACCTGCATTTCCAAAAACAGAAATTATATCATTCTGAAAACATGCAACCTATAATGGGAACAACCTGAATTACTCACGATCAACCACTTGAACCATTTTTGTAACCACCTTTCTGTTGGGGAGAAAATCATCATCTGATGATGTCTCAGTGTCAGGTGTGTCACTTTCTGGCTCGAACTGAAACCCACTTTCATCTACATCAGTACTGGCACATGGAAGAAAATATCCACCAACATTCAATCCAAATGCTTTTTCATGGTCATCATCATACTGAGGATGGTGGCAGCCCAGAACTTTCAGGCAAATGTAATCAATATTGCCCAATCCATATACGGTGTGCAGCAACCGCAAATTATCCACGTGAACACCAGCTCTGTCTGCCAGCTCATTTCCAGATGCCTCGTTCCTCACCTTTGTTAACGTCAATCTATCAAATTTGAGATCAAAATCGCCTTCCTCCTGACACAATGACAAAGAAATATTGTAAAGACTGTTGTTTCTCATTGTAGATCCAATCAAGGGAAAAATTGCAAAATACTTGGAGAGGACAGTCAGATTCCAAGTGACAGTCACAGCTACAGTTTTGTTCCACGGCAGATATATGCTCGCTGAATTCCACAAATTGCCATAAACAGCTAACGATTCTCCATTGCTATTGTGAATTGCACCATCCACGACCACGTAGTCATCCAATTCACCCAACTGGAATTTTTGAGATTTCACCATTGAAACAAAATTCTCAACTATGAGCGTCTTTAGTTCAGGATACTTAAACTTGCAGTGTTCATTGACTTTATAGGGGTCAAGACAAACCTGAAATTCTGTCTGTGAGAAAAACCATAACATGAAAAAGCTTCTATACAAACTAACTTACTTGGTATAATGGTGTCTCATTGAAGTGTTGACATTGGTGAAGAACCATAAGTAAATTTTTCCCACGAGAACTCAACGAATAAATACTGTGCCTCTCTTGCTTACAAAGCTCTACTTCAGGATAAAGAGGCTCATCTGTCCCAGAAGCTGCTGTGAGAATGAAGACACTTGGATACTTCTTATGACATATGTGAATGCGTCTCAGATCCCTCGCAAAATGATGGTTGAGTTTCTTGTCTGATCTGGGATAATACATCCCAATAAACAAGCAAGTCTGAAGCACTACGAACATAGAAAACAGATGTGTCAATATTGGATGGTTTAATTTTAGAACATTAAAAATGGTCCCTCTCACCATCAAGCTCAAGTCCTTTATCTTCACAACACTTCTTAGACAAAGCAAAGACACCTTTTCAACATATCAGATGGTGAGGGCTTTCAATTCATTCCTGGTCAAGATTGCTTTTGGACTTACTTGACTGCTGATAGCTCTGTTTTGCTTTCTTAGGCATATTCCCCCCAGAAGTCTCTTGATCAGATTTCCTCTTCGCCTTTGGCTCTGCTGACAAAAAACAATGGATCAGTTAATTATGAGAAAATTTTCATTAAAATAGTCATAGGTATATTTACCAGAAATTGGCGAAACATCTCTATGCCTCTGCTGCCCAGCTTTCATATACTTCTTCATTTCTTCAACAAAATCAGCAATAGTTTCAGACGCACCAAGAAGTTTGCCATTGATGTCATTCTCAAGATGGAGGCATTTAGACTCAGCCAAAAAAACCACAGCTTCCGATATCGCATTAACAATTGATTTCCTGTAACCAGCTGGATCATTGTTCTGCACACATGACGTTAAGTGAGCCTTCATCTTGGAAAATATATTGTCTTTTGCCTTCCCAGAACAGCAAAGAGTGATAAACCAAAACAAGGAATCTGAAAATTCATTTCCCACATTCGAACGTTTGTCTTTGGTAAAATTGAGAATGAGGTCTTTCCCATACACACCAGATGCAATCTCTGTCTTTTGAAGTTTTGGAGTATCATCAGCAGGAAATAACTTCTGAACAATTGTTTCAAAGAATTTGTGTTGACCCTTCCCAATAGCAAACAGTTTCTCAAAAAACAACTTGAGCTCCTTCTCTGGTAATTTACTGTTTTTGAGGGACGGTGGAATAATAATTGACAGCTGTGGTTGCATGGAAAATTCCTCATCATTAAAATGAATGCAAAAAACAGCAAGACAAAGCTTGCCATCAACCATCACAAGTGCCATTCCAAATTTTAATAAGACATCAGGCATATCCCAATACTTCGTTTGAACTATCCAGGGAGAAACATAATCAAATTTCGGTTGTTTTGAATCCCATTCCAGCACGAAGGGCACAATTGACTTAAGTTTGTCCGGCTTATAAACACTCCATGCCGCAGCAGCCAGCAGCCTTGCAAGATCAAAAGGCAAATTCTTCGGCTCTGTTTTCCTTGAGTCTCCTCCCAAACTTTTATAAACTTCAGAATAGGAAGGTAGGCGGTACCTGTGAATATTTCCATCAGGGCGCTTCAAAACTAAGCTAATGGAACCGTCATGCTGCTTGCTTCCAGACCTGTCATGCAGCTTGCTTCCATCTTCATGTCCATCTTTGGATAGCATGTCATCTCCAAAATCAACAACACCAGAACCAGATTCTGAATGCATCGTGTTATGCGAATGGGAAAGACATTCGATCAGTCTTTCAAATCCCCTCTGAACCAGTAAGTTGTGACGTTCAAATCCCCTCTCAATCGCTTCCTGTTGTCGTGTTTGAGAATCAACCAAGCTCTGGAGAACATTTGTCCAGCTCTGACTCATTGTTGACAGGTTCTGGGAAAGAGTCGAATCGAAAGTTACCAGAGCAGAAGACTCATTCTGCACATTGTTGAGTACACCTCCGCTGCGCATAAAAGTGACGACACGCCTGAAAGCCTATGGAGAGAAGTTACCTTGTCAGAAGAATCATACACACAAAAGAGTTAACTGCACTAAAACTCACAATCATCTCCTCATCAGTAGGAGCATCTCTAATATTGTTTTCCTCTTGAATAGTAGGTAACTGTATGAAAGTAAAAGTAAGTGACATGCAGATAGCTGTTCACAAAAACACTTAACAATGCAGATTACTTACATTGGATTCCTGCACTACTTCAGCATTGGAAGACTCATTCTGACCTTCGTTACCTACATTAACATCAACAGTCTCTGACCCTTCATTCATTATGCTGCACTTTTGAATAATGGACAAAAATTCCAATAATGTTAGAAAGCACAAATCACAAGTAGTGGCAAAAAACTTTTCTTGGACTCGACACACAAGTGGCCACAACAACCACAACAATGCACTTCGTTAAGAATTGGACAAACAATCCTCCCATCACCCAAATGCAGTTAACATAAACCAACAGTGATTATTGCAGTGTCAGAGCAGCGAGCACCATCACAACAGTTCCAAATGATCCTCACTCCAAATTGACTCCACCACCGCCACAAACAACCTACCCCACACAATGACAAAAATTGTTGGCCCCGACAAACGACTGGCAAAAACATCCACAACAATGCACTTCATTAAAAAGTGGGACCACCAATCCTCCCATCACCCAAATGCAGTTAACATAAACCAACAGTGATTATTGTAGTGTCAGAGAAGCGAGCACCATCACAACAGTTCCAAATGATCCTCACTCCAAATTGACTCCACCACCGCCACAAACAACCTACCCCACATAATGACAAAAATTGTTGGCCCCGACAAACGACTGGCAAAAACATCAACAACAATGCACTTCATTAAAAAGTGGGACCACCAATCCTCACATCACCCAAATGCAGATAACATAAACCAACAGTGATTATTGTAGTGTCAGAGAAGCGAGCACCATCACAACAATTCCAAACGATCCTCACTCCAAATTGACTCCACCACCGCCACACCCAACCTACCCCACACAATCACAACAAATGTTGGCCCCGACACACGGGTGGCGAAAACATCCACAACAACGCACTTCATTAAGAAGTGCGAGCAACAATCCTCACATCACCCAAATGCAGATAACATAAACCAACAGTGATTATTGTAGTGTCAGAGAAGCGAGCACCATCACAACAATTCCAAACGATCCTCACTCCAAATTGACTCCACCACAGCCACACCCAACCTACCCCACACAATCACAACAAATGTTGGCTCCGACACAGGGGTGGCCAAAACATCCACAACAACGCACTTCATTAAGAAGTGGGACCACCAATCCTCACATCACCCAAATGCAGATAACATAAACCAACAGTGTTTATTGTAGTGTCAGAGAAGCGAGCACCATAACAACAATTCCAAACGATCCTCACTCCAAATTGAAACCACCTAACTGCCACACCCAACCTACACCATACGATCACAAAAATTGTTGGCCCCGACACACGAGTGGCAAAAACATCCACAACCACGCATTACCATAAGAAGTAGAACCACTGCAAAACTACACCACATCAACAAACACTACAACCAAAAATGACAATTGTTGTGTCTCCTCACACATATACGGGTAGAAGCCAGGCGACGAAACAAGTATTCTTCTGCTCACCTTGCCCTTCAATTATTAGAAAGAATACAACAAATGAGAATTCTTCACATGGGTATATTGCTTCAAAAATTCACCTTCAACGAACATGATTGCAGAAAGCTTACCTCTCTATTGTCTGTCAATGGCTCAACAGTAGTGCAATGGTTTCTGTGTGGTTGACGACACGGCGGAAATCATAATGAGAGTTATAACACCGCCCTTCAAAAATGGCAGAACTTGAAACCAGAATACAACGCGACACTCATTACGGCTGCACACCACAGCCGTTGTTCAAGACCGGCAGAGGACGCAACCACCACAACGAATTGTAGTGACAGCTAACACACTGGGCAGAAACGAGCCACGGCCACAACGACACCAAGGACAACAGCCAAAAATAGTACAACAAGAGACGCCCACAACAATAACAGAGGCGCCACAACGATGATGTACCACTGAAACGATGGCAATAAAACAACGCCGCAGCAATGTAAAGCACCCTCACCAATCAGAAATTTGACAGGTGTGGTTGTTGTTCTGCACACACAAAAGTTAAAAACTTCAAGAGGGTTTACATGTACGATGGCAAACAAGCTGACACAATGTTTCAGAAATAAAACACGTCATATCATGATTCTACTTAGGCTCACAAGACTACTCTATTGCCCAAGCAGGAAACAGCATTCACGATTGCATATGACAAACTGCACAGCCTAAGCTTACTTCTTTTTGAGCACACATTAGTATTCTATTGCCCAACAATATAGATAACTTCAAGATTGCATCATTCAAAACTGCACGGCCTCTGACAACATAGATATAAGGTACTACTCCACCAACGGTACAAATTTATTCGTAACAGAACATGCATAATTTATTCACGAATAATAAAACTTTTACATTTACATCACTGTGACCACCTTACTTCATTAGAATGATAATACAATCGCTTAAGTACTACTCCGACCTAAAGCATGTTTCGTTCGTGACCTTCACAAATGACCTCAACCTAGACAGCAGCCGCCTCAATTGATAACTAGCATCGACTGCTAAAAAATCTTGCAGCGGCTGCTTGTAATTGATTTCTATTTAAAAAAAGTCAGCAAGTTTTTTATATCACATGCTTTTTTGAAAATTATTAGACCTTTAATTGTCGAAAATGTAATCATGTATCTACATTTAGTGTTATTGAGACTTAGAAGGTATTTCGTGGTGGTACACCAAGTAGTATAATATTTTCATATGTTCGTATTGTACGACAGTGCTGCGCCCCCAATTGCCTGGACCTCGCATCAGCGATCAACTACTAATGCGGTTAGAAGAGGGAACGAGGAAGGGCCGTCAGACACAGCAGCAGCGATAGCAGAAAGAGAGCAGATCGACTTCCTAGATACGCACGATGACGATGTTAGCTACACAGATTATAACGTTTTGTTTATTGTGCAATGTAGGTAATGTTGAGAGCAAGCCGCACCAAGCGAGCACCCTAGCGGGTTTTGTGCCGAATCGTCCCCATTTTGGACGAGCTTCCACGAAGTCGACCCCGAATGTTGATGTCCTCCAAGCAATCTATTTAAAAGATTGCAATTCACGCGATGAACAATTTACCTCTGAATCACAAGCTATCAACAACCGTAGGTCACTTCTAACAGGATTGACGTCATTAGGTTTGGCTTCAATAGGGAGCATTCCATTGAGATCGGCGGCTGAAGACTCTGTGGCCGAGATGCAAGTTGAAGTAGTCCCATCGGGCGACGTGAAGAAACTTTTCAACGAAGGAAGGGCATTCGAAGCCCAGGGGAACATCCTTGCAGCCCAACGGCTCTACGCAAAGATAACCAAGGTATCTCCTCGGTTCATCTACGGTTGGAGCAGTTTAGGCAACACATTGACGGCACAAGGCGAATTGAACGCCGCAGATGAGGCATACACTAAAGCGATATCATTGTGTGAAGATAATTTACGCATTGTAGAAAAGTCTCCTGGGACCCGTCGATGCGATGATTTATATTTGCTGTTGTTGAATCGAGGGTCGGTGCGATTGAATAACAATAATGCGAAAGAGGCACTAGTCGATCTTCAAAGGTCGAATACTCTTCGTGCTAGGCCCGATGCTATCATTCTCCAGAATCTAGCGCGTGCTCAAGGTAAGAACTCTTTATGGTCGTTCAATCTGCGTTTTTGCACGACTCTTGTTGGCTAATGATCCCTATTTCAACTAACGTCACCAAGAACTGAATGCTCAGTATTCACTATCGGATAAGTCCTACTCCACTGCAATTTCTATGACTGCGAACGAAGTCAATCCGTTTTGGTTGAGATCATCCATGGTGAAGTATCAGCTAGGCGACCTTTCTGGTGCTATGGACTTGATGAGACGTGTTGAAAACCGCTTTCCTGAGGCACCAGAAGTAAGGGCAGCGTACGCGGTGTTGTTGCTGGGGAAGGGCGAGGAAGATTCGGCAAGGAAAAAGTTTTTAGAGATTCCTGATAGACAGAGGCTTAAATATGCAGATGGCAACTTTTTGAATACAGTGGTTGCTTGGCCACCAATTATGCAAGAAGGCATTGGATTCTTGACTCGGGCAGTAGGAGATCGTAATTAGATTTTAACATAACTAAGAACTAATTGACATATTGTCCATAATTTTATTTCTTTAACCGTCCTTTTGCAAATTTAGCCTTCGCATACTTGAGACTTTTAGATAAACCTGCGGTAAACATTCCTTTCATGCCTTGGCTCCTTGCCGCGGGTGAAACTATTTTCGCCAACTCACTTCTGAGCGCAAGACTACCTTGCGGGATACCGCTCGCTCCTTTGGATCCAATTATCTGATATGATTGATTATGCAACCGCGGTGGGAGGTAATTCATGAGTTGTTTTCGAGTCTCAATATCATTCGGATCAAACTCAATCCGCGTGTCTGCAGTATTGCTGCCCAACTTAGTTGCCACACTCAACAAACCAAGCTCTTGCAACTTGTTAAGGGTATCCGTGTACATATCCTCCCATAGATCAAGCATCCCTGGTGTTTCGACCAATTTTGTTATCTTATTGGGATCTTCCGCGCCAGTTTGCATCCTGAAATCACCTGTGTATGACAAAGATGCAATCGTCGCGTACAGTTTGCTTGTAGGCAATGCAATCACGGATGAATTATTCGAGTGGCCAGATTCTCCTCCGATCAGCAAAAGAGACGTTGATACTGCAGCTAAAAGATTACTCTGTTGTGCACTGACAATATCATCTTTCTCTCCTAGCATAGTCATCTTGCAGCGTTTTCCCTCTTTCTCTTCTTTAACGGATATTGCATCGGAAGGTAAGCTAATCGAGACTATCGGTTTGTGCATTCGCCCTGCCAAATATAAATAATCCCATTGCCGCAAATCACTGATGAGATCAGAAGTCGAGACTATGCCGTACTTTATTTGACGCTTGTCGGACGAGCCACTAATAGGAACGTCGACATATGGATGAAAATACAGTTTCGCTCCAAAATTACACTGCAACCAAGTAACAAAAGACGGCCCTCCCAGTCTTGACATCATAGAATAATGCTCAGGGTGCCGTGACAGATTTTCTGTATGCCACTTATATGGGTCGGGAACGCTCATGATAATATCAACCATGCTCGAACTTGGATTTGAGTTTTGTTGATGGAGAACGGCAGATCCATATCCAAATGCGTAGTCAATTCGAAGTGGAAATCGTCCGACTATGGTAGAAAGTTCGTCGTTGGACGTGATCTGTGCTGCGGAATATCGCCGGTACAAACAGATACTAGGACTGGCACGACGGGTGAACTGTCCGGTGGTTTTGGATAGTATTTCCTTGGTGGTAATGATTGAGTGTCGGAAGCATGCCATGTTTCGAGCGGAATGGAGAGACGATAAGAATGGCTGTTGTCAGGAGGGGTGACAGAGGGGTGACATCAGCTTGACCAAGACATCAGTTTTGTATTGTATAGGTTTTGTACGGTACCACTCTACTTTGGGAGTCATTATTGGCAGTACCATAGTTGGTCAGATGACCTTCTACCTAACCAGTAGCCCTAGTTGTGACCAAAGTTGGGGTACCTGTATACCCTTGGGATTCCCGTTTTGCGGCCGGTCAGGGTATCTACCTATGCAAATAGATGCTAACTACAGATAAGTGGGGATGACGAGCCTTGTGAGTACATTTGTTAAGGTAGCAATAGCATGTTTCATTACTGCATAAATGATATTACATTTCTACAAGGTCACTACCAACTCGAATAATTTCACCAAAAGGCACACTCCTGAATAAATGTTGTGGTGCCCAGTCACCTCCCGTCTCCAACTTAATCTCCTGATAAACTACTCCACTCCTCTTTACTAACCTTGCCAACACCCTCCCCTTTGGTATAGTGAAAGCCTTGTCGTTCACCCATGGGAACTCAGACTGGATTGATACAAACCACTTGCTGTAATGCTTTGTAAAAAAGGCTAGGGTTCTATGCTCCAACACCTGCTCCTGTCCACCTTTCTTGACATGTAACTCAATGATACTATCACGCTTGAGTACTAGTTGATGTTGATTGGGCCGATGTTTTTCTGTTTTGGAACTATAGTCTCCTGATGTCTTTGCTGTGAACCATCGTTTGCTTCTGCACTTGGATTTGTGATCCATAGTTATTGAACCCTTATCACAACCAAGAGTTAGCAGCATATCCACCAATTTGGTAGATTTGAATAAAACATCACCTGGATTGACACTGTTTCGCAACAAAGCCTTGAATTGTTTGAAGGCATCACTGGCCTTGATGGCAGTGTCCTCTACCTCTGTGTCACTGTTGCTGTAGAGTGTGGTGTTAGAATCACTGCCGCCACCATAAGAACAAATATCAAGAATGTCATCATCTCCGTCTAAGTCCTAAGCAATCTTAAGCTCGGCAATGTGAACCTCAAGTTGTGACTGTGATGTGTTTTGACTATCAGAAGAATCATCATTACAACTCTCTGACGCCTTCTCTGAATAATGTAGATCATTGTTGATAGCACTGGAAGCTGGTGCCCCGGGCCCCGGCTAGTAGGTCAGGGAGTGGCGGGCAGAAAAACTGACTAACAAGATTACTCAAATCCCTTTTTGCGGATGAAATGATACAATATGCGATAGATGAGTTAGAATTTTGAAAGTAAGACAAAAACATATACATTTTGTTGACAAGCCCTGATATTTCAGACTGTTACCAACTTCTGAACCAAAGACTTTAAGGAATGGACACATACGGTTTGTTTCAATTGTCAGAATACCTTGAACAATGTCCCAAAGCTGGTGAACAGCTGACTTGGTCAAGTCAACATCAATGAGGCCACTGGAGCTAGACCCGTTTTGAATCTTTTTGATGAATTCTTGCAATCAGGAGGGGTAACCCTTCATTGTGTTTGATCTAAATACATCAAAATTTGACTCAAACATGGCATCATTCTTCATTATAGCCTTTTGAACAATACGGATGAGTTGTTCCATGTTGAATTCACGAAGTATCATACACCATAGCTCATAGGTATGTTCATTACCTTCAGAGGTAAGACATTGACCTTGGAAGACATCCCTATGAGGGAACAAGAAGAGACATGCAATAGTCTCAAGGAGCACATTGCACTTGTTTGGCATCATAGTGCTGCATATATGAGTTAGTGAAGTATTTATTTGTGGCACCAACATCCAAAGTTTTGAATGACTGAGAATATTCTTACCTGTAGGGTGTGTGGAATGATGTAAACCATTGTAGAGAACACCATTGGTACATGCAGCGGTCCTTCCAGTTCAAATCTATGATATTAACACAGTAGTTTGAAGAAGAATGAAGGTCAGGGCTACAACAAGTACAGAAAGGTTGCCAACATTGTCAAACCCGGTATTGATCAACTTAGGAATGGTCGTGGAAGAACAAAGACACAATACAACCGTATCAGATGCCCAATCCTCAATACGGTACAGCTCTTGTGCCCACCTGCCATCTTTATATGCCAGGGATCTAAGACACATGAACCAATTGATGATGGTGAGGTTCCAGTGACTGCTTGACCACATGCATTCTTGTTGTTGTGTTTGTTGTCAACCAATGCCAATATGTTGCGCCTACCACACAGGTACTCAAGGTTAATCTTCTTGTTACTCTCAACATCACATGATACACCATCAGTTGATACATCAAGCAGACAGGCGTTGCCATCTCCTGCAGCTGCTATTTCACAAGCATGTTCTACTGCATCATCAAGTGAAAAAGATGTAAGTGCATTTCAAATCACTTGATTAGAAGTTCAGTTCCCTACACACCATCACTGCCAAAGTTTGAGCTCTCATTGATAGTTTGAGGTCTGCCAATGAGTACAAGCAATGGAGACATTCCGGGGCAGACACACTGAAAGGTCAAACCACAGACCTTTACTTCTTCAGCTAACGCAACATATTTCCCAGCACGATATTCCTCTTGCATTGTAGCAATTGGTTCCTGCTCTAGACCTTCAAGTGATATGTAGTGATTTGGGTAGGCACCTCCAATGAGGACTCCGTGAGTGGTACTCACTTGCCAACATTTAACCAGCTTTGTGGCATCAATGCCAAGTGTGAATGCTATTCTGATGCTTCATAAAACAGAAGTGGTTGACAAGAATATTATAACAGAGAACCAACATGCAAGGTGTGTAACATCAATCTTGCACTCAAAGAGGATTACCTAACTTTGATCTTATGACACAAAACTGTTTCAATACGATACCAATTACATCATCAGGTGAATGTACAATGAATGGTGCAGGGCATTTCTTTGATTGAATTCTTTGTAAGTGACGGATAGATATAGACTTTCCCAGATTAGCAGAGATAAACTCAACTGCTTGCTTTGATCCAGTGCCAGCAAGGCTTAAGAAGAAGTTTGTCAAAGCACTCCATTAAAAAGGATGGTTATTCCCATTGAGTTTTGATATGTATGCTTGCATCAGTCCAACAAGAAGGCTATCACAGACTATTTTGTTTGCCATGTAGGTTGAAGCAAAGTTGCTGATAAAATTGTCACCACCAGGTAGGAAGTTTCGTCATTAACTAATCCCTTCATAGAATCCTTGACAGAAGGTTTTTCAAAGTCTTGAAGAAAGCAACAGATCGTAGACAGTTTGCCTTGAGGTTGCAGCCAACACCAGACAGCCACTTATTGTCAGTATTGGTGAACGTTTCAAGTTGATCTAAATCAATCTCTGATATTTCACTACAACGAAGAATTGTAGCAATGCAATTAAGAGTTTTGCCACGATCACACATGTTCAGTTTCAGTGACTTTGCTTTCTGACCACTCATCTGAATATTAAAAGTCAGTTTAGTGTTGGATTCAAACACTACAACACCAATGCTCACATAACCAGACTAACATAGAATTCAACATGGCACATATCACAAGAGTGTATGTTACCACTTTTGTTGTATCAGAGCATGTCCTTGCCTGTGCAGTTTCTGTGGAACATGTTAGTATTGTTAAGACTTCCAACACCAGATGTGAACACAGTGGTGTTGGAGATGGCAGCATACAGCACAAAAGCATTGATTCTAGTTTGAAATTTTGTCTTTCGGTAATCAGGAAAGAATCCCTTGCAAGCATTCATCACTGGAGCTGGTTTTGTTGGTACACCGGCAGTCAGGTTTGTCACTGCATCAGAATTTGCTGGGGCAGGTGTGCTTGCTGCCAGAACAGTCGCAGATGTGAGTGTATTTGATGCTGTGGGAGATGTACTTGATGCTGAGGCAGATGAGGATGTCAAGTTTGATGTTGTTGACGTTGACTTTTCACAGCAAAAAAGAGGATGGACTTCTCTGGCTTCATGCTGCCGCTTTTGAGCAAATCGGTCTCCAATTTGCTCAATCGCTGAAAGTTTGAAAATATAATATTAGGGTCTTCCAGTTATTACTCCATTTTATTACTAGATATATTTGATTCACATACTTGCCCACGTTTTTGGGTTTCCCTTATTTCAGCAACCCGATCAAATTCTGCTAACCTCTTGCAATGTGAACCTGCCTTAACGTGTTCATTCCATTGCCCAATGGTAAAGGGGTGGTCTGGTTGACCCTTGACTTCTGTATTACAAACACTGCAATGATACCATAATCCCATCTTCAAGTCTACCCTAGCACAGTGAGTATCACTCTGTGGCAAGTCAATGAAAGACTTGAAAGAGGAAACTTGACATCCAGCTGGTACACGTAATAGACCAATGTGTGTCAATACTGTAGCATCGCTTACTAGATTATTCAATGGGATCTTTGGGGATTCAACATTACAGTCCACAACATTGGAGACTTGTGATTGGCCTATTGGTAATGTAACTTGTTCAGACACCATAATGTAGTTGTTTGCATGTGGTACTTGATCCATAGAGGTTGATACATTAGTACCAGAAGTAAGGAAAGTCTTAGTGAGATCATTGTTGCAAGCATCAATTATTCTACTGTGTGGAGAAAATGCATAGGATATAACATTGAAAACAGTAAAACACATGATGTTAGGTTGAGGGTACAAATTAATCAAAATAAGGAAAAAATGGGATCTCACGATATCTCATCACTATCAACAATCATATTAGTTGCAGAAGCAGGAACTTCATTGCTTTGGTTTAGTAATAATAATGAACTCATCAACAGTTTTGAAAAAGGAATGCATTTAATGGAGTTGAAGGTACACACTCACTTTATTTCAATTCAACTATCTGAAACCAGACTGGTCGCCTGTTTCTCAGTGGCCTGTTTCTTAGTAGACTTTTTGGTAGTGGATGTGTGGTTCTTCCTTTTTTGTTCATTGACCACAACCTTTACTTTCTCCCTGAAGATAGATCATCAGTGCTATCCACTTGCCTCTTCCTCAATGGTTTTCTAGTCCTAGTCCCTATTACTACAGCACCCACCACTGTGTCGCGCTTTTCCCAGTATTCTTTGTTGGGTGTCAACATTGAATCATGAGGAGTGGAAGAAGGAAGACACAAGCAAGGAAGCTGCGAGAGGGAAACACAAAGTGGCGTGATGGAGGAAAAATTGAGAGAGAGAGAAAGGGGATAGGGAAAACATGAAGTGGTGTGATGACAGAAAATTTTGAAAGAGAGGAGGCCAGGGAGAGGGAAACACAACGTGGCGTGATGATGGAAACTCAACAGAGAGGAAGCTGGGGAGAGCGAAAACACGAAGTGACGTGGCTGCAGAAAAACTTCAGAGAGAAAGCTGGGGAGAGAAAAGACACAAGGTGGCCTGACTGTGGAAAAACTCAAAAGGGAGGAAGCTGGGGAGAGTAAAAACATGAAGTGGCATGATGGATGGTCTCCTAAAATAGCCTAAATGTGAAGATTCGTGACAGGCTGCCTTGCGATAGCTTGCGATGATTTCTTCGAAAAAAGTGAAACAAGTTAATGCAAGAGTGGTATCAAAATGATTATACTTGACTTTCAATTGTTGACATTGTGGACTTGTTGCATTGGTGTTGTTACTTATTTGCTTACAAGAAATTGGCTTGATGGCTTTAGTGTCATCACGGGTGATGTGGTGTGATCGAAGATGTCATCCATCAGCTCAAATAATTTTTAAGAGACAAGCTATGTTGGAATCAAGTACTGAAGTGTCCCGCTAAAATTTTCATTTTCTTTGACCAAATTTTAGGTACCCAAATACTCAGGGGAAGATTTGGTGGTGGGCAAAAATTCGGTCTGGGTATTCAACTACTTTGAACAGTAGGACTGGTGGGCAATGTTGGCACCCGGGTCTGAGTTAGTAAATTTTATTATCATGTCACCCCTCCTCTATTGTCTCAAGCAGATCACTTCCAAGTACTGCAGTAGACTCTAGTGGACTGCAGTCTACTAGAGTCTACTGCTACTTTCTGCTAGAGTCCACAGCTAGACTACTAGTGGTCAGTAGTCAGTGGCCTGCCATTGTGACATGTGTCAGCAGATCGAAAACACAAATCACAAGTCGCATTTGCACATTTACAACTTTTTTTGTGTTTTGGAGGGGGATGAGTAAACTTACACAAATTTGTGTAAATTTTCACAAATCTTGGTCAACCAGAGGGCTTCGTTGACCATGTTTTGCAAATCACAACTCACATTTACATAAATCCTACAAGGTTACACATGTGATGGGGACAAACTGTAGGAAAAATTACACTTCATATCACTTAGGCATGCAGAAAAAAATGGATTTTCAATTTGTGTTTTGGGTTAGATAGACAACAGATTTACACAATTTTTGAAAATTCAATATGTCAAATGCGATTTGTGATTTGTGATTTTGATCTGCTTGGATGATGTTATGACTGGGTCAAGTCTATGCTATATCTATGCTTATGGTCCGTGACAGTCTGAGTGTTGGCTGTTATTGTTATTGTAGTCCTTTCACTTCACGCCATATATATGTTATGAGACTATTACGTACCCAAAAACATACCTATCATTCACTCTTCTGACACCACAACATCAGTGCGTGACCTGAGCCGAAAATTGTCGTAAAAAATATCACGCAAAAATTATAGGTAGGTTCAACAGGTGTTGAAGATTTGATTTTATGAGCTATATTTGTGATTATTGTGAGGATGGAAAGGCAGTGGAACTGCATTACAATCCAAACGATGCAAACGAACATTGTGTAGGTTTCTACACAATATGGTATGTTCATACCCTTCGGATAGATGCTTAGATCTTCCTAGAGGGTGTTCTCTTGTTTGGGGTTCTGAACTTCCATGTTGGGGAGTCCATGCCATCGGGAGGTGGACTCTCCTACTTGGGGTCCTGAGAATGCTCCATTTAGGTTTTGTACCCAGGGGTACAAAAAAGGCTGATTCATGCTCCATTTAGGTTTTGTACCCAGGGGTACAAAAAAGGCTGATTCTTGGCCTATGTCAGTGCGTTGAGTCTGCAATAGAAAAATTAAGAGTCATTCGTCGTCTTCAGGAAAGACAATGATCTGCATGAATATGACCTTCATCAGCCGATAGTCGGTCAGGATGTCACTTCGTTAATCTGCAGTTCAGTTTGTATCACATGTCATCACAGGAAGAATGAAAAAATGTTAAGTAATATCAAAGTCGTAGTATTATTTGTGGAAAAATCCGCATTTTCTCAAGATGTAGGGCAATCCGATCCGCCTCGTTGAGTGTCAACTAAGCTGTTGCATGCTCGCCAATGCCTCTCCTCCCACCACCATTGACACACACACTTCCTGTCTCCTTTTCTATTTATGGCAATACATAATCGTAACAAAAACGAGCAAATTTGGTCAACATTGTGGAATAATGACTTATTTATTGTACAAAATGCACTTGTCGCTTGCTTCCGCACATTTGTCTTTGGTCATCGGCACAATAATGTGATACCTTAGCAGCAGTTGAATGAATTCATTCGACTTTCACGGAGAGAAGAGTCAACAAGCTTTTCCTGGACCTAGTTGAATGTACAACCATTTTACTTGTTCAAGTGGATTCTTTTGAACATGTGAGAACACAAGCCATTCATCATTTGACAATCTCATTGTGGTCGATGGGGGATAAATGCTGGGCTGAGAAGCTGTCCTGGTTGACTAATGGCTGATGGAGAAAGTAATGTGAATAAAAGACCTTGCTAGTTTTACAAAGAATAATTGTACAGCAGCGGTATCCACACCGCTACTTGTTGATTTCTGTCGCATACCGTCGTAAGTCAATAGCAAATCTAACATTTGGCATAGCATTCGGCCGAACTGATCTCACGCGTTTAAGGGCAGCGTCAAAACTAGGAAATTGATTCGAGTGGCGAGACAACAAATATCCAATGATGATGGGAACTGACCGGCTACATCCCTTGGCACAATGAACTAGACAAATTCTGAAGTCATCTTCAACAGAAATTTTACCGTCTACGAACCTGTTTCCACATTGTCCATTGATTGAATCATGACAAACCCCAAGTGCCTCGTCAATTGTAGCTAATGATTCTCTGAGTATTGACATCAAATCTGAATCCAACGAATCACGAAGTGGCACTTCAATATGACGAATGTGAATGTCAAAGAAATCGGAGACCCTTAAATCAGCCGTTTTGTTTGCTTCCGTGCGGACAAAATTGTTTTCTGAACTAGTGATTGTGCTATCTATGGCACCTGATCTCCTACTTCTGACAGTCTCACATTGTTCAGCTTTCTTTTCTACTGCACTGGCATCGCATTCTAATCCATCCCTCTCCCCATTGGTGGTCGTATCAGCCTTCTGTTCATTATGCAGTTGTTGCTGGTGCAAGAAATACTTCCGTCTCTCATCAAGTGAGTCGGCTACAAATTTCAGCAAATTGGGATTAGAGATCACCGATATTACCGTGAGGGTAACAGCCGCTCTTTGCTTCGTTCTATCTTGTTTTCGATTCTCAAGGTGTCTGGCGCATCTCTCAGTAGACATCCGAATGAGCTCCTCGATTAACGACACCGACCTAATGTTTCCTACCCATAAGTTCGGAATGACTTCTCCCGCGTGACGTAGGGCAGCAGCAGATGATGAGACTTTTGGTGCACATGGTAGCTTTGACAACGACAACTCGTCTTTGCGTGGTGATCCCACATTTGTCACGGGTTCTGCTTCCATTGCTTCCATGCTGTCCATTCTAGTACCGCGTGTTTGCGCGCGGGGGTAAAAACGTCGGGGATAAAATTATCGCTTCTGACTGAAACATCTACAGCGCTGATGAGACCGATAGGATCCGCCTTACAGCTTTGTGAGCGTGGTGGTTGCGAGGGGCGATCGAAGGGTCAAATTCAGCGTCCCGCTATGAGAGAAACCGGCGCGGTAGTAGCGATCTAGGAAGTCATCTGGGGTGTCTGTTTTGTTGGTTATCCAAGAGTGGGTTGGACAGATAGTGCAGGTTGAGTATCAACGTTAAGGGCACGCAGTTATCCTGTGAGCGACAGGAGGCGACAGGCACTTGGTACCGTATCGTGCTTCCTCGACGTCGCCATCCCCGCTTTGTCTGCCTACTTTACTGCTTGAAAGAGCTTGAAAGGACGCCACCTGATGCCACGAATAGCCACGAACGCAACGTGAGTCATGGAACATATCTTTACCTCTAAAGACAGTGACATTCTTGCTGCAAGATTTAGAGAGCGTGAATTGTTCGGTCAATATTACTTATTAAAGTAATAGGTATACATCACGTGTTTCACGTGAGCATTACACTAATCACAAGATTTCACATCTGTTACTTTTTATTTCCTTTCGTAATGTAAGTTCGCGAATAGAAATTTACCTACAGGAATCCCAGAGGAATCCCACAAAAATCCCTCAGCACAACGTTTGGCAACGACCAGGAAACGACCCACAATACCACTTCGACATCCAGCGTGTTGAAGACCATGACGAGCTATCACCAAACAGTCGTCGTAGAGCTTGGCTCGTCTCGAATCAAGATTGGATTCGCGGGAGAATCCAGACCTCGTCGCGTGCTCCACGGCGATGTCTGGGACAGCGATGACGGCTGTTCGTGGAGCGTCCCCATCAACGATGGGGTTGGAGCTCGTCCTTGTACTTGGGGAAAATTCTTTCGCTATTTTTCAATGAACAGTTCGCATTCTAGTGCAGCATCGAAAGTCTCATCGGTGTATGAATGGGAACAAACCATTTATCCACTTTTTTCACACATTTTGACGTCAGTTCTTTTTGTACAACGCCCATCCCGCCATCGTATCTTGATTGTAACGAATGACCTTTACCCTCCCCGCAATTTCCGGGAGGCCTTGATCCGGGTGTTATTGAACTATCTCGGCGTAGGAGGGGTGTTGATTGTCAACGGAGGAGCATTCGCAGGTATTTCTTATCTGTTGGAGGGGTTGCCACCTTCGATCGATTTATCTCCACCAAAAGCTTATTTGCTTGTGGATATTGGTACCTACGAAGCACGCGTGCTGGTATTAGTCACAGGATCATCAATTTTGGCGGAGACAAATCAGACCGTCATGTCCGGATATCACTCGTTCCTTAGACAGTTACTGAACAATTATCAAGAACACCATGTGGAAACAGACGAACCAGACTCTACTGCTATAATCACCACGTTACAGGATGCAAATTCTATTGTCCAAGCATGGCTGTCGATTTCTCGCGAGTCAAAAGACGTCACAACATTGTCCGTCCGTTTGCCTTCAGATTCGTCACAGACCCCAGTGCGGCTTTCCATCGGGCCTATGCAAGAAGCATTCCGCCAGGTTTATTTAGACTACACAAACCCATCCAGTCTGGTATTTGCCATGCTTTCGAGTCTCATCGATTGCCCCATTGACTATAGAAGAGTCGCGCTGCAAAACGTGGTTCTGCTAGGAGGAGGGTCAACTGCTCTTCGATACTTCACCTATACAAGTAACAAAGCGAAATCTGGATACAAATTAGGAGATGCTTTAATAAAGGCTGCTGTCGATGCATGTGGCATCATAAACGAGTCATCAGAGATATCCGATGAGAAAAAGGAGGATGAGTCTGTGACTATTTCATCAATCAGCAAACATCGTTTCAAATGTCTCCAACCATCTATTCTTGGGAGGGTTGACGAAAGCGGTGAATACAGAGGAGGTATGACTCTTCGTTACCCAGATCCGTTTGCTGCAGATGTGGCGTCATGGATCGGAGGGAGCATTATGGGGTCTTTGGATTTAAAGAATGAAGAGTGGCTGTTGAAAAAATGTGACTCTGACAACATTGATGTTCGGGCTTCATCACACAGAGCAAATGCGCGTTGAATGTTGAATGTAGAAAGAGTGTAACATCCCTGTGTAATTCGTCTAAAACATTACTGATGACGTCTCTCTTGTAAAATCTTCCTGCAACACACGGTCTGCATCTACATACTTGTACAAAGAAGCTTTGCCACCAAGATTTTCATATGTACTCGAGAAGTCGCTGAATAACGTTCCATTTGACAGCCACGTCGTGGCAAGAAAAAATATTGTGACCGATAGTGCCAACACATCAAGGTAATTTCCCTTTTTTCGGTCTGCGACATCCGTTCTGTACCCATCTTCAACATCATACTCGTCTGTGCTGTTTCTATCTCTTTTCATCTGAAGATACCGTGAATTTGCCTCTCGAAAACGAATAAAATTGTGTCGCACGAAACAACAACTGAAGTGGCTCTTCGGAAGATCAACCGACGAAAATGTCACACTACGACTAATTGGAGTGAAAGCATAGATGTCCGAAACACAGAACAATACAAGCAATGCAATTGCAGAGGCTTTAGTCAGCGAATTCATTGTTATCAGTTGTGTTCCCAAGCAAGAAAAGGAAGTCTTTCTTCACGCAGCGACCTGCTGTTACGACTCAGTTAATTTCTAGGGTGCTCACGTCATAAACGTACAATCTCGTACAATACATGCTCAATTAGAGGGGAGGGTACAATACGATGAGGGTACGATGTACGATACATTTCGCTCGTAATTTTTACCCAACGTATGCGGTAGGCGCTGAGTCAGTCACTAAAAAAGTGTATTGTATTGGACCCGAATACCACACCACCGATGATATGGTACCAGGATGATACCATACCATACCATCCACCACTTAAGTGTTTTGGAGGCCTCTGGGTGCATCACACCTGCATCACACCAGATCACACCACATAACACCCTCTATATTATAATCTCGTGTAATCTCCGAATTACATCCATGCTCATCATCTCTCACAATTACAATACTTTTTTCGATTGAATTCCCATTAGCTAAGTTGGGACACAGAGCCAGCACAGAGCCACCCGCCCCTTTTCCAATGCGGTTCCCTTTCTTGACGGGCGTCACAGCCTGGACGTGTCTCCTTCAATCGACAAACGCGTTCGCACCACCAGGAGCATCCTATCGTTGCCGTGCCGCACTCTCTCCCTGTGCTACCAACAATGCTGACGTTGAGTGTGCCGCAACGTGTGACATTGCATCAGATTTCGACAATACACCATCTCTTGTCAATGTCCCTAATGGTGCTAATGCCATTCGTTCGGGAGTAGTGACTAACTACTTAGGAGACTTTGTTAGACTGGACGATGTCATTTCAAAAGATAAACCCCACGTTGTCATCTTTTTGAGACATATGGGATGACCCTACTGCTGGAGTTATGCGAAAGAATGGTTTTCGCTTAACATCCAGCAACAATTGGTGGAAAATGGAATCAAAGGCCCAACTTTCGTCAGTATTGGTGATGCTGAGAAGTTGAATACCTTTTTGGATGCGAATCCGTTCATGAACAAAGAGCAGATGTTTGTAGACGACTACTCTTTTGATGCATACAAAGCTGCGGGGTTTACTCGTTTTGATCAGGTCGACAAAGAGAAAGCACAATCCGTTAAAATGACTGCGCCAAATCTGAAATTCAGTGAATGGATTAACTACTTCAGAACTGTGGGAAAAGTATCTCCAGGTATGGCATGTTATTTAACTTTCTTTTAACAACTATCTTGAACTATTCTAACATCTCCCCATTCCATCTGGATTGTTCAGTGCCCAAAGACATGAAATTTGGTGAAATACCAGAGGGAGTCTTGTGGACAGGGGGAACATTTGTAGTTCAAGGGAACAAAGTGTTATACCAATGGACAGATACAGTGCCAGGAAACCATCCTGTCGTTGAAGACGTTATAAAAATGGCAAAAGAGGCCTCATTAAGTAGTAACAAAAGCGATTCAACTCGTATGACGAAGTTTTCATCCTGGTTCTAAATTGAGGTTCCAGAGAGAAGAGCAATTAGATACAGTACATGACTGTGCATGACGCAACATGGGTGACTTATCTAAGTGATCCATGAGGCTGATAATGGAAACGTCGACAATGCAAATTTCTCTTCCTTCTGTTGAACTCACACTTGATAGGACAGCACTCTTTTAAATAGGTTGATTAAGACCGAATACTAATTGGAACAAAATAATTTCAACTAACAGTTACTCTCCGCTACCAACCCTACCCTTCCAACACTTTGCGCATATACACAAGTGGTACTCCCTCAACCATGTACAACCCTTCATTTGCCAGGCTGGGCCCCATCCACTCATAACCAACTCTGCTCTCACCACGCATGTTGTTGGTTGACCTCCGATCAGGAACTCCAACATAACCCAACTTTCGATACAGGCCCTGAGCAATTTTTCCCGATTTTTCGTCCGCATCTACATGCAACCTGACATCGCTGCACCCCCACATTCGAGCAATTCCCTCTAATGCAGCCATTAAAACTCTGCCATACCCTAATCCGCGACGGTTCTTGTACACTAATACATTAGAAATGTATCCTCGGGGTGTATCAAGGGCAGTACCATTCTCATCAACACTCGATGCAAATTTGGCAAAAAGTCGTTTAATAAAATATGGCAGGACAAATGGAGGAGCATTCCGATTTGGGTTTGGGGGTTGCCAGCTCAACTCGCCTATCCCCACAATTTGTTCAGAAAAGTCTTCCGTGTCCGTAGATTCTTCCCTTATTATTGGAATTCGTTCAACGATGCAAATGACATTGTGGTCCGGACAATGGCTCTCAGTCCCGTTAAAACCGTCACCGGGGTATCCTTTTTTGCGCCTCCTGACTCGTTGAGTCAATCCGATCAGGACAGTTAGAGAAAAAACAAAGTTTTCAATCTGTGTGGCAACTTCGTCTCCTGGCTGAGTAGGCTTTGACTGAGAGGCAGAAATTAGGGAGCCAAATTCTCTAACCACCTCAGGTAAAATGAGCGGTATATCTTCTTCCTCTAAATGACGAATGACCAGTTTGGTGGCTTGGTTTGTGATAGAATCACCATCCATATTCGTTGGTAGCAGGTCGAAAGAATATGGCAGTGGAGGTACGTTTCCTACTCCAAAGCCTTTGTTAAGGACGTGTAATTCTTTCTCTGGTATCCTGCTCTTGGGTGCGGCGCTGCCGCTGGTGCTAGGGGTGCTATCTGAAGCATTCGGTATTTGCAGTATTGATTGAAATAGATTCAGGTGGCTTGGAATACGTTTCGAAACTGCAGAATTCTTCAAGATAATTCGTTCTCGTGGCTGACTGAACGCCTGACACAAAAAGGTCGAGGATCGAACTGTCAACAAACACAAGATTGAAATGGCAGTCACGACGAATAATTGCTGGGAGTTCATTTTTCTGTCTCTCTGATCAAAGTAGAGACGAAAATATGATGATGATGAACCTTGTTGACGCTGATGTCGGGTCGCAGTGCGGGATAGAGCTGGTCTTGCTGATGGAAGCTGAACGCCGACGGTTGAACACGGATGTAGAGGACGGTAAGCTAAGTGTGGTTAGAGTTGTGGGATGCGGATTGGATGCGGATTGGATGCGGATGATGCATTAGATAGAGATCAGATGGCTATCAGATAGAATATCACCGTACATTGCCGTCTACTGCCGTCACATCATCGTGGTGCGTCAAATGATGTCAGATGATGATTTGTTGGCTGTTCGTTGTTTGTTGGCTATTGGATGCTCTAGGTATGGTACAATACGGTATCATAATATGGCCTGGTACACTACAGTACCTGTACAGTACAACACAATTCGGAACTGTACTTAGTTGAAGCATGTACCGTATCAAGATTTTTTCAAAATCTTAGTTGTGTTGGAAACTGAGCCGTTTTCTCCTTCTTCTCCTTCTCCTTCTTCTTCTTCTTCTTCTTCTTCTTCTTCTTCTTCTTCTTCAGTGAGACAGTTTTTTTGCTTTTTGCCAAAACAGGTACTGACCATGAAGTTGATATGAACTTACCTGTAAATAATTCATGTTTCGCTTGGACTTACATGGGTAGTCTTAGTGTTTTAATATATGCCTACCTTTAAAAATATATCTTTGTGTGTAACGTCTGACATTATTTTCAACAATGTTTCTGTAAACTTTAAGGGAACATTAGTCACAAATCATTTTAAGATGTAGAGACGAAAAATTTTAAACAGGGGTTCTTTAAAACTTGAAGGGAATGTTATCGTGTCACAAAAGAGTGTGTAACAAGAAAATGATTTCACAAACTAAAAGGGCGCGGGAGCGCGGCGCGCGCGAAGCGCGCGAGGCGCTCCCGCCCATTTTGGCATACACTCGTACTACAAGCCACTTTATTTTAATGTACGTCTTCCTCTGTCTCTACAAATCGCAATCTGTTTCGCTGCAAAAAATCTTGCAGCGGCTGCTGGTAATATCTCTGATGGCAGGACCCTAAAAATGTCAAAAGATACATTAAAATAAATCATATAATCCGTACTTAGTTAGTGACGCTAACACGGTGAACAAATAATGGTATCCGTGCTAGTTACCTCGGTACTGTAGAGAGGTCTTTTTTTTCGCTCCAGATTTGGCGCGCCCCCATCAGGGTATCCCTGCAGGCAGAATTTTTTATCCACCCACGTAAAAAAACCACCCTAATGGGTTATGAGTATGGTTTTTGGGGTGGTCGAAAAATATTTTCTGCATCTCGGTCGCCAGTGCTGCAGAAAACATTTTTGACCACCCGAAATACCCACCCTTTTCATTAGAGATGTTGGCGTCACAAATTCGCTTGTTTCTGGTTTTTATTTCTCGGTTTGTACGCGTTCGGCACTGCACCTCGTATATACTACACACATACCTACCACACCATTCTTGTCTTAAAGTGGTCATGACGTATTAACAGCTGTCAAGTTCACGATTAGATAGCGTGGAACTGAACCAAAATGGGGTGCACGGACACGTTCGTTTTTTCTGCCTGCAGATGAGGGTACCCACCGGGGCGACGGTCAGGCAAAGACGGAGGGGTGGGTGGTCAAAAAAGTGGTGAAATTCATCTGCCTGCAGGGATGGCCTCAGTCCCCATCACACCGCTCACCTCTCCCTCCCTCCCTCCCTGTCAACACCTCATCAACATCCCCGCCCCCGCCGCCTTGAGCTTCTCTGAATTGAGAACGATGAGTTATCTCATTGCTTCAAATTAGAGAAATGGAGGGCAAAAGCATAAGGGCACTGCATAGGAATTGAACGTCCTCTGCAAAGGGCGGTCTTTTTGAAAGTTTGAGGTGCTTTTCAAATGCAAAGCACACATTTCATTTGCTTTGATTACGTTGTTTTGATAGAATTCCATGAATGATAACACCAAATAAATGTGTAATAAATCATCATTATTTTAATCCGCATCTCAATTGCATGCTCAATTAGATTGATTGTTGTATAGATCGTTTTTGTCTTCAATCTTCATCCATGTCGCCGAGGAAGTCCTACAAGTTCAAAGACAAACGCTCCACTGTTCAAAAAGTGGATGCTCTTGTTGCTGGCGGCTTTTCCCGTCACAAAGCCTGCCGTTTTTGTGGTATTCCACCCTTGTACTACCGTCGCTGGGTCAAGCTCCTAAAGAAGGTAGAAACCTTGATTGCCAGCGAGTCCTACATCTCGCACAAGATGAATTCAACGGCACGGAAGTTGCACCCCGGCCGCAGGAGTATTCTAACAGAAATTACTCCTCAATTGAAGCATTTCATCTTCGTAATGTGCGAGCAAGGTATTCAAGTGACCAACCGGATGGTTGGTAGGGAGGCAAGTCGTCTTTGTCCCGGCTTCCGTGTAAAATCCGAGCGAGCCAAGGAATTGTGCATCCATCGCTTCACGAAGTCCGTGGGGCTCACGCAGCGAGCCACCACGCATACGGCCCAAAAGCACTACCGTGAAACTGAGGGAGATGCCAAGGACTTCATCGCCATGATGAAGGCGAAGTTGCAAGGACGGGATCCGGGTGATATCCTCAACATGGATCAAAGCCCAATCCCCTATTTGTACCACGCCAGCAAAACTCTGGAGGCGAGGGGAAAGAAAACGGTACATGCCAGGGCATCAACGATGGACACGAAGCGTATCACCCTTGCTGCGACCATGACGGCAAGTGGCAAAATGTTGCCACCTTTCCTTATCTTCAAAGGAAAGCCGGACGGCCGCATTGCAAAGTGGGAATTCGCGGAGTATCCGGAAAGAGGAAAATATGCCTGTCAAGAAAAGGCATGGATGGATGAGTCAAAAATGCACGAATGGATTAAGGTTGTTTTGGAACCTTGGATGGCGAGCCGTGGAGAAACAACAGGTGCCCCGCCCATTCTCATCCTGGACGGGTATTGCGTGCACGTGATGGGATCGGTCGTAAATTGCATTCAGGGGTTGGGGATCGAGGCGATCCACAGTCCTGCTGGATGCACGTACCTGTGCTAGCCCATCGACGTGAATGTCAACAAACCCATGAAGAGTCGACTTCGCAAGAAGTGGGAAGAGTGAATGATGACAGGAGACGGAATCATCAACGAGAAGGCACGCGAGCCATCTCGCAAAATGGTGGCTGAGTGGCTTGTTAATGTCTACAACAACATGCCTGAGGAAATCGGGAAAAATTTGTGGAGGAAGACTGGGTTCGAGTGGTTTTAAACAATTAAAAAAAAACTGCATAATGACTAAGATTGAATGTTTGTCTACAGAGAGTTTGAAATCATTAACATTATTGATTTAATTTGATGATTAATTGTTTAATGCAACTTTTTAATTGTTGTCAATCAATTCACTGTAGGCGTAGCCATGATTGCGGTAGTAGAGGTGCCTCATGCTCTTGTTGGCCATATCAGGAAGAAACACTTCCGTGATACGCAACAATGCCCCATCCAGAAGCTGCGCATTTGGCCCTATCGCATATTCGTGTGCAGCAAAACAGACATGACAACCATCCGTCCCATCATCATCGAAGGCATATCAGGCAAGGTGGGAAACCTTCACAAGGCGCAACCGGATAAACGTACCGACTCCGTTGCCAGGCCTCTCAATTAAAGCATTCCCGCATCCATAGGGGTGCGCGTCGCATTTCCGACCGTGATCATCAGGGAGGAACCCCACCAAAACAATTCAATTCATGTTTTCGTGGGAACGTGCTGGGTGAGCTCGTGTTGTGATGTGATGTAATGTGAGCTGAGCGAGAAAATGGGATAACTCGACAACCAACTGGAGTTACTGGGAGCTATGCATATAGGCATGTTGCTGTGGGCAAGGAGAGTCTAGTTTTAATGTTTTTAGAATGACCGAGGAGGTTTAACATGCCAAAAACACAAATGTCACAAAATCGGGTAAAAAAGAGCTAATAATCCGTGGGATCCTGTCATCAGAGATATACGGTAGAGTGGTAACCTCTCCAATATATTCAAGTTCAAGTAACTAGGTACAATAATCTTCTTCAAAAAAGTTGCACAATTGCATGAGTGAACAGATGAAATTACTCCAATCTCTGCCATGATCGATGCCAATATTACACCAATGTTGCTGCCAAGAAATAGAACATTGGAAACTCCTCCTACACATTCTTAAACAGCAATGAAATGTGTATTAAATTTGTATGGTTTGGTAGACCTGCTATTTTTTACAGCAGTGCTTAGCAATCTCAGACAATCCAGCCCCTGAAATAGAAGACCATTATTGCAACACAATTTGAAAAAGGATATTCAATTAACACATTCGACACAATCATGTGGTACTTGTCCTTTAGGAATGAAATCTCGTCATGCCATTCTTTGTGCAGTGCATCAAACCCCGTAGGATTGTTTGGGATTCCCTTTCTCCTCTCATGGCAGTAAAAGCCGCAAAGCAAAAAGCTGCTCTGTTGATTGTAAATGAAATAGAAGAAGTTGAGGTGGAACGAGGGCTGTTGAATGCATGGCTTGATGAAATGAATGAATATGACGATTCTCCTCACCATGAAGAAAGCTTGATCATCCTGACTTCTCGCCATCCAAGTGGGGTGAAATTCACATCCTCCAATTGATTTCTTCCTATCTGATCTTGTCTCATTTGTTAGATTTATTGAACTGTACCAATCTCTCTATGACATTGTGGTCTTTTGCGAAAATATATTCTGAGTCAAAATCAGTCTTTCTGCACTGGTTGTTCCTACCCTTCTCAAGGGTGTTCTCTTGTTTGGGGCTATGGACTCTGTGTTAGGGAGTCCATGCCATCGGGAGTAGGGCAGTGGACTCCTGTGTTAGGGAGTCCATGCCTTTTGGATCAGGGGCAGTGGACTCTCCTCCTGGGGAGTCCTGAGAATGATCCTTTTGAATTTTGTACCAATGGGTACAAAAATGGGCTGATTCTTGGCCTATGTCACAAATATCTCTCAAATTCCACAGCCAATGTAACACATGTGTTAACACTACTTAAGCTTTACCTCAGTTACAATGACATCTCCAACTGTTTTGTGTATAACATAGTATTGACCGCAACAATTCAAGAAGACATTTCAAATTAATAAGTCTGGTCAGCCATGGCAGTGTGCAAACAACTCCATTGATCCATTGCTGGAGTAATTTTGCAAGCAAAAACAAAGGAGACTACTTTGGAATCAACTGAACAAATTCTAAACTAGGATGGCATTGTTTAATTGATTTTTAATATAGTACATGCTTCCTTTCTCAAATATGTTGATCCAGACACGGCCACGGCCAACTTGATCACAAAGGACTTCACTTGAATAAACACTGTCTATGTTCTCTCATTGCCAGTCAATCGTTGAGACCAATGAATGAACAAGCTTAACAAATTTGATGGTGTAAGTACCATCAATCGATTGTGGCTTGTTTTTATATTCTTTGATAGATACCTTGTCTTTGATGATCAAAATGCGTGTGTCATCATTGCAAGTGAAATCCACAAGAATCAATAAATCATGAAGAGAGATTGTCTGTTTGAAGTTTGTTATAAAAGGCTCTTTGCTTTCTCTCTCAGTGAATTTGCTATCTCGCAAGCTAAGAAAAGAATAGTTTTGCACAAACCATGTGAGTTCTTGGACAAAGATTCATCTTCTGGAAGCATGAAATCAGCAATAGAATGGAGACCTTTTTGCAAAAGTGATTGTGATGAGCGGCACAATTTTGTGTCATCAACAGGGGCCAGCAATCGCTTGTACCTATCCAGATGACACAAGATCTCCTCGGATATTTCCCACTGAAAATCATTTATCAGTTTCCCCCAGATTTCAGGACATGCCTGTTGAATAAAAGCTGCATCCCACTTAAATGATGAGTCAAGCTTGAACAACATCTGATCTCTCAATTTAAGGAGAACCTTTTCTTGTACTGTTTTCTTCCAACTTCTGATGGCAGTACTGCTCAAGTTGGTGAAATCTTCCTCAGCAGGTAATTTCACGACTCCTGCTGTCAACAGCAAATGTGTGGGAATATCTCTAAGATTTGTAAAATGCAATATAAATCTTTTGAGCTCGAGTATATTTACCTTGAATGTTGCTGATTGTTTTGTGAGATCCGGGTATGGATACTTGAAAAAGTAGTTTGTTGAATTTATCTCTTGACATTGACAAAATGGAGGCAATACCTGAGTAAACTAGGCTTAGATCTCTTTAGAGACGAAAAAGAGAAGGATGAAAGAACACAGATAAAGATAAATTTCTGTCACCAAAGAGGAACAAGCAACCTTGTGACTCATCTCACCTCCTGTTGGCATCCAATCATGAACATACACAATGAGTCAGAAAACAAAGACCTTGGGCAAGTATTCAAAAGTTGATTACATGATGCTCCATTGCTTTCACACAACTGAAGCAGATGGAATGAAACTTTTGGGATAGCCAGTGAAGACGCATGCGTGCCACTGATTGCCTTCACACCATATCAAGATTGTTTGCTCTGGTTTTCACTTGTGAAGTTGAAGCAATTAGACCATCCCACACTCTTGTGGTAAAGAAATTGAGAGCCCCATAAAAGTCGGTTTCCAAGCAGGATGATATGCTATATTCAATCTGCATGCAATTGTGGAGATTCCTCTGAACCATAGGATGGTCATGATCCTCACTTTCTAGGCCAAGTGAGTTCAACTTTTCATACCCCTGCCATTTGTGCATTTCTTTGTAGTGTTCTACATAATTTACTAGCAATTCCACTTTGTTGCCTTTTTCATAGGTGCATCAATGTATTATAATATGAGACGGATTGAGGGGTTTCCAAGAGTCAGATGTTTTCTACCTGCTATACATCGTGCCCAACTTCATTCACATACGGATACATGTTTATGACTGTCGACGGAAGGCAATATGGGATGAAGATGAAGTCTTTTGTGCCAAACACGAGATCATCTTTTGGTCTAGAAAAAAGGTGAGCAAGCATCATTGAGATCTGCAGTTGGAAAAAGATATGTGAAACTATTATGTCACACCATCTGGGAGCAGTAGCAGTGAAGTGTAACAATAAAGGTCAATTATGGCGTAACCTGCATGTTTACTACTGAAAGTGATGTTGTCAATATCATCAAAATCATCAGGAATACATATTTGTCAAACATTCCTACACCATTATCTGACCCATAAAAATATTTGTCACTCTGAATATTAACACCTTTCAACATCACAATTGGCTCTGCCTTCCCCCTTCAAAGGGAGCCATCAGAAGTCGTTTTGTCTGTCATAAGGATGGGATGTCTTGAACCTGGAAACAATTCTCAAAAAGAATCAATCAATAAATCATTACCAAATATCTATGTGTCACAATCAAGCTTAAGCTCACCTGTTTTCCTTTTCCAAAAACTGCTCTCTTTCAAAATTTTGCAGCCTTTTCATGTCAAGAAAGCACATTTGCCACTCTTGGGAGAAACTTGTGAGTCCTCCACAATAACTTGGAAATGATATATTGCATCTGGTACAACATAAGCTGTAGTTAGGTGAAGAAACACATCTATTCAATGAAGAAGAAACACTCACCATGTGCATCATCAAATAAATATATTACCTTTGTGGGCAAGCCATTTTCAAAGATGTTTTGCACAATTTGTAGATGCTGTATAGCGCCGTGAGGTTCTTTGGAAATTTATCAATGCTAGTTGCTGGTGAAAAGTTTCGAGTGTCTGATTCCTTGTCACTAAACCTCCTCCCTAGTTGTTTGAATGCATCAAGCTTCCATTTATTGACAATACCACTTGCTTCCGATAATGACACTTTGCAATTGTTGTTCTCCAAAAAACTGTAATACCTTTCAGTCACAATGGATAAATCGATTCATGATAACTCTTTGTTGGTAGTGATATTTTTTCACTTGATGATAGAAAGTCAAAGCAAGGCATGGGTGTGTAATTTGAGGAAGCTGAGATGGAACCAAGGGAATTTTTGCTGCACTCTTTACATGTAAATAATTCCAGATTAGCTGTGTGAACAATAGTGGTCTGCCAGGAGTCAGATTTGCCAGCAAGGACATAGCGCAACTTCTCCAGAAATTGCATCATTCCATTTACTGTACATCCTTTGCCCAGTGACACATATTGTCAATTTTGCTCTTATGGCATGGACAAGTCTTTTCATATTGTCAAAATTCAAATCTGGTAGGAAATGGACTTAAAGGAGGCTGCATTCAACAACTTCTCTCGGGCACGCATTAGCCAAGAATAGAACATTCCTTCAAAGAAATAATGGATTTCCTATTGTGTGTGGTTCTTAGGTCTTAAATCTATGACTTGTTGCAGCTCTTTGATGAGGTTTTGGCGACTTGACATTAGCAATTGGTCTGTTGGTATCATTCCAAACTTTGACTCTAGAATAAAAGCTTCCTGAGTGCTAAGGAAACTGGCAATCGATCCTTCCTTACATCTCAATCTGAAAGAATGGTTTTTCTCCAACAAGTTTCTGCAACAATCTTGCACTTTTGTATTCTTTGTTTTGAGAATGATTGTCTATAGACCTCAAGAAAGCCCTGCTTTCTTTTCCATGCTGCCATTGCACATGCAAGCCTGAAACCATCAAAGGCCATAAGTCATAATGAGAGATATTGTGAAAAATGTATGCCCTTGGATTTGCTACGAAAGAAAGTATGGAACAATGTGATCAGAGGAGATTTTTGATTGTGTGTATTGAAAGAGATTGGCGGTATATGCTTACCAGAAGTCCAGGGTTGACTTTGGAAAGGAGGGTGTGACATCTTTTGTTGTCCATGATGTCTGTGGTTTAGCTTTTGTTAAAGGTGACCTCTGCTTGAGCTCTGTGGTCGTTTCACCTGACAGAGGTCCAAACTTTGCCACTCACTCATGATCGTTTTGCACAAACATGACTGTTTTGTTTTTCATCTTGGGCTAGCAGTTGACAAGAAGATGATGATAGCATCAGTTATATTTTATTTTGGCAGTAGAGTACCCTGCAGGACACCGTTGTAATTCTCAAACAAAATGCTCCAATAGACTTTGCTGAAAACAGTGTCAGTTCTTTTTTGACTTGATGAGCTATTGGCGTGTTTCTTTGAATCTTTGCATAGGTGAGAGCTCTTCATGATGCAATTGTGGCTTGTAATCCTATCTTTTGCCCCTACTTTGTCAGAAAAATTGTAAACTATACACTTGTCTGACAACAGGTTTGTGACTCAGAACAACTGCTCCAATCATGATCACAATATGACAAGCCCAACGTTGACAATTGTTTGGCTCTTCTGATTGAATGGGACATTGTTGAAGCCCCAGAAACATCTGATTACTTTTGTTTTTCAGTGCTTGGCACCCCAGTAATACTTTTTTGTTTCTCAATGTATACTGGAGTTAAAAGAAAAGAAGGGTTTGTCACTCCTTTTTGTCCTTGCAACAGTTCCATGAAGCTTGAATCTACCAAACTGCTTCACTCCCAAACCTTTCACAGCAGAACTGCTGGCTTACATCCTTGTTGAAGTAAATGCCGTCTTTCTTCTCTTCAATAAGTGTGCTGACAGGGAATTTTTCTTTTGTGTCAAGAAGATAAACAAACGAGTCATGACATTTGCAAACAGATGGCAAAAGTCCATGGTTGTCTACCCTCGGTGAGGTAAAATCTGAGATGAGCTTGAACCGCTGAGGGCGGGGTTGATTAGGAGTGTTTTGATACCCCCAGAGTCCATGCAGAATGAGCTGGTAAGGACTGTTTCAAATCTTAGTTGTATTAGAAACAAAGCCCCTTTTTTCTCCTTCTTCTTCTTGTCCTTCTCCTTCATCTTCTTCTTCTTCTCCACTGAGACTGTTTTTTCACTTTTTGCAATAACAGGTAATTCGACAATCAAGATAGGTATAACTGACTGTAAATAGTTAATTTTTCTGTTTGACGTGCATATGTAGTCATGATGTTTTGATGTTTGTGTACCTTAAAACTTGTATCATAATTCTAAAATGGGTGTGTTCACATGCGAGGAACACCCTCCCATTCACCAATAGTTGGCAAGCCACCTTATATTTAAACTTACTACTACCTCTGTCTCAACAATTTTTCTCCTATCTAGCTCACTGAAAAAAATCTTTCAGCGGCTGCTAATACTGTGGACATTCATCAAGAGAGGTTTATGTTCTGTTAGTGGCAGTCATAATTAATTCTTTGGTCCTTTTGTCCAAATATCCAGTTCCAAACGTCTGATTTGGAATGGGTTTAGAAAAACATTGCCTGGCTTTATCTTGTAATTGGGTGGCTGCCATGATTGTGTTTTACACCTAAATGTTCAGATATCCAGTTCCAAATTGTTGATTTGGAACTGCTTTGGAACCAATTTGGCGGACAATTGCTTATTTTGTGTGACTGTTCTTGTTCCAGATCATTCCAAACCGCATTTTTGTCCAAATCAACATCAAAAATATGTTGTGATCACTTGCAATTCACCAATCACCCACAAAGAATTGCAGTGAACACTATGAGCTCCAAACCACCATCCACAAAACTGGCCAAGAAGCAGAGGGCAAACTTCATAGCATTCTGGTTTGTTGTGTGCCTTGCACACTACAGTAACATTATTTGTGAGTGCAAGTACCTCTTGTGGCAAGTAATACTTCCTCCCAACATGTCCCCATGGCATCATCTGATGGATCATGGCAACCTGTAATCATTTCCTCTGGTTAAATGTTGACCCGTGATGCTTTTATGTTCTTCACAACATTCTGACACCACCTGGTCATCCTTCTTTAGAGACTCAAAAAGGACGTAAGTGGTCACTGCCCTCTGATGCACAGTTGGGTCTGTTGCTCTTTTATCTGTGTGGTACAATCAATTATAAACATTTGTGCATGCTTTTTTGATGTGACACCTTCTGTTTTTATCCAAATGCTCAAACTAACAGTGAAGCATTTGTACAATCATGCATTGGCACAAGTAGAGTCCCTTCTCCAAAAAAATGCAACAATTTGCCATGATGGTGAATCATTGGGGACCAATAATTAATGATGTTAGTGGTTTTTAAGTTGTAAAGGCTGAATTCTGTGTTACTCCAGAATATTTTGAACTTTTGATAGTAACATGATTACTGTGGTAGCAAGATTGCTGTGAAAGAGTCACTTAAGTACTTTGTGCAATGCTTAAGGATTGTGATGCGGCGACATCACAAGTAAGGCTCATTTTGACAAAATTTACCGGAATGTTACCGGAACCTACAGCAATTACTGTAGGAACTCCTGTTTGTTACTTGTTACACTGTTTTTGAGTTATGTATGGAGTGACATTCACTGCCGAGCAAGCGTATCACTCAACACCCTCTCTACTGCAGATATGATTGCAATACAATGGTAAAAATGTGTTTGCCTACAGCCCTGATGGAAAGATCTTCTTCTGTACAATTAACTTTCTGGGGAGTTGGGGTGATGATACACTGACGTCAAGATTCCTTTAATACATCAAGAAGCGAGTTGGTGATTAAAAACAATTGTGTGGACAAGGGCTTTCCCCAGAGCAGATCAGCATACAATAACCTTGTTGGACTGCTCAGTGAGCATACTGCTAGATGTCTCCATCCTCATGTTTGAGGTTACTTGCTTCATGTGAGCAATGTTTGCACTTCCATTTGCCAGACCAGTGAATGGTACATGCAAGGTATTCAGGGCTCCCTTCCATGTGGCAAGAAAGCTCTACCTACTGATAGTGAAAGACAAAGGCTTGTTGTAGAGAGCATTGTCTTGATTCACAACTTTTGTACTGAGTTGGTTGGGTCCAATGATTGAAACTGTATCTGATCCTAAGTACAAACATTACGTCAACCTCAAAGGTTATGACCCCATTGGCCAATACTATCTCCGTCCTGAGGATTTTGAAGAAAGTGACTCTGATAATGACAAAGAGGATAGCATGGACCATGATTGAGGAGACCATAGATCATAAATTTTTAATTAGTAAAAATATTATGACTATGTATTACATAAATCTTTCTTATTCGACGAATTATACTTATTATCAGAATTAATTATTGTAACACACACCCAATAGCTGCCCCCAACAAGCTTTATCCAAGCGTTCCTATAATCCAATCCAAGAACAACAATAAATTAGTGTCTACTATCACTACTGTTGCAACTGCTGCTACCATTCAACCCCAATGTCTTGTGTTTTTCCTCCTTAATACTTCTCTTGTGCTTCTTGTTGCATTTGTTAGCCTGCAACAACTTCTTCATGGGCTTATCTGATTTCCTCGCACAGTGTTCCATTGATGTTATCTGGAACTGTACAGACTGCCAGAACTGTTGCATCTGCATCTGCTGCATTGTCTGGAATTGGTGCATTTGTTGTTATGTGGTGATCGGTTGCTGCATCATTGCCATCACTGCTGGATTCTCCCCCAATGCAAGACTAACCTTACCCTTCACAATATCTCCACCACTCTCAAAGTATGCAGCAATTTGATCCATGGTTTTCAATACAGAACTTCTTGCATGATTAGAGGAATTCCTTGTCTTCACGGACTTACCGGCTTTGTCTTTCTTGGTCTTCTTCCTGGTAGTGCTGTTACTTGCTGAAGGATGCCTAGATGGTGTAACCTGAAATGACCCGCAGGTGCTGTCAACACATCATTACCTGCTGCGGGAGCTGCCAAAGATCTGCTTGTGCTAACAGCAATGGAGACATCAGCTGTGCAGCTGACATCTCTGTATCCACAGCAATGACAGGAGGACCATTTTCAGATGAAGCAGCAACAGGATCAAGGGTGCCTGAAGGATTGGTGACATCCATGGAAGGAAGCACTGGAACCACTCCTGTAGACGTGGGCTCTGCACCCAACTCTTCCCCTCCTTGAATTTCCACACCTGCATGTCCTCCTTCTTCCCTGTTACCCTCGCCCTCTCTCAAATTGTCCTGTTCATTCTGATTAGTGAGTCCCCGTGAGTTCTCTTCAATCTCCTCACTCTCTTCAGAATCCTTGTCTTCTTTGGCAGATGATGCACCTAGTATCCCTGAGTTCATTTTGTGCTGAATATGCCTGTCGATCTTGATGCACCGATGAATCCTGTGTGTGATGTCCCCTGTAGAGATGGTGGGTATCTCCTACTTATTTCGTAACTTCCTCACCCAGTTGTTGTGAAGATCTTCTTTAGAGCAAAGAGGCTCTTCATCGGAATTCATGCGCAAAAATGTGCCATGTTTCAGCACCATTGGGAAGAATCCTCTCCACAATGGGGATGAGGATGTTGTACTGGTAGTTAACCTTGCCAGAATGACGGCCGCCACAGCAAGGGCTCTGAGGTGGATTAGCACCATCATTATACCAGCCATTTGCTGGGATGTGGCTTCAACTAAGAGAAATGAGCTGTGATGAAAGGAAAAGGGCTTAGACAAGGAGGATGGGGGCTCTTTAGACATTTGGAATGAAGACAAAAAATGGCCTGGCTGGCCATGCCTACTTTTTTCTAAATTTAGACAAAAAAACATAGACCTTGAGGTTTGGAACCTGTTTTGAAGAGGTTAAGAAGTTCCAAATGTTTGGAAATATGGACATTTAGACAAAAAAGCAATTATGGCATACATCCAATGTTTTTTGCCAAAATCCGTTCCAAACCCCCTTTTTGGTGAATGAGGTAAAGATTTTGGCACAGAATTGTTGAAAATTCTGGCAAAAAAATCCAAATTCTGGCGCAAAGTTCTACAGTTTGGCGTAATGTACTGTCATGAAGAATTACCTTGACAGTCGGGCAGATTTGAAAAAATAACAGCCTGTCCGTACAGGACAACTTTTTGCCAAAAAAATGAAAAAATCACTTGTTTGGACATTTGGATTTGCTCTCAATTTGGCCATTCCAAATATTTGGATATTTGGCCATTTGGATAAAAAAATGAATTATGGCAGGCACCCAGTTTCAGATTAATTAAGCTCTAACAAATGTTGGTGCCTGATAAAACCTGACACTAACAATCTACAATATCCATGTATACCACAACCAATGCTGGGCTGAAATAATTATTATCAAACCATGAATTAGGGGAAGAGGCCTCCCTCTAGCAGTACCCGAAACTGGCCTTCCATGATCTTACTCCTAACAAGATTGTTCCTCCCATAGCCAAAACCGTCCTAGGCCTGGGTTTCAAATTCGTCCGTACCCCGCCATATACTACCAATGACACCTCCGCCATCACATCCCGTTTTGAACGCGATTTTCAATGCAAAGTATTCTTCGCAACACCAGACATCTCCGACAAACAACCAGACTACAACAAACTCTACGTCAAATCACTCTGGTCCCCCTCTCTGCGAAATCCCCACCTGGGTAGACAGCCGCCTTAGCAAATTCTTCACCCGACTCCGTGACATCTTCCGCCGCCGCAGCCACCCCAAACCTCCTGCCATACCAGGAAGCCACTCTCCGAAACCTACTGAAACAATACCAACCTACTCTTCCTGATACTGACAAAGGGCTGGGCCCTGCGCGCAGTAACCTACGCACAATACATCACGGATGCCCTGGTCCACTTAACCAACACCACCGTCTTGAACGCCTGTCACCAGAGGGCGCACAGGACTCCGCCAACACCATCGAAGAAGAAATTCGCCAATGGCTCTCCTCCCACAGCGGGTCATTGACAAAGACGCCATCCGATACATCGAAAATCACCTTCCACGAAAACCGGAAGTCACCGTTCGGCCAATTTTACATCCTCTACAAAATTCACAAGCCACCCACCAGGGCTACCCCACCCGACCAGTATGCTCAGACGTGAGCAGCCTCCCGCATGGCCTGGGTAAATGGGTTGACACCTTCAACCGATCGCACGAGCACAACCGTCCTACTTCCAAGACTCGTACTGCCTAAAACAACTCCTCTCCAACATCGCACTTCCACCTCGATTCGACTCAGAAGCGGCGAAACATCGTCTACGATCAACTCACTGCAGCTCTCGGCGTCACCGCCCTAAGATATACTGCTTGGTACAATATACATTTGGACCTCGCCCATACTCCATTCCAAAATGCCGTCACCACCGTTGCCTCCACTCCAACATCCCAATTCTTCAACCCATCGAAACTGGCCTTCCATGATCTTACTCCTAACAAGATTGTTCCTCCATAGCCAAAACCGTCCTAGGCCTGAGTGGGTTTCAAATTAGATCCGTTACCCACCATATACTACCAATGACACCTCCGCCATCACATCCCGTTTTGAGCGTGATTTTCAATGCATAAAAGTATTCTTCGCCACACCAGACATCTCCGACAAACAACCAGAACTACAACAAACTCTCGTCAAATCACTCTGGTCCCCCTCTCTGGCGAAATCCCCACCTGGGTAGACAGCCGCCTTAGCAAATTCTTCACCCGACTCCGTGACATCTTCCGCCGCCGCCAAAGCCACCCCAAACCTCCTGCCATACCAGGAAGCCACTCTCGAAACCTACTAAGCGATACCAACCTACTCTTCCCTGATACTGACAAAGGGCTGGGCCCCTGCGCAGTAACCTACGCACAATACATCACGGATGCCCTGGTCCACTTAACCAACACCACCGTCTTGAGCGCCTGTCACCAGAGGGCGCTTTGGGACTCCGCCAACACCATCGAAGAAGAAATTCGCCAATGGCTCTCCTCCCACAAACGGGTCATTGACAAAGACGCCATCCGATACATCGAAAATCACCTTCCGCGAAGCGAGAGTCACCGTTCGGCCAATTTTACATCCTCTACAAAATTCACAAGCCACCCACCCCCAGAGGCTACCCCACCCGACCAGTATGCTCAGACGTGAGCAGCCTCGCATGGCCTGGGTAAATGGGTTGACACCCAACTTCAACCGATCGCGAGCACAACCGTCCTACTTCCAAGACTGTACTGCCTAAAACAACTCCTCTCCAACATCGCACTTCCACCCAACGCACTACTTTTCACCGCCGACGCCAAATCAATGTACACCAACATCCGTACTGGCCCGGCATTGGAACACATCTCACCTCCTCCGCCTTGAGTACCTTCCACCACTACTGACGCCAAAGCCCTCATCGAAGCCATCGAAATCGTCTTTAAAAATAACATCCTACAATTTGGGGACACGTGCTGGAGACAAATCTCCGGTACTGGCATGGGCATCGCACCCGCACCACCGTGGGCAACTATATATCGCCATACACGAGAACAATGTACTCCCTCGCTGGACCAAACAAGTCCTATTTTACCGGTGTTTTATAGACGACATCATTGGAATCTGGCTTTGCGATGACACGGCATAACAATAACCTATGGGCCGGGTTCAAAAGCGACCTCCAACAATGGTATGGACTCGAATGGGAGTTCTCCCCTCTTTCCCTATCCTGCCATTACATGGACCTTGCCTTGACAGTCACCAATGGCGCAATCCACTCCACACTTTTCGAGAAACCACAAAACCTGTATCTCTACCTACCCCCTCACTCCTCACATCCCAAGGGGCCACTTCAAAGCCTTATACTCGGAAACATCCTACGAATACACCGCCTCTGTTCATCTCCACAAGAGGTTCACAAACACACCCAC
>JABMIG010000090.1:277951-341805 GCA_013187285.1 Cyclotella cryptica | reverse complement strand
TCCCTTTCTTGCGCCCTTAAAGATAAGCAAGGGTGGCAACATGCGGCCACTTGTCTCCAGGCAGACAGCAAGTGTAACTCACTTAGTGTCTGTTGTTGATGATTGAACATGAATGGTCCCCGCGCCCTTGTTCTCAAGGGTCTCATTTGAGTGAAAAATGGGATGGACGTTTGATCCATGTTGATGATGTTGCATGGATCTTTTGGGCAATGTTTGCCTTGATGAATGCGACGAAATACTGTGACTCTTCCTCTGTTTCAAGGAAGTGTTTCTGCATGGATGACATAGGCCAAGTATCTACTGCCAAGAATATCCTGTATTTTAAGTAATTCTATTTACTTAAGCATGCAACCTCAAGGACTTCCCTTTTCTTACAAAGGAGAAGTACTCAAAGATACAGAATAAAAGATTTTCACACAGGAATTCACCTGTTGTCAAACAAAATACAGGATATAGTATGCTTTATGTCAGGACATAAAGACATACCAATTCGAGTACGATTCTTCACAGCTTTGTGTCAACTACATGAGGAACGCATGATAATTGATTGTCATCAATCATCATTTTTACAATAGTTTAATACTCATAAATTCACTTCAATGATCAACAACACACATCTACACACATATTTCCTACCTAAAACCCTTTCTAATTTTTTCGGCTTAGGGGTTAGCACCGTTTTTGTAGCCATGGCGGAAGGGGACAGGCTTACTCTCTTCATCTTATCACATCACCACCGTGGCATCCGTGGCTACAATGGATTTGTTCCGAAAATTTGGAATTGGGCCAGATGCCTCTTGCCAGATCATTTTTGTACTCACTTGAATCCCAAAACAAATCAAATCTTCTTTGATTTGAGAGAGCAAACTTGGAGGGCCAGGATGAATCTTGTGCGCTCCCACTTATGTTGTGTGGAACGAATGCATCTGAATTCTTGAGAGCTTGCTCCCTTGCAATTGCCCTTTTGAAGTGTGAATTATACACAAGTGGCACTCCATGTTGACAACAAGCCTTGCTGCCAGATAGACCGGTGGCCACAATGTGCCATCAATGGCCCATACAAACTCTTTCTTGTCCTTGAGAGAGAAAGAGACGGCTCAGCTAATACAGCACCCGGGTCGGGCACTTCCTCTACCAATACCAACAGGGCTACCAGTTCATCCACTCCATCCAGTGTGGCTGTGACAGCGGCTTTTACATTTCTAGCTGCAATGATAGCAGTAACCATATTGATAATGAAAATGGACAATTAATTGAAAGAGTCATCTCAAAACAAAAGATTTTATTAAATTCATTACTACTTTTCATTTCATGTTCTCATTGCAAGTCTTGTTGACAGCAACAGGGAAAGACACAACCCTAACCACGAGAATGGACTTGGTAAGTCTTCCTCTTACTCTTTCTTGTTTCGCTTTTCAAATGATATCTACCAAAGGAAGCAAAGATGGGGAGCATTCTCCATCATTGTGAAGATTGCAAAAGGAAGTGGCTCTTGGTTTGGCGTGACAAAATTGTGGGCAGTGAGTGGGAAAATGAACCGTTCTTTGCTTTTTGCCCCAGAGTTGACTTGGCAATTGGCAGGAAACTGGAACCGTACTGTACAGAAAGGCATATAGGATAACTTGTGTGGATACCAACATTTTTCATCCTGATGGATCAGTAACTCATATTATAGTATAAGTACCACCAAAATGTATCTTTTAACATTTGTGATAACTTATAACCCGCCGTTTACAGTAGTAAAGGAACATAAATCTGGACCTGGTTCAGTATGCACTTTTTCAGTATTATTGCTGGCAGCTGGCAACTAAACCAGGACACTGATGTCATTTGACCTAAAAGTGACGTCAGTCAGAGTTTTAAGATTTCCAGAAAAGTCTATTGATTCCTATTAACTTTGGGTTCCTTTCAGCCAGCAGCACTGAACCAGGTTTTGTTCTCAACTGGGGCTGGCAGACAAGCAAATGAACCAGGTTCAGTGGCAAGTCTTTCTGGCAGACCAGTTGACCAAACCAAGTCAAAGCTAGGAGACCTAACTAGGATGTCACCCCTCCTCAGCATGGTACTATTATCAGCCTCATGAGTTGCACAGCACCCAAAAAAGATGGGACATGTTGTGTAACTGTTAGTAGCTGTTTGTAGACCCCCCTGTCTTTAGACCCAGCCTCACAGTCTGTAGACCTGTCTTAAGTCTTACAAAAACCTGTTTGTAGACCCCCATGTGTCTATAGACTATAATGGGGAGTCTATAGACTATCATGGAGTAAATACCTAGACTGTTACGTGGGGTCTATACACTATTATAGGGGGATCTATAGAATGTCACAGGGGGTCTATAGACTGGTGTGGGGGGTTGATAGACTATTCATGACTCCATATGTGAATACCTGTAGACTTGCCATAATCACATGTGATTTGTTAAAAACTGGTTCAACTCACTCACAAAATAAAAACATCACATAAGCATCTTCATGAGACGTGTGAATTTTGTTGTAGCATAAATGTCTGTATTGTACTTTTTAATCTAAATTGACAATGTAAAAAGGCTGTCATGAGTATTTCAATCTTATCATCCCCCTTCATTTTAGAGGGGGTTCTATACACTGTGAGGTGGGGTCTATAGATGGGTAGGGGGTCTACAAACGGCTACTAACAAATCTACCAGAGAGAGAAGAATGTGGATGATAATGTACTCTACGTTGGGGGATTCAATGACTGTGAAAGTAGAATTATCATTGTTTAAAAGATGTCCAAACTTTTAAGACTTCTTTGGTGATGTCCAAATTATATTCCTTCTAAAATACTAAACTGATAAAAACTGCATGACAACTGACAACAGACAACAAATAACCATAGAGACAGACTTCTATGATCATCATATATATTAGTTTAAAGTTCACATTCTTTGTACGACACAGTCGCAAGAGGCTCATCATTTTGGATGCAAAGCTGAGTTATGACTGCATTTGCACACACAAAATCACTGTGAACAAAATCATGGCAAAATTCTTGCCTAAGAATGGTCAACAGTTTCAACTGTCTCTTGAAGCATTAATGCCTTGCATATGCTCTATGCTCTCTGATAGCTTATTTTTATGGTTTCGGAGAAGTTGCACCCAATGCCCTAACATTAACAATTACCTCAATTATCCCATTTCCTTCACCTTGTCTCCTCTAACCAACTGTTTTTTCAAATCTATCCAAAAGCCAAATGATCATCAAATCAGTGAATTCAGCATGCAGCACCTTTGAAAGGACCAAATATCCAGCAGATATCTTCCCTCTTGATTGGAAAGCTCTACCTCATACAACGAACAACTGTTGTTGAAAGACTTGTGAGAGTAATATTGCCTGCAGCGATTTTGGATTTTGATATCCACACCTTCAATATTAGGAAGGCAGTTACTGTCATAAACATTCTTAAATCTTTGCTAATTAAAATCAGAGACAGAGCAAGAAAGTAAGAACTGCCAGCAAAAGAAAAGAAGACACCAATTGCAAGGCCAAACATCATGGTTATTGATTGTATCATGTGCAAAATCAGAGATCATTGGAAGTTAGTTAAGCCCAAGCCCATGGGACTTATTTTGTTTTTCAGTGAATTTCTCATCCATAATTTGAAAATTCTTAACAATGGTTTACTATGGATCTATTGATACACTATAAAACTGACATATGTGTTGGTGGAGAATGAGTGGCTTTATGGGTGCATAAAAGGGTTAGGTCAGGCTGGAAAAGATAGGAAACAATTATTGTCAAAAAGTATCAGAACTCTGGATTGGCAAATGGCCTGATAACGCGGAAAAGTAGTCTGTAAGATGTTGTGGGACGCCCTGCAAAAAATCCCATGTAACGATACACTTTACATAGAAAGGAAAGCAGCCATTCCATGCATCAGATGCTGCGTGGTCAGGGGCTGATGAACAGGAATATGGAGGCATGGGTTCAGGTCTAAGCTCCTGTAGGGGACCAGGGAGGCGTATAGACAGACTGTCCAGTCTCAATTTTTAGGGCCTCTTGCACAGTCTGAAGTTTTAGGGCCTATTACACAGTGGGTTTAGGGGATTGGATAATAATTAGCTCATTGTACATATTTCACTCAAGGGGTGTCCCACATGATGTCATGACTAAAGCCAGCCCAGCTATGAACCATCATCTGTGGATCAGACTTCTTGGCGAATTGCCAACTATTTGCTTCATCACATACATGGAATTGTAAAATCGCCAGAGTGGTTCTTGTTGATGATTTTTTTTTGAAAATGAGCCTTCTAACACGCAGTAAGGTGTTTTGTAAGGGTAATGTACCAGGGAGTTGACTGGAAAATAATTTTCAACGCCTTCTTGAAAATCTCGTGTGTATCACCAAATCGAATTTGTGCTCCAGTTCCTTGGGTGAGAATTATTCAACGCCTCTTCAGGACTTATTGTTATAATTCAACATAGATTTATCAGTATGAACGTAATTCGTGGCTTAAATAAAATAGTTGAATTGGGCGAAAGAGCATCTAATGGGCATTGACGCCTACCGTCAACCAACCCACTCCAAAACATGTCAAAGGAAAATATAAGAATAAATTCCCGCCCAGGGACGCATTGAGAGCCGCTATGGTACAGTACGGTACCTAAAAACAACCACAACAGCAACCGACACCATCGTAAGACCATCGTAGCAAGAGACCCAAAAAGCAGTTCGATAAGCAAGGATGAGCGGAATCAAAGCCAAAAGATCACAGTCAAGTTCCTCCGTCATGGAGCTAACATCGAGCAGCTCCACAGCCACACCTCGTAGCTCCGGGGGAAGTCGAAAGCGCACAGGCCACAAAGCATCCGACGACGGGAGATTCACGAACGGACGCGAAGTCGACGCCATTAGGAATCCGACACGTTTATTTCAAAAAATTAACAGCGGTGATTGGGGAGGAGCTTTGAATGTTCTTCACGATCGCCCTGTGGATGCGAGTGTTTGGGTCTCGCGACAGAGCTCAGGCGACGCAGATATTTCGTGGAAATATCTTCCCTTGCATTTGATATGTCTTCAGAGAAGGCCCCCACTAAACCTTTTACAGCAACTTGTTCAAGTTTATCCCACTGCTGCATCTATGCCTACACCCCACGATGGCAATCTCCCGATGCACTACGCTTGCGACAGTGGGTGTGACTCGCCCAAATTACTTCACGGTGTGTTTGCTGCGCTATTGGATGCATATCCGCAAAGTTTAGAGGCCAAGAATTTCAAGGGTAGGACTCCCTTGTTGCTATGTGGCGCCAAAACGAGACAAATCTTGATGAGCGTTTTGAGAGCGAGGAAGCAGACTGTTGCTGGAAAGAGAAATAAGAGTGAACACCGAAACGACGAGTCTGGAGTATCAGTGCGTGAAAATGCCCTTTACCACAGAGAGCATAGGCATCCTCCTCCGCTGAATGCTCATCTCCTCCCCCCTTTAGTTGATGATGATGACAGTGAGACTGAAGAAGAAGAAGAAGATTATAACGAGGACGATTCCACGTGGCAAACAAATATGCATGGAGCCAGCAATCAAACCAAATCAAGTGGTAACATTTCAGGTTCTGGTAACTTGATGGATCCTTCGATTGGCCTAGAGAATGAGCTTCGCAAACAAGTAGAAGCATTTGCAAGCCAAAGTAAATCACAGCAACAAATCATTGCTAAACTCAATGAAAAGCTACACCAGCTTACGTCTAATCAACACGACGAAGATACTGTCTCAGAAGATGCCAAACTGCTTTGTCAACGAATACTCGCTAAAGCAGAAGCAGACAGTGTCAAATTTCGGACGCAGATTCAACAGTTGCAGGCTGACAATGCTCAGCTCAAGAGAGATTCCTCCGCTCAAGAAGAATTCGTTCTGAAGACCTTAGTCAATGTTCGAGATGTTTTATCGGTTCAAGGAGAGAAGATGAAACTCAATTTGTTCAGCGATGATGTTGATTCTACCGTTCAATCGAGAGACACCCAAGCTACTCCCGCTAACTGCAGTAGCCTATCGAGTCAAATTGTGCAGGGCCTGGAAACAATATTTTCACGTGTAGAAATGGATGACAATAAACTTCGTTCACAGCTCAAATTGCTGGAGGAACAACTATCAAATTTGGAAGTCCAACACAAGACTTCCCAGTCCGTGAATCAAAACTTGCGTCAAGAGAAGGATGCCTTGATGAAAAAGCAACGTGACTTAGAGAGGAACATTTACGAGTTAAAAGATGAGAAAAAAGCAGTGGAGGAAACATTGGCAGATGTGAAACAAAAGAATTCGACATTGATTGTAACGAATAAGTCATTACAGGAGCAAGTCCGAACCCTTCATGTGACTGAGAATGACGATAAGGGGTGTCGATTCGATGAGTTAAACACCGCCGCAGCGCATTCCGAACAAGAAGTAAATTCACATCAAAGATATCTACTCATGGAGCGAGAACAGACAATTGAAGAAAACGAAGCAAAAATCGCATCCCTAATGAACGAGATGGATTCACTCAGAGAAAAGAATCGCTCGTTGAAAGATACTATTCTTATGAACAATGAAAAGTATTTAGACAAGGTTCAAGAATTGGGCGAGAAGTATGCCGATCTGGAAAAAATGAATTCCGACTTGAGGGAGAGGATTAACAAGTCTTCCACGAGTGGCAGGGCGAGATCATCATTGAAAGTTTCGTTGGAAGGAGAAGATGAGCTCTTGTACGAAGTCTAGAAATGAGCAGAACTGGACGCGATTGAGAGTAGTAGTAATAGTAGTAATCCAACAAAATATCTGTAATAGAGATAAATGATTTGTAGCTTGGAATGCGGACATTTCACAGATTTGACTCTTCAGTGTTATCTTCCAAATTATGATGCAGCATTGACTGTCTGCCTGTTGACAAACGAAGTTTCTCCATTAATCGTAACAAATCACTTGCTTCGACCACCGAAGCATTCGAGGAAAGAGATGCCACAAATTTCAGGGGCCGATATCCCTCCGACCGGGTAAATCTAGACTTACTGTTCGTGCCACTTTTGAATGGACTAGACTCAAATGACCCAACATCATCTGGGTGGCGATATCCTATGAGTCTATCTTCGACTTCCCAGTGATGGATTTCAAAACCAAGGAGTTCCATCATTTGCCTCAGTTCGTCTACTGACGGTTGAAGTTGGGCATTGCGATGCCATTGAAGTGGTCCGACATTGATCCATAACCCACTACCATCAGATGAACTTATTTTGTTTTGAGTTTCATTCCTTCTGTCGTGTTTGCGATGCCGGAGCAGGTTCCTAATTGTTATAATGTATTCATAAACATTGGTTGCTGTGTCAATGAAGTAGCACGTTGTTATCGCCCCATACATTTGATGTTTTGTTTTTGATGCGTATGTCGCGACAAAGTCTCCGATCGTATACGACAAATCAGGCGAATTCATGAAAACTATCTCCGGCCTTTGTAATCGTGGTCGTTGATTGGTCCAGAGATTTATATTTATTGCATTGATATCTGGGAATGAGATTGCTTCCCATCTCTGTTCTGTGTTGACTTCGTTCGAAAAGGGATCAGAGGTGAAGGGGTGTATCTTTTTTTGCCAATGAGTGATATTGCCCGTTCGTCTGGTCCAATCACTTTTTGAATTGCGCGCGAGTGAGAAGCCATGAAGTACATGATACGCTGCCGACGCCATGACAAGAGAAGAATCCACTGCCTCTACTTCAAACGGATGATAGTAACGTTTGGTGGCATTGTCGATTGACTCTGTTTCGGTCTGAAATCCTTCGTAGGCAAATGCGATATCAAATGCCAACCGCCCCATTCCTGCTCCGGGGACGAGAATTGGAGACAGACTTGAACGAAGCAACGAAAGATCAGCGTCAAAAGCATCGTCATCTGTCTGCTTGTGATACTTCCACAGTTGATCCACTATCCAACCATATGTCAGCTCTCTAATGGAAGAACCATTGATTGTCCAGTCCCGTGTTATGTGAGCAATAATCTGAGATGCATCTTCATATGGCTGATCTTCTGATTCGAAACCGTAGTTATTCCTTTTGCCTTTGCTCATAGCGTCGTATGGTGGGATGTATCGTGCAAGTAGCGGCTTTGTTTCTACAATTTGCGAGAAAGGTTCTATATCTGCATCATTGGGGGATATAGTTTCAATACTCATTGGTAGCTTACAGACACCATTTGTGAATCTGGAATATCCCAAAGAAACAGGAAACGGTTTCAGAACATCGTCCAGCACAAATGCATTTTGCTCAAGTAATTCAGCCACCTTTGATATCTTTCGTTCAAGATGTCGAGAAAGAAGTCCATGCTCAGGATTCACTCGGTAGCTAGAAAGGAAGAGCTGTTCCGTTCTCAATGCAACTTCATGACTCAACGATAATTGTCGAAGGATTCCCTGGGACATTTCGCGATATTTACGGACCGCTGTATTAAGTTCACGAAACGTGGGTTGATAACTGGACTCATCATTGCGAAGATCTGCATCTAGGATGCTTTTAGGCAGAGGGGTCACGTAGAAAAAATGCACTTTCCAAGGAGTGGCATCTATTGCTGCTTCGTTTGAATTATGCAATGTGGCCTCGGTGTCGTTTTCAGACAGATCCGAGACTTCCATTGAGGACGTGAAACTAAAACGAAAGCAAAGAGCACACGATATCTGGATCAACCGTAGAAGCCGCGATGCAACCTCGATTTTGGTCAGACGCTGATATCCCATATGTCATCCAATATCGGTGAGAAGGAGGAAGCGGTCGTGACTTGAAAATAATAGCACTCATACGATCACTTTCGACAACACACGCAGAGGGAAAGGATAGCAAGTTTTGATAGCCTCGTCGTGTTCAGATCTGGTCAATGATGGAGACAAGAATTATTGCAGGGGATGACGGGATAGATACGACGGATGATGGACATGGTCCCAGCACGGTTCTGGTCGCCCCGTGTGTGTTAGCCGTCAGATCACTGCGTGTCGCTATGGTTGATCGGATGAGGATCGGATGTTAGATTTCAGGTCGAAGAGGGTCGAAGGAGTCGAAGGCCAAAACCTTTCAAAAGTTTGGTACTGTACCATACTTTACAGTACATTACTTGACCATAATAGATCTAGACCTATCTAAAGATATCTTCAGGCGAAATCCAATGTTCAAGATCAATTCATATTCTTTGTTAAAGGTATTCTAAATACCACATGCCATAAAAAATATCAAAATATCAGCATAAAATCAGCACAAATCGTTTACGGAGGGAAGGACACAAGTCTCATTAACAGTCAAAGGCTGTCCAAGGAATCTCTGCGACCAAGCGCCAGTCTCGTAACGGCTCCGCCGCAAATCATGCCGGAGCACAAAAACGATGATTCAACAGTGGGTGAGGTGTTGGCTATTATGGGGAGGTTCTTTGCTTTTGATCCTGAACGCTTCCCGTACGCTGGTACAACTCTAGTCATCAAGGAAATGCAAAATGTTTCTCATTCCGGAAATGACGGAGGAACCGGATTGAATGTTTGGGACGGTGCTGTTTTGATGTAAGCATTTTAATACATCACTTAGTATCTGTCCATTGCTGCCTAGTTGTTGATAGATTTTGCTCACATCTTGTGTTCATGGAACTAGTGCTCGATACTTGGAAAAAAGACCAGAGATTGTAAGTGTTCTCATGGTTGAACGAATTCATTTCATTAAAACTATTCACAATGCCTCTTTGATATAATGACCCTTTCCTGCCCGTTCAGGTAATGAATAAAAAAGTGCTTGAACTGGGAGCAGGATGCGGGCTTGTTGGAATCGCTGCGTCGAAACTCGGCGCGAAAGAAGTAGTCATGACTGATTTGCAATACGCTTTGCCATTAATGAGAGAAAATGTCGAGCAAAACAAATCAAGCGAAGATCACCAAAACATTTCATGCCAGGAATGCGATTGGTTTAGCCCGCCAACGTTGAATCAGCTATTTCAGTCATCAAACGACGGCAAAAGTGAGATGTATCCGGACGTCATCATTGTTGCAGACTGTGTCTGGTTATATCCTCTTGTCGCACCATTGCTACGGACATTGAAAGCTTACAGTAGTAACCCGTCAACAACAGTTCTTATATCGTATCAACAAAGAGTAAGTACGATGGAAAATGATCAACATTGTTTCTCGCATCAGATTTGAATTGATGTTATGCTGATGAATCTTTACACAACATATTAGGGGAGGGACGTTCACGACAGCTTTTGGACAGGAGTACATGATATGTTCGATGAGGTAGAGGATGTCGATACAGAAAAGACAGCAGGACTGGCAAAGCCAGACGTATTTCATGTATTGGAATGCCGAAGAAGAACAATTGCAAAAGCGTAATCAAAACTAGGCATTTATGTTACCAGGGTTTCGGTGACATAAAAGTCATTTCTTCTCCTGTCTTTGGATGCATAAATGTTAGTTTGTGGGCATGCAGTTGTAGCGTTTTTGGTCTTGACAATGCAGGGTCTTTGCCTTGTTCTTCTTTATCCGGCTGGTCTCCAATCCATGAAATCGGAGCATCCCCATACAATGAGTCTCCCTCGATGCCAGACCCCACTGCAGCGCAATGAATTCGCAATTGATGCGTGCGCCCTGTTATTGGTTGAAGCTCCAGTGTTATTCCAGATTGATCACTTTCGGAATATCTTGACCCACGCTCTCCCTTAGTGATACCACCACTGCACTCATAAACTTTCCAAGAGGTCAAACTGACCTTTCCGCCGTCTTCCACTGGACGAACTTCCCACTTAATTCTCTCCGTGCGAGATGCTGCAAGGGGTAGATCGATGCTTCCCTCCTGTAGATTTTGTTCGTGGTAGGGTGGCCACCATCTCACATAAGCCAAATAAACTTTCTGAACAGACTGCCTCTCTCTCCACTGATGACAAAGCGTTGACGCCGCTTCTGGGTTGCGAGCGACTACCATGATTCCAGACGTCTTTTGTGTTCAAGTGTTGTTGTGTAGGAGAAGTAGTTCAAAGGGACGTTAGACAAAATCTCCCAAGACGGCATGAAATACATACTTGACATAAATAGGTCACTAACCTGACAGTCAAGCCTATGAACAACATGAAGTTTATACTTCTTCGAGCTTTTACTGTTCTCACCTTCTTCCGATATTCTTTTCCTTACTTCGTCGACAGTTTCGGGCGGTCCATGATTGTTGTGTGCATAGTCACCAAAGGAGAGTAAACGAAGCTGCCCTATTGCGGATTCTGTATCGTCCGTCGGCTGGGGCAGGTTCATGAGAGGCAGTTGACGTTGTTGAATGATCGAGAAAGCGATCTGCGCGATATGGCAGAGCTGCGATGATATTGTATTTGATTTTGAGTGTTTTTGTCGTTTGAGAGGCGGCTCGTTAGTTTTCACAGGTGCCGGCGACAAGTCCAACTCAGGAAAAGAAGGGAGCAGCCTCCTGCGGTTTCTTTGGCAATATCTTTCAAAAGTTGGACACTTTCGTGGGACAGAATTAGTATCTGCGGTTGCCGACAGATTGCGAATAAGTTCGTCCACTGCTTGGGTATGAGTGTCTTCCGCTGCAGGCGTCGTTGTCTGCGGTGTATCTTCGCCAGCAATCGGCCCTTCTTCCATCGCAAATGTTCGAATCGCTTTTACCCAGGCTTCTTGCGCTGTTAGTCGCTGACCATGAGAGTTGGCTTTTGGAGATTCTCCATTGGAATCTGCATCATCTCCGTCGTCGTCGTCATCACCGCTAGCATAAGATTTTGGTGTCGCATGTCCCGGGACCGATCTCAGGTCACACGGCTTCTCGATGACAATAATATCATCGTCTGAATATAAAACTTTGATCGTTAAGTGTGCGGGGACATTTGCCAAAGCCGCCATGGGTGCCATTCGGTTTAGAATAAGGTTAGAATACCAGGCATTAGGGTGTGGTGTGCGATGTTAGATCTCACATCTACGCCTTTCGATGCGGTGCAGACAAGGTGCACAACAAAAGCCTTGGTGTCTCTTGGTGTTTGTCCGACTTAATTTAAATACCTTCAACTGTACAAAATTTATATGAACACGTATACTAAGTACTTTCTGACAATACAGGTATTGAACCGCGTCGAAATCGCCCTCATCTCCCGTAGCCCCACCCTGCCCCGCCCCTCTAGGTAGCTTCGCCCAGCGCTGTGCCATTCACTAGCCCATCAGTTCCCAGCTTTGTACACTTATTCTTAATTGCTCGCTTCCACTCTAAACACAATCCTAGAACACCATGATATCGATTTCCAAATTCTGCTTAAAGCGGCAGATACCAACAGCTCTATCTACGGCGACACCTCCCCTGACGTCTCCCCGTAGAACGCACCAACAGCTCTCTGCCATGTTCTTTTCGTCCGTGTCGCAATCGTCGCAGTCCGATGCTTCCTACAAAAACGTTCGACTGGAATTAATAAAGTCGTCTGGCCTTGCTCAACTTCACAACCAAACGCAAGATCTCATCTCTCGTACGCGCGAACCCCTACTTATCAGTGACCACGATCGGGAACACCCCAAACAGCCCTCCATTCCACAAATACAAGAAGCCGCGCGCTTAGAATCCGTACTCGTCGAAGCACTTGCCGTGTATTCGTCGAAACATGACACATTCTCCATACGTGGGGATTGCATCGATATATTAGGAGTGGAGGTATCTCCTGATCTAAGAATTGCCAGGGTTTATTGGTGTCTCCCATATAGCCTGGACATACGTAAACTCCCGCATGAAAAGTTGGAGCAGCTTGTGCGAAGGATGCAGCAGATATTGGATGAAAAGGCTGGTAAGATACAGGCGTTAGTTCATAGCAGATTGCGAGCGTATTATCCACCAAGGTTGCAATGGGTCGCGGCCGAGCATGTTAGTAGAGATTTGAAGAGGGCAGTTTCTCTCGAAAAGGGAAAGAAGAAGTGGAAGCAATGATCTAGAAATGCATACGGAGAGCGCAAGTAGTTACGCCGTTTTTGGTGAGATTGGTGTAGCAAGGACCGATATAATTCGTAGCATGTCCGCGAAGCGCCATACTAATTACTCTTGTCAACATATATACTTCCTAGGAACTGCTGTTGTTGCTTTAGATTTCTTTACTCTATTTAATGTCATGGAATATTGAGATCATTTACTGCTTCAGACAAACCACGAGGATGCTGAAACAAAGCCGTCCCAGCCACCAGAATATCTGCCCCTCTCTCTATGACACTTTTAGATGTGACTTTGTTGATTCCACCGTCAACTAAAATTGCAAATTGTAATTCTTCTTCTCTAGAGTCTCTCCACTGCTGAAGTTGAGAGATCTTATCCAAAACAATAGGATTGAAAGGCTGCCCGCCAAAGCCTGGCTCGACTGCCAGAATGTCAACTAGATCTACTAACTTTGTTTGCAGCAGAGGGATAATTTCTTTCACATCAGTGGTCGGATTTATGCTGACACCGCATGTTATGCCCGATTCAAGAACACGTTTTGCTAGAGATATGGCTGCTTGCAGCGGGTTTTCACCCATAGCCTCCCATTGAAATATTAGGCGACTTGCGCCAGCTGCTGCCATGGCTTCGATAAATCGTGCTGGTCTGTCCACACAAAGATGTATGTCCAAAAAGAGGGTAGGAAATCGATTATTGATTGCTTTGACCATCTGAGGGCCAAAAGTGAGAGCGTTTGGCGAATCAAGAAAAACACCGTCAAATACATCAACGTGTATGTGAGTTAGTCCAGCGTCAACGCATTTTTGCAGTTCACCTTTCATATCTGACCTATTGGTGGAAAATAAGGCTTGGACAGTAAACATTAGGGGAGCAACAACGCTTTTACAGAATTATCTCACCAATCTGCAGCCAGGATTGAAGGAGAGGCAATCACCTTCCGCGGTGCCCGTTTGCAAGGCGACGTTTGCGCTAAGGCAAAAAACGAGACGTATTGTGATCTAGTTTGAAACAAAGTCGAGTGTCGGTGTCATTTTCAAATACTCACCATCAATAACAGATGCGTCGCCACCTCTCACCTCTGCCAATGTATGAAATAGATTTGTCACACTGGGTCTTACTTTCGAATAGACTTCTTTATACAAACGGTCGTATGTTTTCTTCACCTCCTCATTCGGTTCAATCCTATCTTTGACGCGCACCATATTTTCTACTGCCTCATTCACAGAGCGATGAATTCCGGATCCGACACTTGCTAAAATAGCACAACCAAGTAGCGGACCGTCGGTGTTTTCATTGAGGATGAAAGTGCGACCACTGATGTCAGCGTGTAGCTGAAGCCACAGAGCAGATCGTGTGGCCCCTTCAACATTGCATTGAAAGTGGTATTAATAAAGATGGCAACCTCGCAAAAATACTGCTTTCCTTAATGAGCTCACCTCCAGCAATGACCACTTCATTCGATCTATCCATAGCCTCCTCAGTGGGGTTACTTTGCACATGAGAAGCTGCCTCAAGTGCATCAAAGCATGATCGAGTACCATAACACACTGATTCAAGGATGGCACGAAAAATATGGGCTCTAGTATGAGATAATGTCAGGCCGACGAATGCACCACGTGCGAGAGGATCCGTATGTGGCGTTCTTGAGCCTTGCCTTCGGGTGGGGTGCAAGTAAGAGTTTCGATCAGAACTAGCACAAAAGACATACGTAAAATAATGTTCTTTCATCTTACCAAGTTTCCAAGGCAACAAGACCATCACTTCCAGGCGGAACTTTGCTCGCCTCCTCATCTAAAAGTCGATAAGAAATCTTCCCGTCTTCTCCTCTGGCATTACTATCGGACGAGACTAAGTCTCTACACCATCGTGCCAAAACTCCAGTAGACGACTGTCCTCCCTCCGCGAATGACAAGTGAGGCAAAGGTGCTCCACGATAGGCACCCCACATCCCTGATTTTGAGACGGGGTGAGGAGTGACGAGACAGTGGAGATGAGACGAACCGGTAATTAGGCAGAGCTGATGCGGGTGTATGGTTCCCAGGCCGACCATTCCCACGAAAGCGTCGGGGCCTCCCTAGATTCGATTGTCATAAACAATGCGAAGAGACACAGTGAAAATGATGCCAAAAGTACGTATGAACAACTTTTGTCGTCACTTTTTGCTCACTTGTACTACCAACGTGCCCAAAGGCAGACCCAAGTCGTTCGCAGCCGCTTCTGACAACCCTCCAACAACATCGCCCATGGCCAACGTAGTTTTTGGCAATTTACTTGCCAATTCCGGTATTCCCAATGCTTGATACAATCTCAATGGTCTTCCGGCATGCTCTTTTGTTCGCCTTCCCTCGTGACCTTCCAACTCATCGGTACTGCCAGTCAGCACCTCCCAACCATCATGATGCCATCTCACCGCAGCATTGCACGAACTGGCCACCATTCGATTGGTCAATCGATAATTCAAATAATCTTGATATTCACAAATAACGTGCGCCTTTTCCCAAATTTGCGGTTCCATCTCCTTGATCCAGAGAGCCTTCGGCAGCAGCCACTCGGCCGAGATGGGACCTTCGCCGTTGCAGTTGACGCGTAGTTCTGGGAACAAGTCGAGGATGGTCAATCCCGAAGAAGTGGATGATGATGAGGCAACCTCCATGATTCTTTTGGCTTGCGGTGCCGAACGAGCGTCCATCCATAACAGACACGGTCGCAAGGGAGCATAGTCTTCCGATAGTGCCACTACTGAGCAACATGTGGTGTCGCAGCACAAGGCCCGAACCCTATACGACGAGCAACCCTCGTCTTCGTTCAGACTGCGAATAGCGCCTCTCACCGCGTCCACCAGACGGTCGTACCATTGAAGTGGATCTTGTTCTGCCCATCCAGGCCGTGGGTGTGATGTGGCGTAAGGAGCCGCGTGGGATTTTCCGAGAACTCGGCCAGAATGGGCGTCAAAACAGCAGGCGCGGATTGATTCAGTGCCCCCGTCGATACCGATTACAATATCTGTTACTGGAGGTTGGTTGGCAAGAGTTAGTGGATGGAGAGAGAGGAGGAGGAATGATATTGCCCACATCATGGTCTACCTATGGTCTCCGATGGTCTACCATGGTGTCATAAGAAGTGTCTGTGTCGTCGAGCGATTACTGTACAGCGGCCGCTGCAAGATTTTTTCGCAGATGTATAAATTAGCAAGAAGTGTAGTTTAATCTATAGAACATAGTTATAGATCCAACTAAACAAACAAGTTAAGAGTACCACTTGATGAATGAATCACTATGAAAATATAAAGGTATTTTCTGTACCACCCTGTGTACCACCGTGAAATACCTGCTATGTGTAAAAACCTTCTAAGATAAAAACTATAAATACCTTTGATGCCAAAAGGTCTAACAAACAGTAGAATTTAGATGAGAGACAGAAAATTTTCGCGAAGACATTTTTATGTTGGGTTTTATATTTACTAATCAACAAAAGTTAAGAAGCAGTGAGCTAACATCCTCCTCATTCTCCACCTGTTTCTCCGTTTGTGCCTAGCCCTTCTGATTCAATTCGAAACCCATTTTTGGCCACATCAAACCAAGCACACAAAGATGAGGTACGTGACAAGAAGGGGGGGGGGCTGATTCAAAGAATTATTTAGCAAGCTTCTAAAAACCAATGGAAAAATAGAAATGAGCATTGCCTCACCTCTTCCACCAGCCCCTGTTTTCTATATTCTTGTTTAGAAAAGGAGAAAAGGTGAGGGGTGCATTTCCATAACATTCTGGGGGTTGGGTCATCACTGTTGGATTGAGGAGGGAGTCAACGGCTGAGAAACATAAATGGGAGGCTTAGAAAAAGAAAAAATATGAAGGATCCATATTCACCTTTTCCTCAAGGAGAAACTTTCTATTAGTGCCTTTATGGGAGGGAGAATGTGACGTGTCCAATTCAGTCTGGGGACCGTTATAATGTGAACAATTGTTTTAGTGATGAGTATTCCCGTAAAAGTGAAGAAATCATAACAAAATAAAAAATAGATAAATAGTTTTCGCCTTTCACTCATGGCCCCTGTTCTTTTTCATTGTTTGCAATGGACCAGCAGTAGCAAAAGTCTTGGATTCAGTCTGTGGGCTAGGATACTAACAATTGCTGGTAGAGGGGTAGTGGGTCGTGAGGAAATATTTTATTGAAAAAATTAAATCAAGTAAGCAATGGGAAATATATGTTTCCTTACCTTGCCCTCAGCCCCGCTGTGAGTATTCCTTTGTTGAAGCAGCAGGGTAGGGGAAGTGATCCCAGATTCACTCTGGGGGGTGAATTCAAAATATTACGCACTTACAAATGTGCTGCTAGCGATTCTGCTGCAGTCTCCAATCGCGATTTCCTGTTTAAAAATCGCAATACTGTGGGAGAAAGTCCAACTAACATCAGGAAGGGTTTGCGGTGGGAGAGTGTTATTTCTATTGGAGGGCTGCGGGAGAGCAGACGGCCAATGGAGATATTTTGGACATGGTCGAGATCTCTTTTGTTCTTTGTTTTGTGATGTGTGCGAGCAGAGCTGACAGAGAGATGTGCAAGTGTGACATAACTTTTTAGTCACACTTTTTTAGGCCCAACCATCATATTTTGTAAGCAAAAAAATTGGTGGTAATTCAACTCACTGGTATTCACATTCGTACAGTAGTATTCCATTCCATACCACACCGGTGGTATTTTGACATTAATATGTTAGTAGCCAGTTTTAGACCCCCCTGTCTATATTATAGTGGTTGTCAAAGTTACCTGCAGACCCTGCGCAGTCCCAGACGTGATCATGAACTTCTATTTTTATGATGTAATATACTGCGCCGCGTATGTATAGGAGTCTAGAGGTCGTGACCTTGTCTGCAGGAAACAGTGTCCGATTGTGCGGTCATTCATGAAGTTTCTCGGTCTTAGGCTTGTCCTGTCAATGGATTTGGCTATTTTTTTGTCTACTCTTTTGTCTACTTTTTAGCTGACTTTAGATACCTAGATAGATCGATTTAGACTCCTGGGTCAAGAAAAGTAAAAAAAATAGCGTCAGGCTGCATGACTGACAGGACCAAAATTCACTTGCCGCCGCTACCAATATTGCCCGGCACATCATCATTTGGGGTCACTCACGAAAACCATCATGGCGTGCGAGCTAGTGTCAGCTCTATAGGTTCTCTTGTCTCGATTTCACATCATCCTTGTAACAACGATAGCCGAGGACAACCCGCCTCCGAAGTCACCAGTAGCGCACGCTGAGTCGGCTTCAGATCCCTTTTGGATCTTGCAAACTACTTGGGGATTGAGGACATCGGGACAAAAAAGTAAGGAAAAAAGTAGACAATTAACCTTAATCAAGTTGGCCTTTTTTCGTGTGGTTAATCGTCTACTTTTTGGTTTTGGGCATACTTTTTTTGCGCAGAGACCATGACGTCACCAAAACAAAAAAGTAGACAAAAAAGTACAAGAAAAAGTAGGCTAATTTATTGACAGGACATGAGTTTAGATCATGTAAAAAACTTCATGATCGCGTCTGCATCTGGAAGCATCTGGAAAGTTTGGTTTTGGCCTACTAAAATACCATTCGCACCCACTCATTTCAAAACTGGGATCGGTTGTTTTTTACCCAAGATTACTTCTTTCGCAAATAACTGGAATGTCATCCTTTGGAGTCGGTATTGGCGATCGTCTATTTATCGGCGCTTATCTCAACAAAACAAAAATTAGTTCCTTCTTTGAGGAACTAGTTCCTTTTAGTTCCTCTCGAAAGGAACTAGTTCAGAACTAGTTCTGAACTAGTTCTGAACTAGTTCTGAACTAGTTCAGAACTAGTTCCAATACGGAACTAAACAGAACTAAATATTACGTTTAGCTAAGCCAAAATTAGGTGCTTTCCACAAATCACGATAATTGAACTAGTTCTGAAATAGTTCCGAACTAGTTCTGTTACGAGGAACTAAGTTCCGTTTAGTTCTGTTCAAAAGGAACTAGTTCATTTTCAAGGAACTAATTTCTCTTTATAAGATTGGCATGGAAACCATCACGAATTAACACAAAAATAGAGAAGACTTTCTGAGAAATAAGAAATATTTAGTCCCGGCAAACCCTAGGATTAAAAATAGTGGGCAAAAATGGGTTGTCAGTGGTGTGAAGGGAACTTTCCAGATGCTTCCAGCATTGTGATCTCGTCTGCACGATTTTTCGTGCAGACGAGAGCATGACCTTCTGCAACTGTGATTATCACTTTTTTGAGATAATCAAGTGCAAGCACCGGACCTAGGCTCTTGCACGCTCCTCCCATGCTCTACACTGGATACTGCTACGACTAGAGAGACTACTCTGTGTGTGGTGCCTAAAACTCTGCTGGGTTTAAGCCTGAAAGGTGTCAAACCCCCGCAACCCCTTTGCAAGAAACTTGCCCATCCGACTCCACAGGAGTCACGGCAAAGGGGGGAGATGTTTTGGGTATCACACCCACCCACAGGGAGAGGGGACGAGTGGCAGCATGTATCAGGCCGGCTGAACCCTCCCCGTCACAAAGCAACTCTCCCTCCCAGGGCATGGGGTGCCCCGTGGGCCACGAAAAATGCTCCCTCGGCTCGCAGCAGCACAACCACAAGGACACTGCCCCAACGACATCCGGCCCACTTGGCAACAAATGCAACCGCCCACTCCAAAATTGTCAAAGGAAAAGGACTGCCCTTCCTCGTCATTCATATCGGGGCCCCACACCACGCCACATACCGCATGCGAGGTCGTGTAGCGAGGCTATTGCAACACATTGAGGTCGTAACCCGCGGCAATGACTGCAGCCGTGACCTCCTCGAAGTGACCACCCGCGATATTCATGAAGCCAAAGCGCCGTTTCATGTCCTGTGACATGCCCTTCGAGAAGCATGCCAACTCCTCCCTAATGTATTCCATGAAAGTTTTTCCTCGCCACAGACCCATTTTCTGGATTTCCCGGTCCGAGTAGCTTGCCAATGACAGGGCATTGGCACCCCCGCCATGCAACGAGTGCGTGACGACCCGTTCCACAGGGATGCCTTTTAAGGGAGGTCGCCCCTGCCTTAAGCCCAAGGCTGATGTCTTTGTCTGTGACGTCCTGGCGCCCCAACTCATGGAAATATGACAACAAGAAGGTGTCCCAATAATTCACCATGTGCCGTCTGATGTGAACAAATCGTCTGCTGGCAGCCCTGACAGGTCACAGATGAGGATCCCCATTTGCTTCATGGTGGATGCAGACATTTTTCCACCCATTTTTTTGATTCCGCAGCATGAAGGAGACACCCACAGCTGGCAGGATACTCTCATCCGGCGCCATACACACAGAGAGCTGGCATAGCTGTCCCAATGCCTTGCGCTCATAGAACAGGACATGCTTCATGCAAAATTGATGCGTTTGTTTGGAGGAGTTGCGGCCCTGCTTGATGGCGTATTCGCCAACCCGCCACAAAAAATAGAACGCCAGCAGGACCAGGTCCCTGACAGCCCGTTCCTTCTCCAATGCAGTCCCAGCGAGTCCCCGCACGCATAACAGTTTGGGGATATCCACCTCAAACGGGAGCTTTTTGTTGGTTGGCGGGTCCTCCTTGCGAAAACCGTCCAGCATCTGAGGCAAGCACGGGAGGAACTTTGTGCCTCCGTCTATTTTGGTGGGATTTGTGTTGCAAGCCAAACTGATCGCCTGGCCAACGGATGAGAGGTACGTAGTGACCGTTGAAGCCTGGACCTTTCGTCCGTGACCAAAGACCCCTACTCAGACAAGTCCCACTAATGCGGTGAGGACGCGAACCCATTCTTTGAAGGGGGTATGCGTCAAGTATGGGTCCACTCCCAAAAGCCGAACAAAGCGGGTCGAGTGGCCTAAGTGTATCTCCTGATTCTTGGTAGTTGCCTCCACTCATCCAGCGTGGAAGCCTGCATCCGCAATACACATACCGCTCTCATAAAGACCACGTAGCTCTGGACAAACATGGCCCAAGAGTGCTTTTCCATTATCCAATATCCGCCTATCCATAATTGCCTTGGGAGTGATCATGACCTCGCGTAATCCAGCGGCCGGAGATATCACGCGGGAGTGCTTGCAACCCCTCTCATTGCGCAGAAGGCGAGGCGCCGCTGGTCCCATTATGGCTTGTTGTACCTGCATGAAACGTACCACATCTGCTGAAAGGTTTTTGCTAGTACTTAACACTATGGATGTGTCCCTTGCTGTTGATCCCTCCCGCGCCCCTGCCCCGCACTGGCCCTCCGCTCCAGTGCGCACCTCAACCTGCTCCTGTCAGGTGCACTTGCGCTTACCGCCCCGGCATTCCCCTTGTCCTCCTGGAGTGTAGTTTTCTCCATGCTTGACAATGTATTCCACCCCTTCATTAATCGCTGCCCACAGGTGGTCAATGAAATGCTGTCCTCCTGCGTTGACGTAGTCCAACTTCCACCACTCCGGGTGCCCGTTCATCTCCACCTTCATGAAACACCGGTCCCCGCGAGGGCATATACCACACACATGCTGGTAGCACAACTTATTTTTCCCAAGTGGCGACACGCACCGCTGCAACCTTGGCAGGTTGTTGAATGTCTTGCCGCTGAGTTCCAATAATTTTTCATGGGAAAACGCCCCCCCCCCCCAATTTGTCGTGTAGCTGTTTGGGTGGGCGATACTGCTGTGTGGGGGTGGCACCATGGAATGGGTTTGGGCCCGGTGGTTTTTGTTGGGGTGGCCACCCGGCGGGTGGGGGCATCCTGATGCTGGGCAATGGAGAAAGCTTGGAGTCAGCCCAAGTGAGTGGGAACATTTGCCGCATCACCAGTAGACCAAAGATGACTGAAGTGTTGATCTCCTGCAACAAGCACGCCGGCCAGTCGATGGTGCCCGAGTACCCAGCCTCCAAAACACGTGGGTGAAGCTGCGTGCCAAAGAAGGTGCATCCCTCCTTGATCACTGCCCATGTAATTTGCCGGCAATACCCTGCAGTGAAACACCCCTTGATGTCCACCACCCGATCTGATAAAAGAGTGTTGTACAGGTTGAATACCACACCAAAGAACTCGCATCCCTGGCCGAACAGCGCAAACAACAGAGCCACATATGTGCCCATCATGGTGCATAATTCATAATAATCTTTTGGCGGTGTGCGAGGGGAGGTGTCCGTCAAAATTTTGAGGGCGTCCTGCAAGATGCGGTTTGCCACTGATTTAGTGGAGGCCTGCTGTAACTGTAAGGCCACAAGGATTTCCACCTCGGTGGATGACCGGGGTTGGCAAGGCAGTGGACTCATGCCCTTCTCCGCCGACGCGCAACTGGCCCGTGCCCCGCCCGGGTTGAACAACCCTTTTACCAAGTCCTTTAACCACTAATCAGTGAAAAATAGGTTGCGTTCCAATGCGACCTTGCTTGCATCTGCCCACGCCAGCATGGTCACCATGAGGTCGCTGCGCCAAGATGCCGGGGCGGTGTGTTTGTCAAGTTCCCGCTTGATGTCAGGGATGTCCACCGGGGATATGACCTTACAGTACCCACACAGCACTGCAATCATATGTTCTCACAACCTTCTTCGATTGCCACGTATTCTCTTTTGGGAGAGCATACGGAGTTGGCTGAGATGAGCCGTGTGGTTGCCAACAAAACCAATAACACGCAAGTTGAGGTTCGGAGGGCCCCCCACATCAAAGAATGTTGCTGCTGCATACAGAAACGGCACGTGTGCTGCTCCTTCGGGGAGGAAAACAAACACTCGTAGCCGGGGACCAGAGTGGAGCACTTCCCCTTTGAAGGCCTCCGCCTTGCTTAAGTCTGTGCAGATCCTTTGCTGCCACTCAAATTCCTGGGCCCACGCTGCCTCATCATCCCTGAGCGTCACCCACCTTGCAGCAATGGCCTGCCGTAAGTCACTGGCCTTGGCAGGCGCACCTGTCGCCCCTACCCCGTTTCCCCCGCCGGCTGCCTCCACAGGTACGGGAGCCGCGGTTTCCAAAGCCGCGGTGGGAAACTGCGTCCCTGGTGCCCTACGGGGAGGAACTGCCGGTGCGGGCGGCGTTTCAAGAGTTGCGGGCTCTTCCTGCGCCGGATCGAGCTGTGTCAGAGCTGGCCCCGGCTCCTGTGTTTGCAAAACAGGCGTGGTTGTTGGGGCCGTCGCTCATGCTCCCCCAATTACAGGTGTTTTGACCAGCTTGTAAGCCTCGTCCCCGAAGTAGTTGCCCTGAAGCTGGGCAGGAACGTAGTCGTCATTGTCGTCTCGGGCAGGTGCCCTGCCCTTGGCGGCGGACCGCACCATGTCCCCGCCCGGGCGCGATCCGCTGCAGAAACTGTCCAGAAGGTTCGGCATGACGACGAGTGCTAGAATGATTAGCCTGTAGGCTTGATAGGACGAAGAAGACTTAACAAGCTAGACAGGCAAAACAAGCAAAAACCCTGCAACAGCACGAGCATGGTGCTGCTCTCAAACAGAATGAGCCCTTGGTGATGGGAGCATGTGCGTGTTTGCCCTCATTCCTCTTGGAGCAGTGGTCCTGGTCTGTCCAACGCTCCCAAAAATAATTTTTATTTCATATGAAACAGTACGTATCGTAGAGTATAATGATATCACACATACAGCACACATAGATATGGTGCCATACTGTATGAAAAATTTGTAGTATGTACAGTAGTTCCATAAGATGCCATAAATATGTTACGGTACAATAACATACATCTATCACTTTAAAATCACTTATTTGACACAAATACGAAGACAACCTCTAGCATGTGGTACCACACACAGTCTGACAAAAATTAATTTACATCTAAAGGTTGCGCCTTGGTTTGTAGAATGTGATGTTTCTGTCTGCAGGGGTTTACAAAGTTTATGCAGATGAAGTCATCATGTTGATTATAGGCTTAAGTAAATAGCTCGACTAACTTAGAAATTTGACTCGAGATATTGTAAAAAACTTTGTGATCATGTCTGCATCTGCAGAAGTTTGTAAAAAACTTTGACACCCACTTATAGACCACACCTCACAGTCTATAGACCGCCCCCCATCTAAAAATGATTTGGTGGGAAATATTGAACTGCCCTTCCGACAATCATGGCACGAGTCACGTTTCCAAATTCATTATTTGGATGGTCATGTCCGCAATGTCTTGATAGAGTCTAGAGACTAGTAATCTAAAATTATTGGTTGTAAGTGACGACTATGTTGGTCATAATCAGGTCTTAAACATGTAGTCGCTTTGTTCCAAAAGTCGTCATCTGCAGGTTGCCGCTCAATTTGCAAGCTCTTGCAAGAGCTCACAACGCACCGAACTATTATGCGTACAGATTGACTGTGACACCTCACGTCAGAAATATTGTTGGCCATCAAGTTCCCCACCGATGGTGTCAAAAAATTGAACCATGACAGTACAACACCTCTGAAAAATGGACTAAAATAGCCGCAACTCCATCAGTTTTTGGCCAACAACCTTCTTGGTGGCATCGCTGTGTAGCCAGCATCACGGCGCATTCAGCCATGCCACACATGGTGGTTACGACCCCGTACATCCAAAGTTACAGCCTCTGAAGTGCAAAAAAAGTTGGCTGTCTTTGGCAACAAACTTAACACCCGCAGGGAGTTCTTATCTCCCTTGGTGCTCACCTCCGTGGACAATGGACGAGGATATGTTGCCGTCCTCCGCAGTGCGGGAATTACTCACGTCAGTCATGCAAATAATGTAGCCAATTTGACGTTGTCTATGCTGAAGGATTGGCTGGGGGAATTGAGTCAGAGGGGGCTGTTGGTGGTGCTAAATTTCAACGTGAACGGGTCGGGACGTCACACCATGGAGGTGGATGTGGTGTCTTCGAATATTGGGAGGGTTGAGGTGAGGTTGATGGGGTTGACGGGGCTATTGAGTTATGAACGTGAAATGTTTCGTGGGTTGCCAATGAGAACGTGAGAGATAGATATCACAGAATAGCAAAGAAGTTGAATGGTGTTGATTGTGTGATACCATTGACACATCAAACTTTGAAAGATGATGTGAATTTGGCGGTATTTTACATTTATGGTCAGTTTTGGTCACTTTCCCTAAATGGTCACAAAACAAAGGGCTTATATAATATATTTAATCGAAGTTAGTGGCAACAAATATCAGAAAGCTACTGGTTTGAAACACATACTACAATGGCAATAACATACATTTTCATTCATGTCTGGATATAAACTAATGGGTTATGTAAATCCTGGTCACTAGGAGAGGGCAGTAGTGAACACGAATTTTTGAACGAATTCAACAAATTTGTTAGTATATTTTTTTATTTATGTTTGTATATCATTTAAACACAACTTTCTTGCATGCTGCCTAACAACCAGATTGAAAGTATTCAAATTGTTATATACATTATCATGGGGTATGCATATTCACATTCATACATGTATATTAAAACTACCATACTTTACGTCTTTACATATACTTAGGAATGTAGGTTTTTGATAAACAAAAATGCCATTTTTCCTACACACATTTGAAATATCCGTTGGTTGCTCACTTAGTTGTGCCACATCGCTAATTTCTTTGTATGGTAGGTACCACCTTATGGTATACCCACTGCAGGCAGGCTGCTACAGGACTGCTTTCCACCACCATGCAAATATGAGGCATATTAGAATGACCAACCATGAGCAAAATGATTGTTTTGGCATGATCGGATCGTGATGATGCAATACCACCATGATCACATCTTGAAGGGATGACTTTTTGGTAGAGTAGACGCGTGAAATGTGCTTGCTGTGTCTGTTTTTTCCCTGTGCTGCATGTTTTTATGGTTGAGCAGTGGTCGCAGAAGATGAGCCTCATGTCCACGTGGACCATCTTGATTCATACTTTTGTTTTACGTGAATAGGACCTGCGAACTCTTGTTTTTTGTCAAAATGTACTTTTTGCTTTGGCACCTCACCCCAATGTCAGGAAATAGAATCTTGATTCAACTTTTTTTGTGCAAAATCGATTTGTCATGTACATAACTTGCTGCACAGGTACGTCTGTTTGTATATCAACTGTTTATGTACATTGTGCGCATTTTATTAACACAACTGCAATACTCCTTTGTTTGGGCAAAATCGATGTATCGATTTGTTATGTACATAACTTGCTGCATAGGTAAGTCTATTATGTATGTCGAGTTTTATGTATATAACATCATTTTGTGTGTAAATTTTTGGGTGCTACCTCTCCAGAGGAAGACAAGAAGAAGAAAACGACATGACATTCTATCATCTAAAAAAGGTAAGCACATGAAATTGTATTGAATATAAAAAGCAGTTTTGACACTTAGCATTTCCTAACATTGATCATATGTAAACACCTATTTCAGCAAAGGTGAGAATCTTGGGATTTTTGTTAATTAATTATGTATATAACATGAACTAATGCGCAACTTTGACTGAGGGGGTTGCAATGGAAAAGGTTTTGAGCATTGGAAAAATGATGGAACAGGGAGAGTGGTATGTTCGTAACGATGTTATGTGTTTAACATGGTTTGTTTTTGCATGCGCCAGGTGAATACCAACTGATTACTTGATGTTTAATGAGACACACCAGCCAATATGGTGTCGCTATTTTTTGGATGAGCGACGGGATGATTTCTCTGTGTTTCTAAAGAGATTGCTGTATCATGGTGCCGATATTTTTGGATTGCGCCATGAAAAATGGTGTCGATATTTTTGGTTCTGCGGCAGGAAGATTTCTCGATGTTTTTGAAGATGACGCTGTATCTTGGTGTCGATATTATTGGATTGCACGGGAACATGAAGATAGCGCTTCTCAAAGTGTCAATGTTTTCTTATTGCACAGTCCAAATGCTTTAGACATGTTTGGGTGTGCAACGGGATGATTTTCTCAATGTTTTTAAAGATGACACTGTATCTTGCTGTCAATAATTTGGGATTGCTTCAGTTTTGGATTGCACAATAACTGAACACTCGATGTTTTATGGAGATTCACTAGCCCAAATGGTGTCGATATTTTTGGGTATGCAGCGGGAAGGTTTTCTTGATGCTTTTTGAAGATGACCCTGTAACTTGGCGTCGTTATTTGAACTTACGCCCCATGATTGATCTCTCAATTTTTGAGGATAACGCTGCATCATGGTGTCAATATTTTTGTATTTGCGCAGTGATTTATGCCCCAGGATTGATTTCTTAATGGTTTTGGAGATAATGCAGCATCGTGGTGTCAATATTTTTGGATTGCACAGGACCCAACATAGCATTGTGGTGTCAATATTTTTGGAATGCGCAGGAACTTACGCCCCCAGTATTGATTTCTTGATGTTTTGAAGACAGCGCTGAAATCATGGTGTCGATATTTCGGGATTGCGCGGGAGCTTTACGCCAGATGATTGATCTATCAATTTTTGAGGATGACACTGCATCATGGTGTCGATATTTTTGTATTTGCACAGGGACTTATGCCCCAGGATTGATTTCTCGATGTTTTTGGAGATAATGCAGCATTGTGGTGTCGATATTTTTGGATTGCACAGGATTTTATGCCCTCGGGATCGATTTCTTGATGATTTTGATGATAACTCTGCAGCATGGTTTTGCTATTTTTGGATTGCGCTGGAAGTTATGCACCAGGATTCGATTTCTCGATGTTTTTTTGAGATTATGCAGCACCATGGTGTCGATCTTTTTGGATTGCGCAGGTCGATAATTTTGGAGATAATGCTGCATCATGGTGTCAATATTTTTGGATTGCGCAGGAACTGAAAGCCATACTTCATTTTGATGTTTTGAAGTATGGCGTATTTGTTATGTATACAATTGATGATGACATTGTGCTTCAATTGCTGAAGTTTCTAAAAAAATGCTGAAATCTGGTGTGTTTTACACCTTGGTTATGTATATAACCTTGCGAAACAACAGGTAAGACTAGTTGGAAAAAATGATTTTTTTTGACATTGATGTTGTGCATAATATGTTGGGCCCCAAAAATGCACTGGCCCCGTGCTGGAACTGGGACGTCATGTTTGCCCCGTGCTGGAACTGGCACGCCGACGGCCAGAAAAATGCGATCGAGTGAAGATTTGGGGCGTTTTTTTGGTTGAAGTAGAGTGTTAGGAGTACTGAAACAAAAAAAATCTGACAGGCTTTTCCGACATAAGTAGATAGGCCATCTGCCATCATCCAACTCACCCATCGGAACTGTGATCCAACGCATGTGCAATACTCAACAATTGCACACCTGCGCTCGGGTTTTTTGGCTAAACCTGCACGCTCACAATTGCACAATTGCCACAAATCGCCCTGTACTCATCGATTGCACAGGATCGCACTCACGTCCCCTTCAACCTGATGCGAATGCACCCAACAGCCACCTACAACCAACGTCAACACAACAACTCATCCATGTACGAAGAATGTCATCCTCCCTATGATCTGTAGAGCATCATCCTGGGTCCATTGATCGTGGTGAAAGTTTTCTACCACTGGATATTATGCAAAAATGTTGGCGCTGGTCATTCGAGAGGTGAGATATTTGGCTCAGTTTGATCATCCCAATTGTGTTCATTATGATACCGGTTGGGCTTGGTGGATCATCCCAATTGTGTTCGTTATTATACGGGTTGGTTAGGGAAGGAAATGGTTTGACATGCACATGTTTTACTCTTGTCTTTATGTCTTCACGCTACGTGGTCTCATCTCGGGTGTTTATGGCGTTTTGGAGAACCAAGTTGGATGACAGGGGATCAGAACTTGACCAATAGCAACTTTGATGACAAGGACACGACGCAACGCCCGAAGCTGCTGAAAGGTATTGAGCACGTTGTCAATGGAATCAACAATTTGGACGAACTCAAAAGTACTGTGGAGAAACGCTAGGCAATTTTGTATGGTAACGGTATGGAGTGACACATGTAATTGGATTTCGAATTCAAATTTTCCTTCCACAATCACCAATAAGTCATCATCTATTCCTCTTCAAATTTTTGGATGATGAATTGGAAAGCTCTGCACAATTTGCACAAAATGGAAGCAACAATACCAAATCAACAATCAAATGGTTATCAAGCAAGAAATCAACATTGAGATTGAGAGTATCTGCACAGCTGGTGGTTCGTTCTCTTCTTTTTTGGGGGCCACATTGTGTCAGATTTTCTTAGCTTAATCATATGGACTACTTACAGAGATGAATGAATCTTTTTGTAGTCAATTCTTTTCTTTTTGTAGTCAATTATTTTTGAAAGTAAAATTGAATGTGGTTTCAAATTAAGTTGTAATTTGATGGTTCATAGTGAGCTTGGGCCTTACAACAACATATTAATATTATTGTTGACTGCGTTGTTTCCATCAATTAATTGTTCACTTTGATTGGTACTACACCCTATGCGAACACAAACACATTTCAAGTTACATACTTATGTACCCTCATCAGTGACAATTTGGGGGCGCCCCAAACTGGCACTGGTGCTGGTTTGGGGCGCCCCATGGTGGCTCTGGTGCCACAACAGGGCCAGTGCCAATTCGGGGTCTCAAGATGAAAGTCCAGTTCCAGCACGGGGCGTCCAGTTCCAGCATGGGGAGTCCAGTTCCAGCACGGGACATGCCAAAATCACATTTTTGGTCCCAGTTCTAGCACGGGGCGCCCCGTTGTGGCACGGTGCCACAACAGGGCTGTCGGCATCCCAGTTCCAGCACGTGGCGAAAATGACATCCCAGTTCCAGCATTGGGCCGGTGCACTTTTGGGGCCCAACATATATAACATTTGCCAAAATTTAGATCCCACACAAACATGGTGTATTTGTGATGTTGTTATGTAAATAACAGCGGACATCAGATCTCTTTTTCATAGTTAAATCTGCCAGGCAGAACGACCCCCCTCAGGTAAGACTGTTCAGAGACATATAAAATTTGTTTTTTCATCATATATGATATGTATATGTCGGATCCCATTTTGAAAACCATCCATTATCGATAATGGACAATCCAGCATCGATAATGGGACGCGCGGTTCCAGTATTGATGCGGGGCCCGTTACCTGCCCCTTCTTTCTATATCGGGATGCCAATTCTGATTGTGGGCGCCCAGTATCTATACTGGGATTTTTTCAGCGTAGCCCATTTTGATAATGTTCCCATATTGATAATTTCAGCACTTTAGAGCGGCCCTTACTTCCGTTGTCAATTATTTTTACACTAGATCAATATCGGACGCCCAGTATCGATACGGGTGCATCCAATATCAATACTGGTTACATCAATTTCGGAATATCCAGTATCAATAGTGGGTTATTCTGGGTACCCACTATTGATAATGGATATGGTGCGTGAATAATCAAATTCCAGTATCGATAATGGACCTCCCGTATCGATACTGGACATCAGTATGTGACGCTACTCAAAATCCAGTATCAATAATGGATGTCCTGTATCGATACTGGCGTATAACCAGTATCGATGTTGGCGTATTTTTACCTAAAAAAAGCTCAAAGACGATGAATAACACACCTCTAATTTTTAGAATGCAACAGAACACATCACAAATGATTAACACAAAATTTATTCCCTGCAACTCCGTGACAACTCGAGGAGCACTTCATACCATTAAGAAAACATGAACATCTCTTAGTTTGGCATGTACTTCGTTTGCATTTGCACCCTAGATGTTTTCCTTGTCCTTCAACGAGTGAAACTGCTCTGGCTGCCTCACACTCAGTCATTTGTGGCAAGCCTGTCCATTCGTCAAGAACACTCTCAAAACCTAAGATCTTTGGATCAGCAGCAACAGTGGTAATGTAAGAGGGATGATATAATCTTGAAAGTACCCTGACTTGAATGCGAGCCTATACATTGTAGGACCACTTCCCTTCTGATGGACTTTATCAACAATAATTAGTGTGAGATTCTTCCCGTCCGCCTTGGTGGTGTCCACATCAGCCAACGGCACTTGTACAATAGTACCAACATCTAGTTGCTTGTCACCATAGTTTTGGGCCTTGGTTTTCATTCTCTTTGCCTGTGACGTCAATGCATCATACGCTTTGTCTCGCAATTGTTTCCTGTTCGGTGATTCATCCAAAAGGAGCGCCTTCTCACGGTGAGTGGTAATGTCATTATGGTTAATTACCAATGCTTCCTCGTAATCATTGACAGTGGGATGACGATACCATACCCCCCACTCAGCTACAGGTCCTTCATCTATCCCATCATCTGTTAGTGTGTCCAGCACACTTTCTCCATACTCATCCATAACTTCCCACTCCCTCTTTGTAATCTTTCGAATTATGACTCTTCTCCACGGTGAAGATAGGCTGTTAGTGGGTTTATCAACTATTGCAAAACAAGAACACAGTTTTGCATTAGATAACTGTACCGCAGTAATTGGTTCCCTAACTTGACTCAAAATATTCAACCAACGATGTCTTCCAGAGTATTCACCAATTTTTGATCAGCACCCATTTTTTGATCAGTTGATGAGTCGTCGTTGTACTCTGAGTATACAAAAGGCTTTTCCCCTTCATCACTACCGCACAAGTTCGACTTGGTAATACCTTGTTTTTCCTCTGTTGGCGATTTACTGGAATCTTTATCGCCGTCACGCTGGGTCTCCGTGCTTTCTTCTGTATGACTTTTCTGGAATCTTGTTCGCCATCATCACGCTGGGTCTCTGTGCTTGTCAAGTCTGGCGACCTATCACCAGTAAGAAGTAGTGAAGAATCTTTCCTAGGTGCTTCCCGAATATCCAACATCATTAACAGAGACACACCAGTTAGAAAATTAACATTGGATGGAACAGCATTGAAACAGACACCACACTGGTCCAAAGCAGAACCTTCTCCCTGTTTGAAAATCAATATCCTGGTAGACCTTCTCCCTGTTTGAAAATCAATATCCTGGTAGAATCGGAATTGACAATCAGATCGTATTTCTCGAGCAATCTGTACGGATTTCTTGATGCGTTGTCACGCATAATTTGTCTCCTCTCAGCATTTGTAGCGCAACCTTTTATTGCGTCGATGAATTCAACAACTTCATCGTATAGTATTCCTGAATTCGTGCCCATGAGCTCGATCCTTCGACTAACCTCCTCGTAGAAGGCAACCTTCTTGTCTGCAGAGCAGAGATCCTTTCACTATCGGAAGGGACTTCTGACATCCTCTGATATGGGCGCAATATCAGTAGACATCAGCGAAGGTGGAATAAAGGATAAATTGAGGCACGAAACAAAAAAAACTTACTAGATACGATGGAAGAAGGACCTGTAAGTTTGGAGCGGGTCGATGGAGGACACGAACAGAGTGCGTGGAAGAGGGGAGATGGAAAAAATTGACAGTACGAGGCAGGGCGATTCCAAGCGGTGAAAGATGAGAACAGCCTCGTCTCTATTTGCGGGTTGTGTTGCAGACGGGGAGGGGCTAGTGTGATAATGAGAACAGCGTCATCTCTATGGGGCAGATGGATGTGTGCGTTGGAGGCGTTGTGTTGTGTCGCCAAAAAAAGAACATGCCCTACCCATTCAGGAACGTCACAAGATCGCGATCCCCATATTGAAAATGCCCTAATTTTACGGGCCCCGGCATCAATACTGGAACCGCGCGTCCCATTATCGATGCTGGATCGTCCATTATCGATAATGGATGGTTTTCTAAACGGGATCCAACATATATAACATTGTTATTTCTTTGATCTCGCACTTCGTGGTATGTTTGTGACATCGTTATGTACATTACCGCGCGGATCAGATATCTTCTAGGTTTTTTCCACGATGCAGAATGACCCTGCAGTGGATTTTTTGACCCCCAAGATGTAAGCTTTATGTCGATAGGGAAATAATTATAGTAAAAATGGTTTTTATTGAAAAGGATAGTACTTTGGAGTCAATTTATAACTTATAATCTGGCAAATTCACTGACCATTTGGGGAAACTGACCAAAACTGACCAAAAATATCTCAAACCAATTTGGCCACTGCCATCTTAGAGTTGCAGTCTAGTTGCAGTCCAAGAGTGACGCATGTGTTGTGGGGGCTTGATACTTGGAGGGGATGAGCATCACCGGATTCACAAAACAATATCTCTTCTATGTGGCAGCACTGATGCTGCACTCTCCACTGCTAGCAGCAGTAGCAATACGAGTACAAGCAGCACCAACTCACATGTTCACATCATGAAAATGGGTTAAGAAGCTGAAAGAGTAGCAATTGTTGATCTTCTATTTGATCAATCTTTTTGCATGCTACTACATGTCAATGTTCAGTTCCAAGAGTTGAATGATACCTACCCCCATCGTCCAATGCATAGTAGATAAACATCTGTCGGCACTTGATCACATGAAGGAGTTTGTAGTGTTAGCTACAAAAGAAATGTTTACGAGTTCTTTCACTGGATATGATGGAAAGAAACTTCCGCTTTCTTCAGAATATTCTCATTATCAACTAACCACTGTTGGTACATTCTTTTGTACCGCAATAAAATCTGAACCAAATGCCGACACGTGTATCATTAATGGCACTCCAATTAAAGCGCCCAAGGTATACACCGACAAAACAATGAGCTATGACAAATTGAAGTCAGAATTGACATTCCAATTAAAAATGATACTGAATATTGTGACAATACAATGACTCAAACGGAGATCATTCTTTACGTTTTGCACAGTCATTGACATTGGCATGTCAAGTGAAAAATTAGTGTTACAGCTTGTCATTGAATCAGTGTGACAATGTGATAATGTTTTACTGCTGTATTGTGATATAATTGGTAGACTTATATTTTATACCTGCCTTACTATCTTACGATAAAACTGTTCTACTTCTTTGTGAGTAATGCCATGCAAGATTTCAAGAGACTTGATGGCGGAACTGTGTGCTGTGTGCTTAGATGTTGAACCATGGTATTCCATACAAGTTTGAACCATGGTATTCAATACAATTTCAATTGGATTCAGTTCTGGCAATCATGGTGGTAAAAACAGAACTAACACCCCAAACTGCATCCATAGCCAGTCCTCCAGTAGAATTATCTCCCCCACTAGAATTGCTGTGTTATCCAATACCAAAATATCCTGGTTCCGTTGTACTTTTTGATTGAATACCTCTCCCTTTCAAACCCTTTTCATCACCAAACTTGATATGATGCGGATTGGCATTTGCAATAATGTTAAAATATTCCATTGCTCTGACACAATTTTCTGGTCAAAATTTCCAGTCTGGTACAAGGTTTTGGCAATACATACCCCCACTAAAAGGAAATGCCAATTTGAAAAACTGGCTTAACAAACTCCTACTGACATATGTTCCAGTATGGTGGTGCAGCCACGATGCATACGAATGCAAGCTTCATCTTGGCTCCTCTATATACATCAGGAGAAGGATGAATGTATTAACGTCATCTAGCTCCTTGCATCTGGTCCAGACTTGCTGCTCCTTTTTGTTTCTTCTGGGGTCAGCACCTTGCCATGTTGTTGGAGCTCCTTGACAATTTTCCTCACAAAAAACTTACTAACCTTACATGCACGTGACACGAATCGAATATTTGGGTGTTCAGATATGCTGCAGCCTGACATGCTTGTATGGCAGCTGTGACTCACATTTCTTGTCAAGTTTGTATGATGCACCACACTTGCATGGTACATTCTTGCTGTTGACATGGTAGCCATGTTCATTAGCAAGCTTGTATAACTTGCCTTCCTTTACATATCAAAGTAATTGATGTCGAGACAGATGATGGTGAAATGTGGTGGTGATGATGGGAGGGCGTTGATGAAGATATGCAATTTTCAATGCACTTAGGAGGCATAACTTTGGATGTGGCTGGGGTATTTTATATTTATGTTCGATTTTGGTCACTTTCTGCAAAATGGTCACCAAAAAATGGCCTATATAATATAGTTTATGGACGTTTGGAGAAAACAAACAAGATTTTAAACGTTTCGAATCTTAAAATGTAACAATAATTTACATTAATGTCCGTATACATATAAACGGGTTATATAAATTGAAATTACTAGATATACAGTATATTGATTTTTAGAAAACTTACTATGTTTAAATAACTTGACGAAATTTGATAGTATTATTTTATATTTATGGCTGTATATCAAACTCAGACATGTCAACATGTCTGAATATAAGCTAATGTTTGTCCGTTTATTTTTTATTAATGTCTGTATATCATTTAATCACACATTTTCTTGCCTGCTGCGTAACAACCATCCTGTAAGCATTCAAATTGTTATATACATAATCATGGGGTATGCTTATTCACATACGTACATGAATACTAAATATATCATACTATACGGGTCTACACATATTAGGGAATGAAGGTTTTGATAAGCAAAAATGCCCGTTTTCGTGCACATATTTTAAATATCCGTTGGTTGCTCACTAATTTGTGCCACATCGCTAATTTTTTGTATGGTAAGGTACCACCTTACTGGTAGATACAATACCACACCCACGCTGCATGCAGGCTGCTCCAGAACTGCTTTCCACCACCATGCAAATATCAGCCCAATTAGAATGACCGACAATGAACAATGAGCAAAATGATTGTTTTGGCATCATCGGATTGTGATGATGCAATACCACCATGATCGCATCTTGAAGGGACACCTTTTGGTAGAGTAGATCGTGAAATGTGCTTGCTGTGACTGTTTTTTCACGTGCAGCAGCATGAATGTTTTACATGTGAGCAGTGGTCGCACCGAATGAATCGAACGACGCTGATCAAGATGGGCCTGAATGACTCCCAATACGGAGTTGTCACATTGGGGAAGTCGTTTTTTACGCAATTGTGCGAAACTTTATTACGCCACTGCACTGTCACGCTACTTTGTTTGTGCAAAATCGATTTGTTATGTACATAACTCGCGGCACAGGTACGTCTGTTTTATGTATATCAATTGTTTATGTACATAACGCGAATTATTTTATTAACACAACTGCAACACTCCTTTGTTTGCGAAAAATCGATATGTACATCGATATGTTATGTACATAACAAGGATTGATGAAAAAAAGGTATGTTTATGACATTATTATGTATATAACAGCACATGTTCATGACATTATTATGTATATACCAACAAATCGCTTTTTTTCTGCCCATCTGTTTTGTTGGGCCACATGTGAAATGATCCCATACAGGTATGTTTATGTCTTTCTTATGTACATACCAACATATGTTTATGTCGTGGTTATGTATATACCAACAATCACTTTTTTGCATCCCTTTCCAGCCACATGTGAAATGGTCACACCTAGGTGTGTTCATGTCCTTGTTATGTATATGCGACACATGTTTATGTCATTGTTATGGATATTCCAATATATGTTTTTCGGACGCTTTTATGGCATCATGATTGATTGATCGAAAGTAAAGGTATGTTTATGACATTATTATGTATATAACAACACATGTTCATGACATTGTTATGTATATACCAACAAATCGCCTTAATTCTGACGAAAAGGGAGATTGGCGACGGGATATGTGAGTATAACTGACTTTTGGAGATGACAGATATGACATGAGAATTAACGCTGCTTCTCTGTGTGTGTAAAAAGACATCAAAGGACGAATAATGTCATGGAACGATACAATAGGGAGTTTAATGACCTCTTTGATTCACCAAGGCCGGGATTGTTTGTTTTCTGTGAAAGAGTTCGGGAGGAAGCATCGCGATGGGTTAGGACACACGAGGACGCGTTGAAGGGGAATTTCAAACACAGACAAAAAAGGAGCGATGTGGCTTGGCCAGAGATACCCTCCGATTTTGATGAATGGGCTCCTCCAAAGAAGAGAAGGACTCAGGGTGCATGACAACACCCAGAGTTTTTCAGAGTATGACATTTTTCGTAACGAGAAGGTAAGTTTATGCATTTGTTATATATATAACTTTGTGTCGTCTTGGTGAGGAATGGCTATGACAGTGTCTCTTTTTGGGCAGTCCAATCAGTTTATGTTCGTGACGTTGTTATATACATAACAGCGTGATCCCAGAGTTTTTCAGAGTATGATATTTTTCTTAAGAAGAAGGTAAGTTTATGGATTTGTTATATATATAACTTTGTGTCGTCTTGGTGAGAAATGGGTGTATAACATAGTCTCTTATTGGCCCAACCACTCAGGTTATGTTCGTGACGTTGTTACATACATAACAGAGTGATATATAACTTTGTGTCATCTTGGTGAGGAATGGCTATGACAGTGTCTCTTTTTGGGCAGTCCAATCAGTTTATGTTCGTGACGTTGTTATATACATAACAGCGTGATCCCAGAGTTTTTCAGAGTATGATGTTTTTCGTAAGAAGAAGGTAAGTTTATGCATTTGTTATATATATAACTTTGTGTCGTCTTGGTGAGAAATGGGTTTATAAGATAGTCTCTTATTGGCCCAACCACTCAGGTTATGTTCGTGACGTTGTTATATACATAACAGAGTGATCATGTGTATTTCTCAGGCATTGAAGACATCTGAATAAGCAAGGGTATGTGATTGCAATATTGTTTTATTAAGGTTTTTTAAAGCATGGAGGATGAACCTGACACTTTTTTTGGATGGATGTGTTATGTTGAAAACAGAGTTATATACATAATCACATGGATACAGTGCCCAAAAGGTTTTTCCCACAGTGCTATCAGCCACCTGCTGTGGTTTTTCACCCTGTCCAGTCAATACCCCCCAGATTCGTTTGTCATGTGTGAAGAAGAATTGGGGGTAATAGTAGAATAATGAAATTTATTGTAACAGGATAGTATTTTGGTGGCAATTTATAACTTATAAACTGGTAAATCAAGTGACCATTTTGCAGAAAGTGACCAAAAGTGACCAAAAATATCTCAAACCGTGGCTGGATGTAACCACCATGTGTAGCATGGCTGAATGTGCTGTGATGACGGCTACACAGCAATGCCACCAGGAAGGTAGTAGGCCAAAAACTGATGGAGTTGCGGCTGTTTTAGTCTGTTTTTTTGGGAGTGTTGTACTGTCATGGTTAATTTTTTGACACCATCGGTATGGAACTTGATGGTCAAAAATTCTGATGTGAGGAATCGTAGTCAATCTGTATGCATAATATTATGTCCTGCATGGAGGTGCGCGACCTGATTTTTTTCAAGCCCCACTCATTTTTTTATTTCTTTGCCAGATCCGCCATTTTTCACCAGCGATTCCGGCAGCTCCAATTCTCCCCCAACAGCCAAACCAACCATCACAATCCACAATCTTTTACCTCACCCACAATCCCCACACACCGTTTTGTCAGTGGCGTCCTATTTCTCCCGCCACAGCACCAAGAACACTGTCCATTTTCATTTATTTTTGGCCAATTCTCAACAGTGTCAACCCCAGACCGTTGTGCTTGCCACCAATCTGAAGGGGATCCCTCCCACGGCCAACATAGCATGTCACGGGGCTCCACTATCATCAAGAACGATGAGGCCCCTACCATTCCTAGCCCCAATACAACGGATGATGTCTCCCTGTTGGACCAGACTATTTCTATGCCTGTAGCAGATGGTGAGCCGTCAACTATCCTTGTGCCATCCATGCTGCTCATGTCTACCTTCACAAATGTCAAGCCCAAACATGAGAAGCTCAAGGGTACCGTCTCCATGCCAGCTTCGGCCAAACTCAACAACTGGTTTTCAAGATCCAGTTATGATGCATTAAGTGCCGATTTGTGACGCAGATGTCCCAGATTGTTCTTTCCCAGTTTCTGCTGTCACATCTTTGATGTAACTACATGCATTGGCATATCACTGTGGAGGGCTGTTAGTTTTTACAACATGTGGGTTAAGACTTCTATTGTTGTCACATCCTTTTATTCAAATAGGGACACGTTTTGGAGCCAATCTTACAGAGAAGGCCAGGAAATGCATATTTGCAATGCCTGAATCAGAACATGATGCAATGGCGCATTTTCTCATTCAACAAGGACGCGCAGATCTGGCCATCAGTGATTTAGATGGGCTTTCAATTGAGTCTTATATTGGTCTTTGCATGATTCATGATCATGTTGACGTGCTGGAATATTTGATGGAGAAGGATGGGGCAGCATTGATTTCTCAAATTTGCAACTGGAAAAGATGCAGTCCGAATGGCTGCTACTCTGCCATATTTTCATTCGGTGTTTTCTTCATGGGCACTGGGCATCGACAAGTAAACCATTTCCACAGTTAGCAACAAACATGCCGGATGAAGAAAGCAAAGTGGACAAGATCCCCACTTCCTTTCCAAACATTGTAGTAATATCATCACCATTGAAAATGATACAGCATCCTTGCAGTCATCACGCCAAAAATACTGAAGAATACTGGCCTCCTATTACATCAACGAGGATGACATGGTGATGACAGATGATGTACTCATGAGTCCATTCACGTTTCGATCGTTAGATGTGGTATGGTGTGGGTCTCTTGATGAGTGCATCATGCCTGGAATGCTTTGTGCCAGCTCTTCAACAAATAACTGTAGATATGATCTTTGATGCCATGGGATTTTTGTCATCAGTCGGAGCATGCTAGTGGGAATGAGGGGATGGCTCAGATCATCCCGAATCGTTTAGAGATGGTGTGCATGATACACCCAACTAGACATCAAGGGCAGTCCTTGACCATACTCCACTATTGAGGTGGATTGCCCGTTCAGGACTTTTCCTCTGTTGCTCAGGGTATTTCTGCACGTTCGGTGAATGTGCATTATGATGTGAATGGAAGAGAGTTTTTTAATTTCATGTGTTTGTATCCTCTAACAAATCCCCATAACGAAGTGACTCATATGCTCATATCTGTCAAGAACTCCCGGCTCAAGCTTAATGACAAACTACATTGTTCTCGAATTTTTTCAAACTTAAAACACCAACAACTACCATAATAAAATAGTAAAATGTCAGGCTAAGATAATTACCCTTGAATAGATTTCCCTCGATATGAAACAAAATCACATGGTGCATGCAAGAGTCCACAGGCCATGTTCTATGCACTACAACGTTGCTCCGGCAAGCTCTCCAAGAGCACCGGTGGCCAAATTCCTTCAATCGCTTTCATGGGATCCAGCAGGGGCATAATCTCATCACTCTGGAGAGAGCTGATCTTGTCACTTGATCTCTCTCTTCACAAATCGAAGCAATCTTTGCATTCTTTCTGAGACCATACAAGAAAATCTGCCAAATAAGACAAAATACTACGACGACCCAAGTCCCATTCCTCGTGATCAAATTGTGGTCTACCTTCTCCTTGGTATTGATAAAACTTAGACATTAAGCCTTCCACACAAACAATAGTCCATATCTTCTCTCCAGTAACATTTGCAACAATAACATAAACCCCCTGATTAAATGAGAATGGCCCTCCCACCCCCCATCCCAGTCCATATGAGACTCCACGGTTTCCAAAAACGGCCTGTGCAAAACCACAAATTGAATCTGCGCGTATGGTCTATACAACTCCATGAATTGATACAAGTTGACCGGATGACTCGTTGCCACCTCCAACTCGGCAATTTGACGCATAGTCATGTTCCACCATTCGCTCTGACAAGGATAGCGATATCCCCGCAGATCACCCTCTTGACCACATGGAAAACTAGAGTCTTTGATGATGACATGTCGTCTTCCATCGTTGGGACACAGGTTACTCAGTGTGTCTAGAATTAAGGAGGCGTCGTTCAGAGGTCTCTTTTTGCGGAGGCGGCGACGAGTGCCGAGTGTAGGGCAGGCGGTTGCAGTTGGACGTTGCGTGGTTGTCCGTTGGGGTCAATTCGATCGAGGGCTAGTGAAAGGAGGATGGGGGTGAATCCGTGATATGGATGGCTCCTTCTACTCCTAGGACGTAGATGATTTGACATTGATTTCGAGGCGCTTGGTTAGAATACGTTGAGAAGTTATGTGTAGGGTCTTGGATTGGAGAGTCGAATTTCTCTATGTCATTGCTTTGCAGGTGGACAATGGATATTTTGGTGTAGATGATGATGACACTCATAAGAGTCCGAGGAATAGACGACATTTGGGGAAGGCAATCCATAGTGGATTGGTTTGCCCCCCTTTCATTTTTCACATCAGTCTGAGGTTCACCATGTGCATCTGATGATGGTCGTGATAGGTTGCGATCGGTTTTTGTAAGGTCGTGGGAGGGAGGTCTGAGGGAGGTGGAAGAGTGATTTGATTTGGCCATAGCAGAGCTGCGGTGAAGCTGGGCGGACATTGTGTAAAGCTAGTGTAAAAACAAGAACTGATGGCCAGTAAGCCCCGACATGCAACTCGGTTGCAGAGGTCAGTATTCTTAGAATTATGGTGGTCCCCGGTGTCACCACCTCTACATTTTAATCGTGCGACGCACGTGTGCTCAACAATTACTACATAATATGTCAGAGTTCTCTTCGTGCTCGACTATTCCTATGTAACCTAAAGATCCTCCGGAAGATCCTGCTAAACAGCGTGAAATTCATAGATGGTTGTTAATTAGGTGATAACAAATTTATGGGTGCTATTCTGTAGCCAGTACAGTCCCACGTACTGACGACGCATTTCGTTGGTTCTTAGGACGGGCCTTTGGGGGCTGAGGACCTGAGAGAGTACTTATGTGCTACTCATGTACTGATAGGTACATACAAGAGTGCACATGGAAAAAACTGATGGGTGTTTTGACTGGTTTCAGCTAGTATAGCAATGCTACCCATATAAGTGCCCCAATGGGTATTTGCTGGGTATTTACAGGTGCCTGATTTGGTACTGTTGATTTGACATGTATAGCACACCCTTGCAGTGATACTCATGGGGGGCATTTGTCAGAGAAATTTGACCTATGCAGCGCTTGCTGACGGGAGTATTGTTGGTAGAGGTGGCCGGATATGTTTGTTGGGGCAGGGTGTCTCGTGGTTTTTTGTTTGTAGGTGCGCCAATTTGGTTGGGTCAGCGAGATATAATGCACGGATGGTGCGATGGTGGATGGGCGTATGATGTTTTGTGACATAGTCGGCCAAGTTTGTTGCTCCGGTGCGCCAATATGTGCGGAACTGTTTTAGGTTGGTCCTACAGCGTAACCAATGGAATCTCATGTCCATGGCCTTGGTTCGTTTGGGTTGGATGATGTTGCTGACAACGCCGAGTGCAGTTGAGTTGTCAATTTGGATAGGTGCTGGTGGTTGTGTATGTCCCAGTTCCTCGAGCAGATGTCGGATTGGTATGGCTGCAGAGGACATGACTGATTTGATGATTTGCGCAAGCGTTAATATTGCACCGTTGTTCCGGGGGGTTTGAGATATTTTTGGTCACTTTTGGTCACTTTCTGCAAAATGGTCACTGGATTTACCAGTTTATAAGTTATAAATTGCCACCAAAATACTATCCTGTTACAATAAATTTCATTATTCTACTATTACCCCCAATTCTTCTTCACACATGACAAACAAATCTGGGGGGTATTGACTGGACAGGGTGAAAAAACCACAGCAGGTGGCTGATAGCACTGTGGGAAAAACCTTTTGGGCACTGTATCCATGTGATTATGTATATAACTCTGTTTTCAACATAACACATCCAGCCAAAAAAAGTGTCAGGTTCATCCTCCATGCTTTAAAAAAAACCTTAATAAAACAATATTGCAATCACATACCCTTGCTTATTCAGATGTCTTCAATGCCTGAGAAATACACATGATCACTCTGTTATGTATATAACAACGTCACGAACATAACCTGAGTGGTTGGGCCAATAAGAGACTATCTTATAAACCCATTTCTCACCAAGACGACACTAAGTTATATATATAACAAATGCATAAACTTACCTTCTTCTTACGAAAAACATCATACTCTGAAAAAAACTCTGGGATCACGCTGTTATGTATATAACAACGTCACGAACATAAACTGATTGGACTGCCCAAAAAGAGACACTGTCATAGCCATTCCTCACCAAGATGACACAAAGTTATATATCACTCTGTTATGTATGTAACAACGTCACGAACATAACCTGAGTGGTTGGGCCAATAAGAGACTATGTTATACACCCATTTCTCACCAAGACGACACAAAGTTATATATATAACAAATCCATAAACTTACCTTCTTCTTAAGAAAAATATCATACTCTGAAAAAATCTGGGATCACGCTGTTATGTATATAACAACGTCACGAACATAAACTGATTGGACTGCCCAAAAAGAGACACTGTCATAGCCATTCCTCACCAAGACGACACAAAGTTATATATATAACAAATGCATAAACTTACCTTCTCGTTACGAAAAATGTCATACTCTGAAAAACTCTGGGTGTTGTCATGCACCCTGAGTCCTTCTCTTCTTTGGAGGAGCCCATTCATCAAAATCGGAGGGTATCTCTGGCCAAGCCACATCGCTCCTTTTTTGTCTGTGTTTGAAATTCCCCTTCAACGCGTCCTCGTGTGTCCTAACCCATCGCGATGCTTCCTCCCGAACTCTTTCACAGAAAACAAACAATCCCGGCCTTGGTGAATCAAAGAGGTCATTAAACTCCCTATTGTATCGTTCCATGACATTATTCGTCCTTTGATGTCTTTTTACACACACAGAGAAGCAGCGTTAATTCTCATGTCATATCTGTCATCTCCAAAAAGTCAGTTATACTCACATATCCCGTCGCCAATCTCCCTTTTTGTCAGAATTAAGGCGATTTGTTGGTATATACATAACAATGTCATGAACATGTGTTGTTATATACATAATAATGTCATAAACATACCTTTACTTTCGATCAATCAATCATGATGCCATAAAAGCGTCCGAAAAACATATATTGGAATATCCATAACAATGACATAAACATGTGTCGCATATACATAACAAGGACATGAACACACCTAGGTGTGACCATTTCACATGTGGCTGGAAAGGGATGCAAAAAAGTGATTGTTGGTATATACATAACCACGACATAAACATATGTTGGTATGTACATAAGAAAGACATAAACATACCTGTATGGGATCATTTCACATGTGGCCCAACAAAACAGATGGGCAGAAAAAAAGCGATTTGTTGGTATATACATAATAATGTCATGAACATGTGCTGTTATATACATAATAATGTCATAAACATACCTTTTTTCAATCAATCCTTGTTATGTACATAACATATCGATGTACATATCGATTTTTCGCAAACAAAGGAGTGTTGCAGTTGTGTTAATAAAATAATTCGCGTTATGTACATAAACAATTGATATACATAAAACAGACGTACCTGTGCCGCGAGTTATGTACATAACAAATCGATTTTGCACAAACAAAGTAGCGTGACAGTGCAGTGGCGTAATAAAGTTTCGCGCGATTGCGTAAAAACGACTTCCCCAATGTGACAACTCCGTATTGGGAGTCATTCAGGCCCATCTTGATCAGCGTCGTTCGATTCGTTCGGTGCGACCACTGCTCACATGTAAAAACATTCATGCTGCTGCACGTGAAAAAACAGTCACAGCAAGCACATTTCACGATCTACTCTACCAAAAGGTGTCCCTTCAAGATGCGATCATGGTGGTATTGCATCATCACAATCCGATGATGCCAAAACAATCATTTTGCTCATTGTTCATTGTCGGTCATTCTAATTGGGCTGATATTTGCATGGTGGTGGAAAGCAGTTCTGGAGCAGCCTGCATGCAGCGTGGGTGTGGTATTGTATCTACCAGTAAGGTGGTACCTTACCATACAAAAAAATTAGCGATGTGGCACAAATTAGTGAGCAACCAACGGATATTTAAAATATGTGCACGAAAACGGGCATTTTTGCTTATCGAAACCTTCATTCCCTAATATGTGTAGACCCGTATAGTATGATATATTTAGTATTCATGTACGTATGTGAATAAGCATACCCCATGATTATGTATATAACAATTTGAATGCTTACAGGATGGTTGTTACGCAGCAGGCAAGAAAATGTGTGATTAAATGATATACAGACATTAATAAAAATAAACGGACAAACATTAGCTTATATTCAGACATGTTGACATGTCTGAGTTTGATATACAGCCATAAATATAAAATAATACTATCAAATTTCGTCGAGTTATTTAAACATAGTAAGTTTCCTAAAAATCAATATACTGTATATCTAGTAATTTCAATTTATATAACCCGTTTATATGTATACGGACATTAATATAAATTATTGTTACATTTTAAGATTCGAAACTTTTAAAATCTTGTTTGTTTTCTCCAAATGTCCATAAACTATATTATATAGGCCATTTTTTGGTGACCATTTTGCAGAAAGTGACCAAAATCGACCATAAATATAAAATACCCTCCGGGGTACCTCGTCATTTTCGGAGAGGAAAAAGTGACCGCCTGCGCGACTTCGAGCCATGGTCTCTGAGAGGTAAGATGCATCACTGTGAGCGGCTAAGATCATGTTGCTTGCTCGATAGGTGATGACAGCATCTTGGTGTGTCATTGCATAGTCCAAGAAACGGTTGATTCGTTGAAGTGTGGTCTGTGTCGGTTTTGACTGTTGGGTGGCAAGGGAACTGAGAGCAGTGAGCATGGTACAATCAACGGCTCTGGCGTAGTAGAGAAACACTCCAATGACTTCTTGGATGAAGGTTGTGTCTTGTTTGTTGAGTGGGGCCGATAGGTCGGGGTCGTCCACATACTGTTGTTTGGCGCCGTAGGTGCGTGGTGTATGTGGGTATTGTTGATGTTGTGGCTTCATGGGAATGTTATGTTGAAAACATTGTCCGGCTTTGTGGCAGTATCCTGGCATGGAGAGATGGACTTGTTGGCGAGGGTAGTCCCAAGTGATCGTGAGTCCTAGGTATCAATCTCCTTTCCAATCATGTGATGTGGTGTAGTGTGTATTCAGTGCGTGGAGGAGGTGTTTGGCATGTTCGATGCCGACGTATTTCACTCCAAAATCATCTACACAGAGGACAAATGCGATGGGCCACCAGTCATGTTTCCAAAATCCTGGGGTGACGGTGCTTTGATGATATCCGTTCGCTACTAAACGTGTCTCGAGGAGTTGTTGTGCAATGATGCCGGCCTGTGGAAGTCCATACATACCTTTTTGCACACGGACGTAGATGCATCCATCCGGAGTTGCTTGTTGTCGAAGGTTGTAGAGTATGATGAATTCCTCGGGTATGTCGGCTAGTTTGAGTCGCATGAACTCTGGTCGGGCCATGGGTGTGTTGAGGTAGAAGTCTTTGATGTCAATTGTCATGAAGCGTGCCCCTCGGGTTGAAATGATGCTGTGGGGGTGCCGCAGTTGCCTGGAAAATGGATTCTGTTGCCACCGACGGTGAGACGTACTCAATGTGGGTCATCTTTTTCAGGTCTAAAATTTGCGCATATGCAACCGTAGGTGACGTCTCTGCGTCTATCAGGAGGGATGTCGTCTTTTGCGATAAACACAATGGTGTTTGTGCCTTGGACTATACCAGGGATGCCTTGTGCTAATCGGCCAAGATCCTTGCCGTATGCCTTCTTCCAGATGGTGGATTATTTGGGGTCCTTGATGAGGTGTCTGTATTCCATGAGTTCACCTGTGTCTTTGTTTAGAATAGCATTAAGGAAGTCTCTGGGGAATAGCAGTGATGCCGCTCGTTGGGCCGTGAAGGTTGGTGCCGGGAGTTGGGAAAAATGCAGCATTGTTTCTTGCGTGATGGTGTGCTTGCGACTACGGGTGTTGTATGCTGGTGCTGTGTGTGGTGTCACCCTTGGAGATGCTGTCTTGTTCATTTGTGGTGGAGGGGTGGTCACCCTTGGAGAGCGGGCAATTGGTTGTCCGGGTGTATAAAGTGGGCGTGGTGGAGTGGACTTGTTAGACTGGAGGCTCATGTTGCTGTCAGAGTCTGAAACAATAGGATGTGCCGTATTTCGTTTGGGTGCTGTAGGCTGCGTAGTGTTTACTGTTGGAGAAACAGTTGACTTAGCTGTGGACGTGGGCTGGATGATTTTGTGGAGTCGAGTGAGATCGGCCAGTTGTGTTGCGTTGAGGTGCGCTGCTGTGGTGTTGGACATTAGGACGTGTGCGAGATTTGCTGTGGCGGCGATGATAGCATCTGCAGGAGTGACTGTGGGATTGATGATGTATTTGTGCTTGAAGAATACTGTTGCTGAGATGCGTGTTGATCGGGAGACAGGTGTCCATACCGTCCAGCAGCGATAGTGTTCGGCGTTGAGGTGCCTAGAACAAAACCTTTCATGCAGTGTTGCGCAAATTATTTTCGGCGGTGAGGTTTGTCATGGACCAGTGCCTCCATTCTGATAGGAACAAATGGGTGAGAGTTGTAGTCATGGTGGCCGTAAAGGTGTGCATAATATGATATCTTGGGATTGCTGTTTGATTGTCGGAGTAAGTTCAGTTGGCACTCCATTTGTGGGATGAGCTGACACCAGAGGTGGAGGGGGAAGTTGTCTGCAGTTCCACTGAGTGCTGAGATAAAATGATCTTTCCAAGTTTGAATTGCCTTTTCCGCTATGTTCTGTCGATGATCATCGGGTGGTACTAGTTGATAAGTCATGGCGGAGGTGGTGATGGCGTCTCTGTAGGCTGCGAAGATTTCATTGTCAAGGACCTGGTGTTGTGGTGTTATGTTGCAGGCTTTCATGCGTAGAAGGGCTCGTGATTGTGCCAGGATGAGTTCGCCTTCGGTTCTGTTCTTGGTGGGTTCAACCCAGATGGAATTGCTGGCGACGTGGTAGAGGATCATTTGATAGCGAAATCCTTTGCTGGAAACATGTGGAAACTTTCCGGTTTGGTCGGTGTACAGTGTGTTGTTGGTGTCGTAGGTCTTGATGTAGATATCATTCTGTTGCGGGAGGGTTGGTGGTGGTACGATGGGTTGAACTTGTTGTTTGGTGGAGCGGATGCCTTGGCGTTGATTTTTCATGTGCCCTTGTTGAGTTTCCTCTGATTGTGGGAAATGTTTGTTTACATTCTTAATGGTGATGAGTGGCCAGGTACTGTAGTTGCCGTGACGGATGGCTGTGAGCCAGGTGTTCTTTGTTGGGTACCCTGCTGCTGCATGGAGGTATCGGATTGTCTGCTTGATGCTTGGCAGTTCGTATACATTGAGGATGGTGTGTTTGTCACGTTCGAGTGATGCTTGTAGGTAGTCTCGAATTTTTGTTGTGGGAGGCACCTTGTAGCATGTGTTGGTGGAATGGTGCCCACATGTTGAGTCGAGTACTAGTGTGTCCTCGTTTTCATTTGTGATGATTGGTCGTAGGGGAACTCGCCAGAGTACTGTGTGTGTGCAGCGGTAGCCTGTTAGTACGGCCTTTTCGGTGATGTGAATGGTGTTGGCGTCGTAGAAGTTAACCTCTGCTTTATCATACACTGCAGTGTATCCGGCATCAGCAAATTTGCTGCCACTGAGAAGCGTTTGTCCAAGTGATGGGACAATGTCAACAATGTTGGCTGGAGTTCATACTTTGTGTAGAAGTTTAGCTACTTTGGTGGCCTTGGCCGTGCCACCTGTGGGTAGGAAGAATACTTTAGAAGAGATGGTGGTGGTTTCTTTGAAGGGATCATGGGGTGCTCCTGCAGTGGAGGTTGCTCCTGTGTTGCTTACGGCAGATGCAATCGATCCATTCATGATGCCTTGTTTGAGAGCTGTGGTTGACATGGAAGATTTTGTAGCTGTGTGGTGTGCCGTGATGTGATGATGGGTTTTGTGTGATCGTCTTCACCGCCATGCTTTGCTATTGGTGTCTTGATGTTGAGGTGGGAGGTGGAAACGAACAGTGGGTCGTTGGTGTGAGTGTTTTGTGAGCGGGGCCCAGTAGTTTATGGATTCAAATAATAGCTGAGGCACACTACTTTTAAGTTTGTTTGCTGACAACATATTGTTTAAATACAAATTACTGCTGGGTCCCACTGTGTCCTACTTGTGGACAACATACCATGATGGCCTTTTGTCCTTGTTCTTGTCTAAGGCGTAGCAGTTGTCATCGTCATGATGAACTGCATCTTTATTGCATGAGTTGCAGTGTCTAGGGAATTGGGTGGTTTTACTGGGGGTGTGTTGCGGGTCGAGCATGGATGACCTGTGTTGGTGGTGGGTGGTGACGGTGCAGATGCAGGAGTCTTGGTGTTGAGGAGAGTCATGAACTTTGTTGTTTGGGTGAGGAGTTCTTCTTGTTGGCGTTCCAGTTTTTGAAGGAGATGGTTTTGTGCTGTGGTGAGAAAAGCAGCATGGTCAGTGTACTCTATCATGCTGTGTTGGTCTGTTGGAGACATGGTGCCTGTTGTGGAAAGGACTGTGGATGGTACGCCGGAGAAGAAAGGGTCACTGACGATGCTGTGGGCACTCGCATATCCGTCGGTGCGTGTGAGATGCTCCGCGTTGAATTTCTCCTTGCTCTTATAGAGCGTGACAAAATGGTTCTAGGCGGCATCCCAGGTTTTTTCTTCGGTGGGCTTGACCTCCCATGCCTGCATTTCCTTGTCATCGAAGATGTCGGAAGTGTACATACTTTCGACGTAGTACTGAATCTTTGTGGCGTCGGCGGCAGGAACTTCAATGTCCCTGCACAGTTTTTGTTGCTTGTCAAGGTCCCGTGCGAACTTCGTGATGTGGGACGTGAGGTCCCATTGGATGTGGAAGGCAGCAGCGGCTTGCTTGCGTTCCAATGTCGTGACGATGCACCATTCACGACACAGATGCTCGATGAGTGATTTCACCGTTTGTGTGCTGTAGCCGATGAAATCGTCGTCGAGCTCTTCGATGTACGGTGCGTCGACACCTTCGCAACCAATCTTTTCGATGATGACCGCGTCGACAGCCTCTTGTTTCCAAAACTCTTGGCACTTGAGGTTATGGTCTGCGGTGATGCGCGCGCGAAGAGTGATCGTTGTGTTGTTCGCGAGCGCAGTTGGGACGATGGGTGGTGCAACAAGGCGTGTAGTTGTCTGCGTTGCATCGCCGGTGACCAGGCGATACTCGTCGTCGTTGAGGACGAGTGCAAGATGGCCGTGGCGGCCGTCCCAACTCGTGGTCTTCACGGCAGCCGCTATTTTTGCCACTTGTTGTTTGAGAAGGTTTATGGTGGAGTTCGACGGTTGACCGATGATTTTGTCAATTGACATGGGTGCAATGATGGCGCGAACAGCTTTGTGGACAGCAGCTTCGTTGGTGGTTGGAGAGGTCATGGTTTTGGTGATGAACAGGGTGGTGTTCGATTGATTCCAATGCTGCAATGCTGGAGATAAAAAAGAATTAGTTATCACTGCTAAGCAGCGCAAAATTCATAGATGGTTGTTAATTAGGTGATAACTAATTTATGAGTGCTATTATGTAGTCAGTACAGTCCCACGTACTGACGACGCATTTCGTTGGTTCTTAGGACGGGCCTTTTTGGGCTGAGGACCTGAGAGAGTACTTACGTGCTACTCATGTACTGATAGGTACATACAAGAGTGCACATGGAGAAAACTGATGGGTGTTTTGACTGGTTTCAGCTAGTATAGCAATGCTACCCATACAAGTGCCCCAATGGGTATTTGCTGGGTATTACAGGTGCCTGATTTGGTACTGTTGATTTGACATGTATAGCAGATCCGTTAGATCCTGATGGATCTTTCGAGTGTTCCCGGAAAATTACTGCCTCGGTCCCCATGTAATTTAGTCAGTCCCTCCAAGGATGCATGGACACAAGTCAGGCAAACTTGGCAAATCTAGTAAGGGAAACAAGGTGGCAGTCAACACTCCAACACAAACAGCCGCACAAAAACTCAAAGACAACGGTCAGTCATTAGCCGCACCCCAGCCAACAAAAATTCATGACACTTAATCGCTGGGGTACACATCCCGGAGCATCCGGTCAACCAGAAATCTACGCGTCTGACCATACAGCACCTTGGTGAACAAGTCAGCAAGGTTCTTCTTGGTCGGGATGTGGGCAACAAGGGCCTCGCCCATTGCAACGGCCTCATGTACTGCATGGTAGCAGATCGAGTTAGACTTCTTCCTGAGTGTCGACTCAGGCTTTCTCACGTTGGTGACAACAGACATGTTATCCCCATACACGTATGAGGGGCCCTTTATGGGGACACCCATCATGCGGAGCTTGTAGGGAATGCCACGCAGGTTCTCAATGCTGTGCTTCATGGTGCAGAATTCGGCGACAAACACTGAGGTCTCAACTGTTGATTGCTTCTTCGAAAGCCAATCAATCATACCGTAGTTTAGAAAGATGACAAAGCCAGTTCTTGAGCATCAGCTCACTTTCTCACCAGCGTGGTCGCTGTCTACGAACATTCGTAGTATCACACCCTTGCCAAGGGGAGTTGGGGCATTAGGCGGTAAAGCCTCCTCCGTGCCCAGGTAAAAGTCGGACCAGTCACACTCCACAAAATCAGACTCTCCCACATTTGGCTCCTTCGGGTCAAAGATGAGCCGGGAGTTAGACTTCAACTTTAGGTTAGAGAACACATGCAGTGCCGCCTTCAGATGTCCCTCACACGGCATTGCTGCAAAGGAAGACAACATGGAGACCTCGGTGCAGATGTTGATCCGCCCGAGCTCACACATCCATCTAAGGACTCCTATCAGCTGCATGTAGTAAGTTGCCACACCAGGCTCAAGCAGAGGGGTAACATCCTCTTCGGGGGCATAATCACAGGGGAACGGGTTGTCCTATCACTTTGTCAAGGAAGACCGTCCTTCGAGATTGTTCTTGAGGAATGTTTCGACATTCTTAACAGCTTGTTGAACATACTTGGCAGGGGATAGTCCCCAGGCCGTAATGCAGTCCTCAAAAGTCTTCCTCTTAAGCTCAGCACCGAGATACATCTCAGGTGGGCCGACCGAGCCGGGCTTCAGTGGGAGAAAGCTATTAATCCTGTCCATGATGCGCTTGGGGTTATGGTGAACCACCAACAAATCATCAACGTAACAGAGGATGTAGGAATAGTACTTCCTACCCTTCCGGTCTGTCTGCTCTTTGAGCCACAGGTCAGGGTCAGCTGGGCATGAAACATAGCCCATCTTGCCCATGCACCCTGCCAGTTGCGCCCAGAAGGCAGCACCACTAGACTTGAGGCCATACAGTGCTCAGACTACTAAGGCTTTCCGACCGCAATCAATTAAGAACATCAGTGGCCCATATGTCAATGTCATTCAGCGCTGCTATCAGCAGGGCGATCCGCACGGTCTCTCGAGACACAACACTGGCATAAGTGAGGGTTGCTGGGGCCTTCGTCACATGTCCCCCTGCTACGAGCCGGGCCTTGCGATGGTAATCTTCCATTTTGATGTCAAAGATCAAATGACAATGTATGTACCAATGATCTGCCGGTGGCGCGACACCGTCTGCGAGAACGTCGAATGAAACACGCACATTATTCATCTCCTTTTCAATCGCATCATGCCAGAAGGTAGTACCAGTGGCACGATCGATGGCATAGGCTTCCTCAACAGTCTTGCGGAGTTCAATCCCATACTTATGAGTCCGCTTGTGGTATCCAGCGCTTCGGCGCTTAACAAAGGAAATAATCCGGTCCCTCTTCTTAAGGACCCAATTCCTCCACCAGTTAAATGCAGGCTCATCGGCAATTTGTGCAGCAAATGCGAACTCTGCAACCTGAAGAGGGTGAGACTCTTTAAAGTTGGATAACTTCTGCCAAGAAGTGCTACCATCCGTCCACTCGCAACACAGATCCCAACCTTTGGTGGAGCGTTTGACAATCTTCTTGCCATCGATGACCAAGACCTGGTCTTTCCGGGCAAATGCCATGGATGGATCCTTGTGGTAATCCACGATGGCATCCAGCAGGACGTACTGATTGCCGTCGGCATCACACTGGGCATAAACCGCCTCAGTGATGACATTTGCAGCCAACTCTTCAGTCCTCCCATTGGGGAAACGGACTTCATAAATGCAAGTATTGAGCGCAGGGTTTGCATGAGCAGTACCCACTAATGATCCATCAGGATCGCGCTTGCAGAGGAGGACCCTTGCGAGTTCCTGGGCATTTCCAACGGGGAGGAGCACCTCAGTGTTCACAAGAAAGTCCCCTGACGCTTCGGCGTCCTTGAGCTTGTCATCCGATTCGGGAAACGACGGCCCGTCGTCATCTTCCCAGGGCTCATTGTTCTCCGGGTCGGGAACAAGATTGAGGAAGTTGGGACCGAGGTCCTTAATACGCGTCTTCTCACCCCACCTGCCCTGGATGGATTCCAAGAACTTCTGCTGTTCTTGATATGTAAGGCAACATTCACACACTCCTCGGGAGTGAGGGAGCAAACCGTCGAACGGTCTTTGATCTCCCCGTTTGCCTTCATGATGCGCTGGGTCATAGCCAGACCCACATCAATGCGGGGACCCAAGTACTTGCCAAGTATGAGGGCGTTGCCAGGAAAAGCAACGCCTTGGTCACGAAATTTAACCCAATCCCAAAAGCCGAATTCACAGAATGGGCCAATATCTGCTGTTTCCCCAGAGACTACAGTCTCGGGGACCCGGCGATCTAAACAATAGATGTCATGTGCAGTGTGCGAGCGGACATAAGCCTCATACTCAGGCACAAGCACCACAACCGGTGAGGGGCCCCTGACCGTGTCAGTTTCCTGGCGGCACCCTTCTTGAGTTCCCTAATCTCACACTCGGCTGAGTTAGACCATGGAGAATAAGGCTCTGTGCTCTGCAAGAGGCAAGATGCCTCCTTGCACTTCCGAGCAAACTCTCCCAATCTCATCTCCTTTGCGCCATCGACAATCATTTTCGGGGGGACAACCTCCCGCGCAAATAGGAGACCAAGGGCCTCATGGGCTTCACCCTTGTGTGACATGGGGTAGCATCGGCTCCACCCAAAGTCGGTCGCAAAGATCTGCGCCATTGTGTAACCTCGGGCTGATGGGACCTTCGGGCAGAACATGGTGTCACTATAGAGGTTGCACGGCATCCTCCTATAGTGAAACATCCAATCGTTGGTCCGAAAACGCCTTCACAGCGTTGGATGTAAGACCGTGCGCACACCACGCTGCATGGTCTGTCGAACCGTGTTCTGCGCCTTGTGCAGTGGGATCTGCCAACGATTGGCCAGAGTGACATCGTCCACGGCCCCTTGCTGTTCACCCGAGCGGACTCCACAGACGTCATAAGTCTCTGGGGTGTGGTTAGTTTGCACCAACACCACCTGGTGGGTTGCCTCAAGGGCCGCGCCAAAGTTATCATCATCAGTCACATTGGCAGCATCATACTGCACAAAGTTTCCAATGGGGTTCCTTGTCGCTAATGGGCCGGAAGTGTCCCCATCTCAGCTATACAGCACGGACCATCACTTTGTGCAGCAGAGATTAAGTGTCCCCTTAAGTCAAGCTGGCTCTCTTTGAGAGAAGCAAAATCCTTGTCATAGGGATCCCAGGCTGGTGTCGCGGCCGTCAACTCCAGGTGAGGAATGTCAGCGTCCTCATACTCAGAAGAGGTAGGGAGGGCATACTCAAAATAGCTCACAATGCCCTCAAGTTGTAGCGGGATGGTGTACGGGCAGGCATCATCTGTGGGGTCAGCAATCAGGATGGAATGGGTTGAGGTAGTGGGATTCGTTGTGAGGAACTTCAGAACCTCATGGATCGCCACGCCATTTATCCGGCATTGCATGGGTCAGAGTAGGCAATGTTCAACCTCAGGCACATAGATGGCCTGGTTTCATTAAGATCAGGTGGTCCCCTGTGTCTTGGCAAGTATACCGGACAGCAGCATCCACAACCTTAGCCTTTTGAGGAGGTTGGGAGGGATCAAATCCACTGACCGTAACTACATTAGGATGCTCATGGATTACACGGGCATGTCAGCCCACCACACAAGTGTCAGCATGTGAGTCTAACTCAACTCTTAATATGTTATTTTGGCTACGGGTACTGCCGACGGCGCGGGATAAATTAACGGTCCGCACGCTACACACACTTTGGTGAGCGCCCAACCCAGGGCATAGCTGACAAGCATCAAACAATAAACACTTTCGAGTTCCAAACCCATAGATGGCCCAAACTGTCAGCGATGCTACGGCGTCCCTCTTGAGCTTCCGACCGATGGGAGCCACGGGAACGACTCGAGCTCTGCTCCCTGTTCTCAGGCGAGCTGGAACCGCGTCGGCGGGAGATTGCATGACGGCTCGATGACTGGCGTCCGCTGTCTTGGTTGGAATTGAGAGATTACCGCACGCGTCAAAGACTCAAGTTGGTCGGAGACGTCCATCGGGACGGGTCCAGACCCTGGGGTGCTTGTGGCCTTCGCAGTTCACTTGGCACTCTTGGCCTTGCAAAGCGACAAGCACTGCACCATCTGCTCCGAGGTCATGGCCTTCCATAACTCTTTGGACACTGCGAATGAAAAACACCTGTAACCTCCCGGTACACTTGCAAAACGTCAGAGTGTACAGGGAGGTTACCGGAATTTCAAGAGTGTACGGGTGGGTTACCAGATTTTTTATACATTACTTAAGCCGTATTTTTGTTTATCACGCAAAGTTTTTTTCGCAAAAAAGCCTCAGAGTGTATGGGTGGCATACCAATAGTTCATGACTGAAACTTCCTAAATCACAAGTCTTTACATCAAAGATATTTTGTTGGGCCTAGTCCAGTAGGTTCAACTAGATGAGGGATTTCTATGAAGCATCCCCCAAAAAATTGTTGTGAGGGAACATGTTGTGTCCACTACTATCTTGTGACAAGTGTAAACAGAACTCACATTCATTCAATCAAACCCTCTCTTCTAACACAACACTATTCAATTTCAGCCTGACACAGCTTTTCAATCCTAACAGAATTGCTTGGCATCAGGTGTTTTCCCAAAGGTATAGTATCATCAGAAGACAACATGGCTCGTACGAAACAAACTACTCGGCGAAACAAGAGATGCATTGTTTGGTCAATGGCAACCACCGCTATTAGATAGGATAATGGATAAAAATCCGATTTCTTAACCAATTAAAAGTTACTCTGGACATCCCTCCCTCCTAAAAAAGGGTTATCACCGCTGGCATAGTACTTGATGGAGTTGCCTTTGTCGAGGAGTACAGAATTCCTCCCCATCAATACACAGATGAACAGGTAAAGAGAATGAAACAAGATCTTGCTACAATCCACCAAAATTTAGGTCAAATCCAATCAATCAATGGCTTTTTGGCAACTGCCGTTGAAGAATACTCCACAGCTTGAATCTCAACATTGAAATATGCTATGGGGAGTTTCACGAACTTGTAGCGCAATCGCACCATCATTTAGCACGCTTGTACGAATGCTATGCAGAACACTTATTGTCATCTAAGGAAGTTGTAAGAGATAGGAGGGTTGCTAGATTTGGTGGCAATGGAGGCCAAATGGGAGATGACATACCATTAAGCAATTACAAGAAAAGTGCTGACTCCATCAGCCAGGCCATGCCGGGCCCTAAAAAAATCCTACATGTACACACTCCTGTCAGCCAACAAACTTAGTGTCCAAATCTGATTATATCCACTCTTTTGGGAATTGCCGTGTCCCATAACCCACACTGGCCACCTCTCGGTGTGTCTATGTGGTCCTATTTATTACCCCCGGTAGTTGCTTAAAACCCTGTAGCTAACACACCACTGATGAGCCAATATAAGGCGAAACAATAGAGATGCCATTGTTTGGTCAATGGCAACCACCGCTATTAGATAGGATAATGGATAAAAATCCGATTTCTTAACCAATTAAAAGTTACTCTGGACATCCTCCCTCCTAAAAAAGGGTTATCACCACTGGCATAGTACTTGATGGAGTTGCCTTTGTCGAGGAGTACAGAATTCCTCCCCATCAATACACAGATGAACAGGTAAAGAGAATGAAACAAGATCTTGCTACAATCCACCAAAATTTAGGTCAAATCCAATCAATCAATGGCATTTTGGCAACTGCCATTGAAGAATACTCCACAGCATTGAATCTCAACATTGAAATATGCTATGGGGAGTTTCACGAACTTGTAGCGCAATCGCACCATCATTTAGCACGCTTGTACGAATGCTATGCAGAACACTTATTGTCATCTAAGGAAGTTGTAAGAGATAGGAGGGTTGCTAGATTTGGTGGCAATGGAGGCCAAATGGGAGATGACATACCATTAAGCAATTACAAGAAAACTGCTGACTCCTTCAGCCAGGCCATGCCGGGCCCTCAAAAAATCCTACATGTACACACTCCTGTCAGCCAACAAACTTAGTGTCCAAATCTGATTATATCCACTCTTTTGGGAATTGCCGTGTCCCATAACCCACACTGGCCACCTCTCGGTGTGTCTATGTGGTCCTATTTATTACCCCCGGTAGTTGCTTAAAACCCTGTAGCTAACACACCACTGATGAGCCAATATAAGGCGAAACAATAGAGATGCCATTGTTTGGTCAATGGCAACCACCGCTATTAGATAGGATAATGGATAAAAATCCGATTTCTTAACCAATTAAAAGTTACTCTGGACATCCCTCCCTCCTAAAATGAAAGCTTGCACAAAATGCATTTTATTTTGGGGTTGTTGCCTAGCTGATCATTGTTTTGCCTGTTCATGTTTGAATGGTGTCTGATAATATATGTTCATTTTCATGCTGTTATGTCATGATAATTATTTTTTGTGTCTTAAATAAAATTTTGTTGTCTCTAGTATTTCATTTTTATGTATGAACTTTATATCATTAACATTTATGCGAAATTCGTTATGTCAATTTCGACACATAGAAGGTATTGACTTGTGTGAACTGTGTTGCCGCGATGCATGCAGTTGCCGCCCATTATTTTCTTGACTTCACTACAGCAAGATGGGATTTCCAAATGTTGTGAAACCGACAAAGAGACGCCTCGTCCCTCTTTCCACGAGTCTTGTGATTAACGTGCAATTGTAGAGATTAACCGTAGATTAATTTAATAAAGTAAGCACATTACGCTCACTAGTGTTAAGCAATAAAAACGTCGTCTCGCCACTCCGGCGCTATATGAGCCTCTGCGAGACCCTTCCCAAAGCTGACATCAGGACATCCCAAGTCCTGCGTGCTCCCAATTTTTGCCCATTTCCAACACACTCCTGCGAACTTCCCCAGGTGACACGTTTTGATGTGGTGTCATGGGGAATGTGCGGTTCTTGTTTGGGCGAGAATCTCTCACTTCTCCCATCCATGCTTGGGCCTGTTTTGTTCATTTCGATCACTCCCTCATCGCCAACCTCTTCATCAAGATCCATCGGACAATTCATCATATAACTTCGGTCAACACGGAATGCCTTACCTTGTTTCTGTTTGTTATTCTTGTCCGCCCACATGGCTTCGGTGGGCATATGCTTGATTACCACGTCGCCGTCCGCGACCTTGTCTGTCACGAAGAAGTATTTTGCTTTGATGTGTTTTGTTCGTTTTCCACTGGAAAACTTGCCATTCGATTCCAGTCAGATCGCGCTTTTGTTGTCCTGATATATGATGACATGTTTTGTCCCGCATCCCTGTTCCTGCAAAAAATACAGGCTCCATAAAATGTTCGAGATGGCATCGTCCACCCCAACTAGCTCCGTTTCCGTGGAACTCTTCGTGTTCACTTTTTGTTTCCACGAGTAGCTTAAAACTGCTCCTCGTCCCATTGTCATGGCGGCACCGGTCTGCCCTTTGCAGTCCCAATGCACCATGTGCGCCGCATCTACGAACCACCTCATCACCCGTAAATCCTTCACTTCCACTCTCAGCTTTAGGTCAATAGTTCCGTTGAGATACTCCAGCACCTTTCGAATCTTCCTCCAGTCATCCTTGTTGGGTTTCTTGACTCTTGTGGTGAGGAAAGACACAGCCGTTTGGATGTCCTTTCTTGCTCTCGTTGACAAAAATAACAGTTGCGCAGTGGTGCGATGAAATTGCATGGCATCATCCTCCGACAATAGTTCTGCTGAATCGTCCTCTTTTATTGTGAATAGGCTGTCCGAATGGGGAGTAGGACTGGTCTTCGTAATCTCTTCCGGGAACCCTTCGATAATCTCTCGCACGTACTGGCACAAGTCAACTTGGAATACTCCTGGCTCGCTAAAGTCAAAGTTCATCCCCAGGTATTTTCCTTTTCCACCACGCTTGATTGTCATTTTGTCGCCATATATGTTTCGAAGGTAACAGATCAGCTTAGTCACCTCGACCCTGCTCTTGCAAGATATCTTCAGATCATCCACGTGCCACAAAACGGTGAGTTGCCCGTGCTTTGTGTCTTTTTTCGCCACACACATGTCGTACGGATTCATTTGCATACCGTAGTCCTCAAGTTCCTTGCGCAATTTTCGATAAAACAGCAGGGCTGACCTCATGAGCCCATAGAGGGATTTGTATAACTCGACGTAAAGAACTGGTTGCCCCTTCTTGTCCTTGCAAACGTACTTTCGGTATAGTTTTGGTTCAATAAGACACATCAATTTGCAAAGTTCTCCCCTGACGACCATAATTACCTTTTCGTCTGTGAGCGTATGAAGGAAGGCTCCCGGAAGATAAATATAAGCCACATCTCTCCGTTGAAAGGCGTCAATTGCTCCGGTAAGAAATACTGAATCAGTCGCCACTGTGGGAGATGCCGCGTCTTCCTTTCTGATGTATTGCCTTTGAGGTGCGCCATTGACACATGTCCTACCTTTCACCTCACCCGATTCCTTCTCTTTCAGGAATATCAGCGACGATAAAGCTTTCTTTCGCTCTTCTCTGGTAAGTGTCTTCGGGTCTCGTGGAAAAAATGTTTTCATGTCGTGTAACTGCCTCATTTCTTTCAAAGCTCCTTGTTTTCCCCACTGCCCGAAACGCTTTAGCCCCTCTCGTAGACTCAGCTGCATCATTATCACACCCAACACCTGTAGTTCTTCTTTATACACCGGTATCGGGGTCACCAAGTCTGTCGCGGCAACTGTGAAGTGCATATGACCTACTGTGAAATGCATCCCCCCCACCGTTATATGAACAGTGTCGCGGTATCGTGCAGGAGGGCGAACCCTCCGTCCACTCCTGGTCTCTTGTACTCCTGTATCCTCTTCCTCGCCCTCACTGACCTGCTCTGTCTCTTCCTCCTCATCATACTCCAGATCAATATCCTCCAGCTCCTCATCAACGTACGTGTCATCATCCGACTCCGTCGCCGCACTCTCCATTTCCAATTCTGGCATATCCTCCATCACCGATTCCTCGTTGCCACCATCCATGTCTATCTCTCCTTGTTCTGCGGGGACTACGTTGAATTGGTTGTGGTTTATTACAACCCGTTCTTCCTGTCGTCTTCCCCCGCCAACATGATTCCCGTGATACCTGAATTCGTCAAATTCTTCATCAAACCCAGCATTTGCCACAGCTGTGGCCATCCACTGTTCTTTGGGTGGCGGCGGAGGCGTGATCAAAGCTGGAACATTTACTTCCAAATCCACTCCTGGGGTCTCTGCCAGGATATCCGGGAACGGTGCCGGCTCGGGGTCAGGTGCGTTGTCCTCTATGAGAGGTGCGTGCTCGTCATCCCAATCATACGACTCATTATTTCTATTCCCAAACCTTATAATACTGTTTTGTTTGTCTCGCCGACCCCAAGCCTCGATCTTCTTGATTATGCTGTCAGGCACAGGCAGCTCCTGGAACCTCCTCCGTTTTATGACTGCTTTAGTGTTCAGGTCAACGAAATAGTAGCTCCCCTGCATATTTCCAGTTGGACCAAGACATATCACGTCACGTGATCTGGCTTGTTGTGTGTTGGTCTTTGTTTGGTCCGGGTCGTCATAGGCTTGGCCATAGGAGCCAAATTGATGCTTGCAATGCTTGTCCCAGTTCAGTTGCCACCTTAAGATAATTTCCCTCGGCGAGTATTCATCTGATATCCCCTGTTTGTCCACGTAGGCATTAAGAAATAGTCCCGCGTTCAGTACCATCCTCTTGATCATCATATTTGGGATTACCTCGTATGGCAGGTCTGCTCTCATACTCCTCACTCTTTCTTTGATGTGCCGGATCTTCCTTTCGATTTCAGGTACATGTTCATTTTTCGCGGTGATGTTTACCTCGATTATATTAATTAGTTTCTGTCTTACTTTTTCAAATTCCCCATCCATCAAAGCGGTCTGACATACTATCCCAGCTCTTCTATATAGGCCAACCACCATCTTAATCGCGTTCGCCAGTTCCCCTGCCGTGCGTTTTGGTACAAACTGTATTGTCACGTAGCGAACTCTCCTCGATAGGGTTACCAGGAAAGGCAGGCCCGACACAAACATCACATCGACCGCCAACGTCTCGTACTTGTTCGCCTCTATCAGGTCCGCCGGTATCCCAATGTATTCTGGTCTCACTGGGTCTGGTCTCCCTCTGGTCCATTTGCCTTTCATGCATGGCACCGAGGGGCCGAATATTGAGTGAGCGTTGGTTATGTCTTTGGGCGTTACAGGAGATTTGTGAAACACAGAGCTGTACGCCGTTTTGCTAGGGTGACCTGCCCTGGCCTGCATCTTCCTGGCCAGGATGGCCCTCTCCACCTCCTCTCGGGTGTATCCCTCAAAGTTCTTCCTGATTGTCTGTACCAGCATGGTAGCTGCTGTCTTTCCATACCGCTTCAGGTCAATGAAAGGGAAACCGGTCGCCGGACACCTTTCGAACCTCACTGTGCCTTCTGGGGTCTCACATAGGAAGGCTCCCCCTTCCTTGGTGCTGTCATAGGTCACTTTGAATTTCTTCTCCAGCGTCCAAAGGGATATCACATTGGCAATTCCTGTCTCATCCAACCAGAAAGTGGTACCTCCCAATTCTCCCTTCTTGTTGGTCTCACTCTTCCCGGCGTTGGTGTGTAGCGTCAGAGGGCTATCTACCTTTCGCACGTTTTTCAGGTAGTCTGCCACCACCATCTGATCCTCGGTAGAGCAAGTGTCTAAGTAAAGGTAATGACGCTTGAGTGCGCTCGCCTTCTCCTCCTCATCTTGGAAGATGCTACCCTCAGTAGGGCCCCCGAGTTGGATCAAGATTTCTCCTAGCTCGTCCTCTGTAATCTCAGGGCATTCTGAGAGCCCATGTTCCCCTCCACAGTGCACGCAAGGTTTATTGTTGAGATTCCCTGCTTTGTCCTCCTGATATGATGATTGCTTGAGAATTCCCTTCTGGGTTCCCTTGCGAGATTGCACCGTGCTCACTCCCTTTTTGTCTCCGGCACCCTTTTCCTGATCACCCTCTTGTGCAAAGTTCAGACCGTCGTCTTCGTCAATCCTGGCCTGTGCATGGTTATAGTGCCTCGTATCGCTGTCATTCTTCCAATTATTGAGCATTGATAGCAGCTCAGTTGTGTTCGTCGGGTACTCGTTGCATCCCAAAGTGTACGAATTCTCGAGGTGGGTCCGCAACTTGCCGTGTCTTGCCTTGTTGGCCCCTGCCAACATGAACATTGCTTTCATTTCATGCTCCACGGCTTCCTTGGCTTGTGCCATTTGAGCTGGGGTGACCGCATTGCCTGCACCCGCTATCTCTTGTGCTCTGTCTTGGATGAGCGACGGATGGTCCCAGATGCTCCCACCGTGCTGTTTGATAGCCTCCCACATGCCATGGAAGCGCTCCATCCAGTTCTCGTTGGTCTCTGATTCCTTTTGGTATTCCCCGAGCATGAACTTGATTAGCTTACACAGGCTCCAAGCGTCTTGAGTATGGGCCTCACCCCCACACACTATATTTCTCATCTCTCTTATCAGAGCGATGGGATCCTTGTCCCCGTTGATGGTGGGGTAATCGGGGTGCTGCTCTAGCTTGCTCTTCATGGTGGGTGTACACAGATTCCATAGAATCGCATACCCTTGAACTAACCCCTTTTTGAGATCATTCCGTCGGGTCGGGAGGTGTCGTAGCTCTCCTTCCCACATAATCATCGCTCCCCTGTCCTCGATCGTAGTTCCTGAATTGAGTGGGTCTGGGATCCTTGCCGGCATGGGTGGAACTTCGATGGTGGGAGTGGTAAAGGTCTCTATACCTTCCGCGACGAGAATGCTCTCCTTATCCCCCTCTCGCCTTATGTAATCGGCGACTCTCTTCAGGGATTTTTCGAAGGCAGCAGCATGCTCGGGCTTGCCACAGTCGAAGATGTCTGACTTGATGGCCTCAGTATCAGAAGTGTATCCAGTGGCTTTCCTCGCTGGCTTCGGCTTTTGCAGTGCCTTCTTCTCTGGGCCGCCGCGGCCCCCTCCTCCTCCTCGTCCCGCGCCACCGGGACGTCCGCTCATCTTCTCAATGACGATGACTTTATTAAATTAATGTTGTGAAACCAACAAAAGAGACGTCCTCATCCCTTCTCTTCACGAGAGTCTTGTGATTAACGCGCAATCGTAGAGATTAACCGTAGATTAATTTAATAAAGTGAGCACATTACACTCACTAGTGTTAAGCAATAAAAACGTCGTCTCGCCACTCCGAGCGCTATATGAGCCTCTGCAAGACCCTTCCCAACGCTGACGTCAGGACATCCCAAGTCCTGCGTGCTCCCAATTTTTGCCCATTTCCAACACCGAATGTCCCCACAATCTCCCCCTCGTGTCTCAGCATTTTGGTGGACTTTTAATCTGCAAGTTGGCGCGTCTTCTCGACCCAGCTCTTGGCAACAAGGCGCCCTGCGATGAGGCAAAAAGGTAGGTTGGTTGTTGTGTTTCGCAATGTTTTTTTCTGCCAAACTATTTAATTGGAAATTCTCGCCCTGTCGTGCCATCTTCTGTCACTCCCCCTCTATGACTTTCAAAACCCCACGCCCCACGCCCCACGTCGCACTCTTCCCGCGGATTCAATCCAACAACGAGAAAAAGAAGCAGTGCAATTGACCATGCGAGCGGTGAGAATTCCATTTTTTTAATTTGGTCAATTATTTAATTGTAAATGGTCGTGCTTCCTGACATCTTCTGCGACGGCCCTCCTCTATGAAGAACGAACCCACAAACCCCGTGCCCCCACGCTGCGCCCTCCTGTGCCAGATATCTAACTGCCAAAAAAAAAGAAGCAGGAAGATTGAC
>JABMIG010000090.1:253516-277941 GCA_013187285.1 Cyclotella cryptica | reverse complement strand
CTTTCATTGTAACTCAATGCCCCTGACCTGTGGTCTACCTCCCCACCCCTCTTCTATGAATGACAATCCCCATATGCCCTCACGTCGTGCCTTCCCATGGGAGCAATTTAACAGGCGAAAAACAAGCAGGACAATTGACAACTCCCATGGTAAGTTTTGGACATTTTTGTTTGCCCAACTATTTCATTGTAACTCGACATCCCTCACCTGCAATCTTCCTTCACTACACTTCTACATGAATAACACACACCACAAATCATGCCCCACCCTCCTCTCGCCGCAAAAAGTCTAACAGGAAGAAAACAGGCACGAGAGTTAAATATTCCTGTGCGGTGAGTTTTTGACTTTTTTATGTGCCCATCTATTTAATTCAAAATATCTGCCACTAACCTACCATCTTCCCAACAACCATGAATTACAGTCCCCACTCCCAACGACCTTCCTCTCATGCCGCATCAATCTAACAGGTTTTGTGTAATGATGCAATTGTTTTCTCCAGCATGCTTGTTTTTAGTCCAACATAAACTAAAGTTTGAAATAATATTATTACATGTCAAAAATGGTTGTTGTAGGGACAGAGTTAACGTGTTATTTTACGTGTTTACTCCTACTACCCGGAGGGGGGAGTACTTGTTAGTAAATATGATAGTAAGGAAATCTGAGTTCATCGGCACAGGAAATATTCTTATTTGTTAGTTAAACTGTTAGCAAAAACGGACCTGTTAGTAAGTATGTAAGTAAATCGGAAAAATCGATGAATTTTGTTAGGAGCCACAAAAATCTAACAGAATAACTAACAAGGCCGATTTCGAGAAGGTTTCTGCCTAGTATAAAACCTACATGCACATGTTAGTAAGCCCTTTGCATTTTACTAACAGCTTACTAACAATTTGTTTGCAGTGTAGCAGTCTTCTGCTTTGCATTGATTGAGTTGCAATCGATTTAGTGTTTGCATTCGTATGACAACCCATTTAACAACTTCCTGGGACAGGATATATCCTCAACTGGACCCACCAGTGACTGTCAAACGTCAGAGGAGGTTGTGGAAGGGGCTTTTTTGTTTTTTCTCTTTTTAGATAGCCGATTCTCAGAAGAGTGCATAGGCTTCACTGATGAAATGTCAACCACTTCCTTGAATTTGTTGGACCATCTAACCCTCAGTATTTATCCACTGAGTAATATTCCAGCCTGACAAGTGAATCAATATTTGCAGGATGTTCAGCTTTCCCTACAGTGACAAAAACATCAAGATCCTTCATGACAATCCAATCGTCATGGACGAAAACATATTTTTTCATTTCATCTTCATCAAAATTCTCTTCAAGATCAACCTCAGAAAACAGAACAGAATAATGAAATGTGTTCTGTGCATAAACCACTGTGTGAACGACCCCAACACAGGAGATATTATCAAATTCTTTGATGACGAATGTCCCAATTTTGTACTTGGCAGTTTTAGGATGAGCTGACTCATCCTTTTCATCATGCTCTGGCTCTGAACCAGCTTCATCATCTCCCATATTTCGATTCACCTGAGATGAATCATGTGGTAACATTGTCGATACAGCCAGAGGAGAAACTGACGATGGGTCCCCTGAATCATGAATATCAAGTTTCTCATGTGTGTTCTCCTGAGATGAATTCAGAGAGGTTGCAGCTGCTGTAGCTGCACGAGGCGTAACCATTGAAGTGAAGGGTGATTGAGACAGGGGTGGAGCAGAAGAGAACTCTAAGTGGGGAGTTTTTGGAAGAACTGAATCATCTGTTTTACAAAGAATGGACTCGTCTCCTTTATTTTTTTTTGACTTTTTCAATCATTGTCTCCTTTGTTGAATCATGAGCCAATATTGAGGGTTCCGCTACAGCATGGTCAAATTTTGAGATATCCCGTTCACCAGATGTGAGCAAAGCACTAGATGGTTTGACAGGAGAAGCAAGATGGCCAGCTTTTATTGTAGAAGGAAGCAAAGTGGTATGTTGAGTGGTGATTGTAGAATCGTCAGGAGGTTTTTGAGAGTCATCGAGATTGACCTTCTTCATGGGAGGGGGACTCCATCTGGCTGGAGGAAGAACTTTTGCCTCGAATGTACCACGCTTCTGTCAATATAGAGCTTCTGCAGCAATTGCATGTGCCTGTTTGCGAGACTTCAGCGCCGATCCTGCTATCATGTCATGTATTTGATCTGTCATGTGAGCAAAAACAAGACAAAAGGAAAGAAAAAATAATTGCATTGTCTTCTTACGCTTAATCTTCTGTTTTGATGGCTTTGCAGATAATGAACTGGGGTACATTTCATTTAAAAATATCCTCAGACCCTCACCACACCAAGAATTTGCATGACTCATTCTTACATGCTGATGCAGTTCGTCCCTTTTAAATGCCTTGTTCTTACATTCATAATTACCTATGATTGGTTCCAAAAAGTTCTTGTCTCACCAAGTTTTGTTATGGCTGGCAAAGGGGCAATAGCTCTGACAAGTATCGTAGGTATCAAAGGCTATAAACAATGCGTAACAGGTAGGGAGACTTGTGAAGAAGTTCTTGTCTTTGTCATCTAGGTTTTAATTCTTGGCCTTTGGCTTCATATAACTGGCAACACTGTCATCGTCAGAAAGGGAGGCCCTATCATCGTAGACCAGGTCTCCACGTTGTATCATATCTTGAACAGCAGCACAAGCTTTCGATGCAGCATCAGCTTTGGATGTGGCCCAGTTATCAAAATATGGCAAGTAGTTGGATAGTCGATGAACATTTGTTCCAGGGTACATTTCTTTAATTGCCTGCAGGTACGATTCATGTGTATGTCTGAGAGCCCGTAAGTCAGAGTTTAGAAGTAAGATAGATATTTAAGGTCAGTAATACCCGCTTATTTTATAAGTGAACTTACACTGCAAACGAATTGTTAGCAAGATGCAGGATTCTGTTAGCTAAATGGTTAGCAAAAAATATTTCTTACTGATTAGCTAACAGCACTCAACGGTCGCCCTCCGTGGGCGGAGTAGGTGATTCTTTCTCATTTTTACTTACATGTTAGCAAGATCCTTGGAACAATTTATCTCTTGGGCGACCACTTACAATTTTACTAACACGAGCGTCTAAAGGTAGATTATCTTTCTCATAAAATATGCCTTTAGATGCTATAATTGTGAACCACTCGATTTCATTAAATTCTACAATACAAATATCAAGCAGCCATATATAAAGGGGAGCCTGCCACATGGCAAAGCACTCAATCATGCATTAACAAAATATAAAGTGTGGCAAATGGACGATCTTCAGCAGGACAACTCAGGAATACAACATCTGTTGAAAGCTTGGCACAAGAAGAAAGATATCCAGTGTCCTTCTTGTAAGGTATCAATATTTTGTATTGACGGGACTCCATGTTTCTCTTCTGCCCGAGTTAAATATGAAATCGTCTTAGTCCATCACTCCCCTGTCCATTGTCGATTGGAAATTGTGGAAAGGGACTCTTCTTTTGTTTGTCTTACGGAGGTCAGAGTTCACATACATTGGGAAGGCTACTAGATAGAGGATGCAAATGTGTTGAAGTCAATGCAAACAAATCGAAAAAGAGCTGTTCTCAAAAGAAATGTACAGAGAGAGTCAAAAACGAAAATGAAGCCACTGAGAAGACAACAGAAGATAGCCCTCATTATGAACACAACAATCAAAACAAGAACATAGCGCACAGGTCAACATCCATAGAAAGCGTGGCTAGCGAATGCAATGCTAGCATTCATGATTATGCAGTTGGTTTTGATGATGTGAATCCTTTTGATTCGGCTTTAGATCAACATTGCAATCCTCAAGTTGATATTGATATGGATCCTGAGATCGACTGTGAGAGGAGTGATCCTGGAATCGGAGCAGGGTGCTTTCGTCCTGACTATGTCAATCCCATCGACATTCTTGGAAACCAGAACGAATGGCCAAACACTAGTTCTAGGTTTTTATTCGAGATCACAAGAATCAGGGGGACGGATTAAGAGGATTGGTCTTCAATTCTGTTATTGACCCAAAAATCAGTAATGATTTTTCATCGCTAACAGTGAAGGAAATGTTTTTCCATCTTCACATTGCAGCCATTCACTACGGACTCCCTTCAACCAAATCAATTGACATAACAACTATGATGATGCATCTTAGTACAGATCACAGACATATCATCCAAAAGAAAGGGAATTGATGGAAAATGCCTATCGCAACTCCATAGTGAAAGTCCTCAAATCACATGGATTACTAGCCAATCAAGATCAAACACAACTGATATTAGATGAGATCAATCATAGTGTTCAAACAGAGTGGCATTCAGATTTGGATAAACGTACTCTCAACAACCTGTCTGCACCAGTGAAACATAGCACAGTTCGAGCTGTCTATACAGATGGGCATAATTCCATTGTCAATAATCTACCAATTCCCACGGTTAGCATTGCTCACAAGGCTGCTTACATTCCAGCAAATGAAATTGTGAATCATCTTCTTGCAATGGGGATAGATATTATGTTTTTTCGTGCTGGGCACAAAGATGACTGGGTTGATAAATCAGGCAACTATGAAACAAAATTTCTGCAGGATCTTCATCATAATGTTTCAACAATGACTGACATTTCAAAGGACACCCGAATCATCCTTGTGAGAGTTTGGTCGGATGGATTTGAGGCACATCAAATCAAAGCAAAAAATGAATACAACAGTCTGCAGATATTCACATTAACAGTCCTTGCGCCCCACTATCAAAACACCGATCGCCATACAGTACCATTTGCACTGTGCTTCAAGAAGAAAAGCCACGATGATATCCTTATACAGCTGTTAAGGGAGTTGAGAGAGCTTCAGTCTTCTACAATGAGATATTGGGGTGGCAAGGAAAATCGGGTGTATCCTACAATGGTGTTTCTGGAAATGATTAGCAACGATCTTCCAGAAAGGTGCTCCAATACCTGCACAACATTGAATGGGACATTCACTCACAGATGGAGACATTCCTGTTTGTTTGATGATAGTCTGGTCCCCTCATGCCAATCATGTCATCTACAAAACATTGAGTATATTCTCACACTACCGTCAGTCTATACGATTAAAGAGACCTGTTGCCAAAGATGCCTTGATTGGTGGATTCGTGGAGTGACAAAGCCCAAAATATACCCTATTTCACCAGAATCTTTTCGAAGTCCAATCGAAAATTACCCTGCAGTGGAGCTATCTTTTGGGATGATCTTTAATTCTATTCTATCCCTCCAAGATTGGTCTCATTCCAGTAACTCTTCAAAAACTGAAAAAGGGAAAGTGATCAAGGCATACCTCAAAGCAGTTGGTTTTTCATCTCAGCTCATTCCAGCATTATCTCAAGATATTCTTGCTGGAAAAGATGTGACTGAATCTTTGGCATTGCCCTCTATCCTGAGAAATTATGCTACAATTAATGTGGAAATGCATAGCTTCCAGACCATGCCCATGCATATGTGCTTCCTTGGTATTGAGAAATCTCTGATTGGTTTAACTTCTATATTAGCAAATAGAAGGGACCATAGCCAGAATGAAGCGTGGTACAAACTGTTCAATTCCATGCAAAGGAGTCAGGAGACGATTAATTCAGTCTACCTGGTGTGGTGTCTTGCCATGAAATTTTCAGATAAGGAGAAGAAAAACATTGGCACTGCCAATTGGCAATCTGATCATTACTTGGCATTTACAAGGGTTTCACTGTATCATTTTGCTCCTTTGGACCAGGGGGACATTACTAGCAAGCTGGACAAACAAATGGTCCTTGCGTTTGAAGCATGAGAGTGACTTGGTTTTGTTTCATTTCTCATATTTTTGCAGAAGAAAAGGTTCCTTCAAAGACAATCCATGTGTTGGTAAGATTGTTTCTATCATCTTGCAGAAGATTATGGATTCTTGGAAAAAGGAATTCTACAAATCAATCGACTAGTGAGGGTACAACAACAAAAAACAGTGGGGAGAATAGAAAGGTTGATGACAACAAATCAGAGAAAACCTCCCCAAAAGCCACCAATCCTTTCTATGTCAGCAAGGCCAATTTCTTAAGTCTTTTGAACATAGCCGAAATGATTGAGCATTCTGGAAGCATGAGACATTGCTGGGAGGGTGACAATGAGAGTTATATTCAAAATGTAAAGAGGGAGATATCCACCATGAAGCACAATGAGCAATATCTCAAAACCATTCTGACTAAAATGTTGAGGACGAAAGTGTTCGATCATTTGAACACAGACAATCCTTTCTCAAAGGCAAAGAAATATTCACGGACTAGTCATGTAAGGATTTACAACAAAGGTCTGAAGCACTCCAAGGTGGAAGACATCCTTGCAGAGGAAGACATTGTTTCAGGGGTGATTGACAAAAAAGGCCATCTCTTCATATGCTTTGAAGAATCACGGGCCAGAGGAATTGGTGTGCATCCCCTGATTTTTGATGACAACAAAGGTAGCTGGAAATGTAATCTTTGGTATTCAGAGACCAGGACACAAATCAATCATCACAATGTGTATGCAAACAGAGACGAACTATTGCAAGACTGTGATGATTTTTTCATACTGTTGAGAGACAAGGAAACAACTAATGCTTTGTTGAGGACCATGGTTTGTCGTAGCTGGAGGGTGAGAGATGATTTGGGAAAATTAAGGTTGCCTTTACCACTCAAAAATGTCCTACTAATGAAGTAATTAATTCTTCAGTTGTTTTGTGAATTCTGTCATTATGAATATTAGTACCAAGTCTAGATACCTTTAATGCTTTGTATTGGCACAGGGCAGTAAGCTGTAAAAGATTTGTGATTTACAGGTAAATTTGTATGGCAGTCATGTCCATTCCCATAAAATCCAGACTGGCACACTCTCCACAACATCTGCCATCGACTTCCCCTCCCCCCATCCACAATGTCGCAGAACGGAACTGCTAGCAGCAACACTGGACAAACGGAACCCGTTCGCGAAGAAGAACGGAATCTCAGCGAGGATGCGACGGATGATACGAATGTGACCGCGTCAACCGCAGCTCGGACAAAAAAGAACACATCCGCAATGGATACACAGGACGCAAGGGAGGGACTTCGTCCCATGCGTCCTGTGTCAATGCCCCCATGAGCCAGGGGGCCTTGTCCGTATCAGACAAAGCAGCCGTTCCAGTGAGTTTATCACAAACGGTTCTTCCAGAATTAGTTCCTTTGGAAACCATCCACTTACCCTGTATTACTTGCACTGTCATAGGAAACGAACCAAGTTAAGCAACAGCAAGGCTTTGTGTCTGAAAACGGATTCCACCGCAACGGCGTGCAGCAACCCATCCTTCATGCATTCGTTTTGGCAAAACACGGTAGAATCGGACCTACAGATCAGAATGATGGAGTTTGCAGCAATGACGATGGGGGAAGTGTATCTTCTTTCGCAAACTTGCAAAAAATGGGACGATATACTCAACCATGACCCGCACACGGCAAACCCCATATGGCACAGAATTGCAAAGGAATATTACGGGGTCGAGGAGGGCGATAGACGACACCTCCGGCGCTTAGAAATTATGGATTCTGCTTGCCGACATGCGGACAACACAGAATGGAGACGACTGCTCTTCATTGATCGGAGTCCAGTGCTTTTCCTGGGTGATGTATGGCCATACCTTAAGTTGCTCACATGGGTTTTTAGTGATGAGCCTGTCGACCCCTACACATCAATGTCATGGAGAGAGGGAATCATACAGAAAGAGGTACCAGCAGCTGATTACTGGCGCAGTCTTGGTGTTGATCGTCTTCGTAGACGTTCATCTGGTATTGATTCCTTCGAAATTGCCTTCACTGATGGGAGCATGGAAGAAAATTTCAAGGACATGACTTTTAAGGTGCATTACTTTGATCATGACTACACTGTTGCTAATTTCGAGAGTGAATGTAGACTCATCCATCGATGGCTACATGTGTTTGGATTTCATCATCATGATTTCTCAATTGACCCGCCAGAACCTTGTAGCCCGAATGCAATTCACCACGGATACATTGTTGTGAGGTTGGCAGATCGTTATAGAGTTGGAGGACGACGTGTACTCTGCTTGGGCTCTATGACAATTAAAGAAGATACTTCCCCATGTGACATTGATAACATAAGGTATCAAGATTACTGGTTGTGCGACCTTTCTGCCAATGAAGGGGAACCGGTTATCAGAAGGGAAGTACCTATTCGCTGCGGGCCTTTCCCTCGGCGTGAGAGACGAACATATATCCCCAATATAGGGAATATGGATGACCAGAATGCTATCATCCTCAGTAATGGTAATTTATTGTGTCAGACAAGTGATTCCAATGCAATGTCTCGCAGTGATGCATCTTTCATGCATTCGTTTTGGCGGAACACAGTAGAGTCAGAAATACAAATTAGAATCATGGAGTTTGCAGCAATGACGATGGGGGATGTGTATTTACTTTCACGGACTTGCAAAGCATGGGACGATATAATCAACCAGGATCCTGACACTGCCGACCCCATTTGGCACAGAATTGCAAAAATATATTATGGAGGCAATAGACGACACCTCCGGCGCTTAGAAATTATGGATTCTGCGTGCAGACATGAGGACAACACAGAATGGAGACGGCTGCTCTTCATCGAGAGGAGTGCATCCCTTGAGATTTTTCGAGAGAAATGGGGCCATACCTTAAATTGCTTGCATGGGTTTTTAGATCGGATCGTGTTGTTCCATATAACTCGATGACATGGAGAGAAGGAATTATATGGTGTAAGGTATCAGCAGAAGAGTACTGGTTTGATCTAGAGGTTAGTCATTATCATAGTCGTGAGCGTGGCATTGATCGTTTTGATATTGATTTCTACGACACGAACATTGAAGAAAATTTTCTCGGGATTGCGGGGATGGAATTTCGGGTGCATTACATCGATCATGACTACACCGTCGCTAATTTTGAGAATGAATGTAGAATCATCCATCGATGGCTCCATGTGTTCGGATTTCATCATGATGATTTTGTAATTCACGCACCAGAAGCTGATGATGAGGGTCGGACGCATGGATACATTACTGTGAATCTGATAGATCGTTATAGACACAGACGATTCCGAAATAGTGTACTGTGCTTGGGCTCTATGACAATAAAAGAAAACACTTCCCAACCTGACGATGATATCAGAGTGTATCAAAATTCTGGATGGTGGGAGTATTCTGCAGAAGAGGGGGACCTCTTAGAAGCATGCTCATACATTTTGACAACTAGCCTTTTGGGGCATTGCTATTGATGGGAATTATAATAGTAAGCTGTTAAAAGAAATATGATTTATGTTACTTTGCCTGCTTCTTGTGTTCATCCATAAGTTGCTTCCAGATTTTCACATACTCACTCTTTTCCTTGTCACACACATTGAGTGCCAACACACTTTCATCAATGAGAGGCAGTGTGTCATCCCACTTTCCAATATTCCTGTTATGCTTTGTCAAACACACAGCCTTCCCAGGCACTATATGGTACCCCAAGTTACATCGGAGCATTTCTAATACTCTTCTTCTCCCAGGCACAAAACCAAACCCCTTGGTAATCTTCCCAAGCTTCAGAGTCCCACAACACCAGTCAATATTCTCTTTGTTGAAGTGCATCACTTTCATTTTTGGATGAGCACCATCAATGATGTGATACTCAACTTGGCTGTTCTCTGATGACTTGTATGGTGAAATACCAATCACGTGACCCAAAGTAATCAAAGGGAATTTCAGTTCCAGATTAATCAACATTGGAATACCCATTTGGGTGACAAAAGACTCCAGTTCAGTAAATGTTGAGATTTTTGGAAGTACATTGACATCATATCCACATTGACACATCAACTTCTGAATTTCAACAAAAGGACACCCTTGTGATTCAGCCTCTAATGTGATCATCTTTTGCTTCAATCCAGTATTGAAGTGGTTGATATAAGTGAGAAGGTTCACAGCATTTCCAAAAGCACAGTTTGACTTCTCTCGCGTGACTTGAATTGGGAGCAAGATGGAGGAAGCAACCACTGGTGGAGAGTCATCATTGTGAGGAGCATATTTACCTGGTCTGGGTTTAAATGCAGGCGCCCATCGCGTTGTTTCCTTCCTGAGTCTTTTCCCCATTCTTGCTGTAGGCAGGTCTCCTGGAGTACCACCTTTATTCTTGGCTGTTTTACCGGGTCTCTGAGTTTCTACAGGATTTCTTTGATCCACCTGCTCACCTGGTTCCCCTGGTTGATCAGGATCGATTCGATCTACCAGTCCACCGGGTACCTGCTCACCTGGATCCCCTGGTTGATCTGGATCGATTCGATCTACCTGTCCTCCGGGTTCAGCCGGTTGCACCGGATCAATTTGATCCACCTGTCCACCTGGTTCTGCCAAGGTAGATTGGAAGTCTTCTTGATCCACCTGCTCGGAAACCTCCTCCTCGTTGCCCACCATGGAATGATCATTCGGCTCATTGAACTGATCTGATTCAAGATCTGATACATCAGAGTCATCCAAAAGACCTTTACGTTTCGTGACAGAGGCATCCAAAGGAGAGGCATCCAAAAGACCTTTACGTTTCGGGACAGAGGCAAACGGAGTTTTGTCCCCTTCGACCGCCATGGCTTCACCACTGGACTCTTTAATGTGATCTGATTCGAGATCCGATTCATCAGGTTCATTCAAAACATGTTTACCTTTCATGACAGAGGCAAATGGAGCTTCCTGAAAACATGGATTTGTCATTCTTTCGATTGTCTTCATGTAGGGGATGGTATCATACACAAATGCAGTGCTGATGGCATATTGTGTGTCGGCAAATCCAAATAAACAATTGTTGTCAAAAATTTGTCATTATCCTCAACTTTTGACTTTATACATGCAAGATAGGGATGAAGCAGAGTCAGCTGAAAAGACGATGGCATTTCGTATTTTTCCTCCAATGACTTGAAATGATGCCTGAGTTCTTTCTTCACTTTGTCAGGTAGTTTTTTGATACATTATGCTCCAGTTTCTCAAAAAGGCTAAATCGGCCTCTATGATTGACTTCACATCTTCACTGGCTACCCATTGAACAAGTTTGGCTTTCGTGGGAAAATTTGCAAGTTGATAGAATTCCTCATTTTTCAAGAATTTTGAAACATTCTGTAGTTTCCTAAAATCTGATGAAGTAACCTCTGAGGTCATTACATACACATTGGAGTCCTTGATTGTTTTGTGTCGGCCATCCTTGGTGAAGATATTTTCACAGCCATTGGAACACTCGAATGCATATTGATGTGCAATTTTAGGTATCCTCCTGTATTTGTGAGCATCATCACTTCCTTCATGGGCCACCTGTAGATAGGCACTGAGAAGACCCAACTGATGGAAATATCTGAAGTCATTCGTGTCATCTTGAAGAATGCCATTCAAGTGCTTGATGTCTTCCTCTCTCAAGAGAAAATGGATATCATTTGGCATTTGACATGGAAAGCCAGGATCCTTCCAATCCACCTTTGTCACATACACAGCTTTACTTGCAAGCAGCCCTTCAACATGATCCAGCTCTGACTTCCAATCATCCTCCTTTTCTTCCTTATCTTCTAAATGCAAAACTTTTTCCTTATGACTGAAGGGAAATAGCGCAGACGCATCACCTCCATTGATAACTTTTTCCCATTTTTCTTGAAGTACTTGATGGTCATGTCGTAAGGATCCAGGTGGGGACGAACTATCCTCATTGACAGATTGACCCGCATCAGTACCAAAAAAACATGTCACAATGTTCTTCCATGTCCTTGTAATCTCAAGACACCTCTCCTTCACGTCATTTTTGATGGCTGACAGAATCAATGAGTCATCACCAAAGATTTTATCAATGACGGAGGAGTCTGGAATACACTCCACAATTGAGTTATCCATCTCCATGTACTGTAGATGATTAGAGTATAATCTGAAATCAGCTTGATTATGGTAATCTTCAGGTTCCCCCATTATCATTCCTGTGGAAGAAAGTCTGAGCCTCTTGGCTAACCGATGTGTGATGGAGACAAGGGGAATGGCAAGCATGGCTTCATGGAGAGAGTCATATCGTCCAGAGGAAGAATTGTGCACACTTTGCCCACAGCATCGACAGAAAAATCTGAATTTTCCTGACTTGACCTCTTGGTATATGACCATGGCTGAAGCAAAAACAGATTCAATTGAACAGTTACTGCTGGCCCACGTACGATGTGATTTTTTGTACCGCTCATCCATCCCTCCAAACTTGAAAATATTATCCAATATAGCGTCAATGCATAATCCCACTCCATGACCTTCAAACATTTGAAGCAAGTTGTCCATTGAGAATATTTTTGACCTGATCTTTTCCAGATATAGATTCATCCAGGTAAAGGGAGGGGGAGAAGAACGGTTGACAAGAAACTCTGTGAATAGCTCCTTCAATGGCTTTCTGTAGATGCTGTCCACTGGTTCTGGACGGATCGCCTCATCTGCTACCACACAGGAAGTGAATAACATACAAATACTTAGAAAGAATGTGGACAGAGGCTGATATGCCGGGAAATCAATCATGCGTTGTTGGTATGGAAGAGAATCGTCAGAAAATTCGGAAGCAGTGATGAATCCAGTCATAACATCATAAATCTGGATAAAGTTGACACATCCAGATGATAACTGTGCAACAAGTTGTGATTTATCTGTGATGCATGGTCCATGTACTGCAATCAAGGCATGCTTGTATTTGCATTCATCAATTTGTTCCTTTTCAAGATCAAAAAGCTCTGAGATGAATTCTTGAAGGACTGGATGAATATTGATGTTTGGGAAGAAAATAACTGTTACACTCATTTGGGATAAGCATGAGAGCTCCAGATCGACTTCATCATTCCTCTCAATGAATGAAGATAACGGACCGTAGACCATCGGAACTTCCGTCATGTTTACCTCGAGGTCTGAGTTTTGATATGTGTACAGCATCAGACAAAGACATTTCGCCAGAAAAGATTGAGGAGACAACTTCACACCAAACCTATCACATTGATTAATGACCGATTCGAGAAAGTCTTCTTCCTTGTATAACTCCATCCCTATTGTAACACGAACATTGAAAGAAATGGGTGAAGTATCAGATTCTTCCTCTTTATACAACCTGAAGTTGTCTCGGAACGATACCAACTCCTTTGGGGTCCTTTTTGATTTTTCAACCATCTTAGCAGTCTTCTGCTTTGCATTGATTGAGTTGCAATTGATGTAGTGTTTGCATTCATATGACAACCCATTTAACAACTTCCTGGGACAGGATACATCCTCAGCTAGACCCAACAGTGGTCGAACGTCAGAGGAGGTCGTGGAAGGGGCTTTTTCGTATTTTCTTTTTTTAGATCGCCGATTCTCAGAAGAATGCATAGGCTTCACATGCTTTATTTCAACCACCTGCTTGAAATTGTTGGACCATCTCACCCTAAGTAATTTGGTATCCACTGAGTCATGTGTCAGCCTGACAAGGGAATCAATTTTTGCAGGATGTTCAGTTTTCCCTTCAGTGACAAAAACATCAAGATCCTTCATGACAATCCAATCACCATGGACGAAAACATATTTCATCATCTCATCTTCATCAAAACTTTCTTCAAGACCAACCTCAGAAAACAGAACAGAATAACGAAATGTGTTCTGTGCATTAACCACTCTGTGAACGACCCCAACACAGGAGACATTATCAAATTCTTTGATGACGAATGTCCCAATTTTGAACTTGGGAGTTTTAGGAAGAGCTGAGTCATCCTTTTCATCATTCTCTGGATCTGAACCAGCTTCATCATCGTCCATATTTCGATCCACACGAGTTGAATGGTGTGATAACGTTGTCGATGCAGCCAGAGGAGAAACTGACGATGGGGCCCCTGAATCCTGTCTATCAAGTTTCTCATGTGTGTTCTCCTGAGATGAGTCCAGAGAGGTTGCAGCTGCAGCTGAGGGTTCCACTACAGCATGGTCGAATTTCGAGGTAACCCGTTCATTAGATGTGGGTGAAGCACTAGATGGTTTGACAGGAGAAGCAAGAGTGCCAGCTTTTATTGTAGAAGGAAGCAAAGTGATATGTTGAGTGGTGATGGAAGGAACATCAGGAGGTTTTTGAGAGTCATCCTTTGCGGGAGGGGGAATCCATCTGGCTGGAGGAAGAACTTTTGCCCCCAATGTACCACGCTTCTGTCGATAAAGAGCTTCTGCAGCAATTGCATATGCCGGTTTGTGAGACTTCAGGGCCGATCCTGCTATCATGTCATGTATTTGATATGTCATGTGAGCGAAAACAAGACAAAAGGAAAGTAAAGAAAAAAATAAATGCATTGTCTTCTTACGCTTAATCTTCTGTTTCAATGGCTTTGCAGTTAATGAACTGGGGTACATTTCATTTAAAAATATCCTCAGACCCTCACCGCACCAAGAATTTGCATGACTCATTCTTACATGTTGACGCAGTTCGTCCCTTTTAAATGCCTTGTTCTTACATTTGTAATTACCTATGATTGTTTCCAAAGAGTTTTTGTCTTGCCAAGTTTTGTTATGGCTGGCAAAGGGACAATAGCTCTGACAAGTATCGTAGGTATCAAAGGCTATAAATAATGCATAACAGGTAGGGAGACTTGTGAAGAAGTTCTTGTCGTTGTCATCCAGGGTTTCTTTCTTGGCCTTTGGCTTCATATAACTGGCAACACTGTCATCGTCAGAAGGGGAGTCCCTATCATCGTAAACCAGGTCTCCACGTTGTATCATATCTTGTACAGCAGCAAAAGCTTTCGATGCAGCATCAGCTCTGTGTGTGGCCCAGTTTTCAAAATATGGCAAGTAGTTGGAAAGTCGATGAACATTCGTTTCAGGGTACATTTCTTTAATTGCCTGCAGGTACGATTCCTTTGTATTAGGCAAACTTTCCTGAGAAGCAAAGGACAGCTGGATTGAATTAGACTCTGTCCCAGTTTGCAGAGCTCTCGTGGTTGCCTCTTTACCAGTTTCCATAGTCAAGCCTTGATTGGTTGAACAAGAATTTATCAGAGGTGCCCTCATTCGTGGGTGGCTCTTTCCCATGTTCCAGAACCACTGTGATAGGATGAGAAATCGAACCCTCAGGGAAGACTGGAATTGTTGACAAGAATTTGTCTGCATTACCCTCATTGGTGTGTGGCTTCGAACCCTCAGATAAGACTGGAGTGGTGGACAACGATTTGTTTGGAGAACCCTCTTTGGTGGATGAAATGAGGGGCAAAAGAGCCAATTTACCATAGGGATGATGGTGGATGCATCGTTTCTTTCCATCTGAATCATAGATACAATCCTTAGGGTCACCATCAGGGGATTCCAAATGATATTGGTACATTTCCCATTCTGTTTGACACATGTGATGAAAAACACTGTCACATCCATCAACACCACAAACATCTCTTGGTTGAACACCTCTCATTAAGCAACCCTTGGAACTTATGGACCATGAGCATGTTGGAGTGGGCTCCCTTCCTACAGGATCATCTCCTGCAGTTGATTTTAAAGCTTTTGTTTCCTTTTCCATCATCACATCCTCTGATTTGCTTGACAAGATTTTGTCTGCAGTACCCTCATTGGTGTGTGGCTTCAACCCTCAGATAAGACTGGAGTGGTGGACAACGATTTGTTTGGAGAACCCTCTTTGGTGGATGAAATGAGGGGCAAAAGAGCCAATTTACCGTGGGGATGATGGTGGATGCATCGTTTCTTTCCATTTGAATCATAGATACAATCCTTGGGGTCACCGTCAGGGAATTCCACGTGATATTGGTACATTTCCCATTCTGTTTGACACATGTGATGAAAAACACTGTCACATCCATCAACACCACAAACATCTCTTGGTTGAACACCTCTCATTAAGCAACCCTTGGAACTTATGGACCATGAGCATGTTGGAGTGGGCTCCCTTCCTACAGGATCATCTCCTGCAGTTGATTTTGGCCTCCTACAAAAGCTTTTGTTTCCTTTTCCATCATCACATCCTCTGATTTGCCAGTCTCCCCAATTGTTTTATCAGCAATGGCAAGGTTTGATGAAGAAACAGAAGAAACCTCAGCAGAATTACAGAACGACATATCTTCCTGGTAACACTGATGATACTCCTCTGATCCCATGAGCACGTAATGCAACATGTAAGCCTTGTCCTGAGAATTCTTGAGGACATCCTCTTCCTCCACCTCCTCCACTTCTTTGTCATCAAGTTTAAACCATTGCCTTGTTGCAAAATTGCAAACATATCCAAAATAATGAGCCATGGTCTTTCCTTTCTTTTTTTGGTTTCACCTCAGTTTTTCGTGACCGCCACCTTCACCCTCATGAAGAGTAACGAATCTAAGCAAGTAGGTCTTGTCCTTGGAAATATTAGACTGCATCCTATTCATATCAAGAATCTGTTGTTTCAGAGGATATTGTAAATTGAATATGAGATGCCAAAATTCTTCATTAATGAGAAACAAGCAGGTTTTTAACACACCACTGGAAAGTCAAATCGATCATGTAATTTAGTTGATGTGTACTCTCCATCAGTGTTTAAAACTTGGATGATTCGATAGATCCCAATCACAAGGATTGAAGGCAGGCTATCCACATCAACTGATTCCCATGTTTTGGCGGGAACCTCATGGATTTCATCTGGCTTCCAGCCTTCAAGTCACTGGCATTCTTCTCTGACTCACAGAAGTATCTCTCTCTCAAAGCTTTGACAAGATCACCTCTGAAGCAAGGTATACATTCAATCAGATATTGAACAGCCAATGAATATAATCGAGAATTGCAAGAACTTACTTCATAAGATCAGATTGATCGATTGGAAGCAATGCTTCTGGGCGGGTGTTTTTACTTTCTTGTGGTTTTCCTCTTTTGTTTGGTTCGAGTGTCTCGCGTTGGTATGTCGTCAATTGAATATTGTACAAATTTTGAAATCCAATATATTCAAAATATTGGTGAAAGAGAACCATCCACATGTCATTGACACATTTGTTCTCAAAACTTGAAAGTCCCAGAGCATTCAGCATCTTCTGCATCTGGGTCTTTAGAATAGCCCTTTTCCTCGTCATTGCCACTTTTAAGCTTGCAAGTACTTTCTGCAGAGACTCAAGACCTCTGAACATTTTCACATTGTCAGCTTCAAAATCATTTGATAAGACTGAAGGTATTTTATCCAAGTCTCCCTTTGATAGTTTATAGTCCATTAGCTTTTTTCTGATTGGTACAACCCAAAAAACGATCTGCACCAGGGTATTGAGGTAACAGGTGTTTCCAAAATTGTGAAGCCCCGCTGGTTTTAAGGAGACAGACAACACAGGAGCGGACGGAGGACTTGGTGGAATCTTTGAAACATCAGTTCCTAATGTGCCAGTGGAACTACCAACCTTGACATACCATAATTCTGCAATCATAAATCCGCGCGTATAATTTGGATCGTCCATTCTGATAGGCTGAACCCTTTTCGCCATAGCAAGCATCCCATCATAGCTGACGTGAACTCCTCGAGGATTTTTTGCATCCAAACTTATTCCTATATAATGACCTTGATGTTCACTATGTAGAATGACACTAGCCAGAGAGTATGACGTTTCTGGAGGAAACAGAAATGTTTGTGGTATGTCATTTAGGGTGTTGTATGTTGGGAATGTACCAGTAAATGTGACGACCCAAGGACAAATGAAATAAGAGGACCCGTTTTCTGTCCGTCTCATCCCATTCTCTGGACATGAATGAGATTCCTGAATCATTTGAGTATCCCCAACGATTGCATCTCCATGAAACAGCTCTTTTTGGCATGGTACAGGACCTACTCCAAACTCATGATTAACTCTCTGTTGAATAGATTTATCAGAATGCATGAGGAAATGGATCCTTCTTTGCCTCATGCAACGAACTCTCGATTTTGATTTGAATTGATAGTAATCATGGTAGGGGCATTTATCTCCCATCTTATCGCAGTTTCCCCAAGTCAATAGGATGCCTCCATTCGATGTGAATAAACATGGGAAGGGCTTGGAATCCTTCACATTTCGAGCAATTCCAACTCTCTCTGTCTCCGTTCTGATCAACAACTTCATGAGGTACTGACCTCTCTACAATCACATCGTGCCGGGCCTGATTGTAATCCTTGTTCCTGATATCATTTATTGTTTTCAATAGGAGTGGGTCTTTTCAATGACAATAGCGGGTATGTATCCTCGGATCCAAAGGAAGTAGATCATTTGAAGATTAGTGTCAATAGAACAGGTGTTTCTAACAGTATATGTGATAGTGGAGTTGGGAGGCTTGTAGGTGTAGGACCACTCAATAGCTGATTGTTTGAGTACACCAAGGGTAATAGAGTCCTAAAATAATAGCGTAAAGAAAGGTGAAAAAATGCTAATCAGCCGATAAAAACACAGGGAAGAATGAAATCAATCTTACTGGACGTGGATGCCACATCTGTTTTTTTGGAACTTCAGAACTCTGTTCAGTAGACTGTGGTGGAGAGGGTGGTTTATCAATCTTCCTTCTCTTGGGCGGAGGTGAATGGGTGGGCGATTTAGTGCTTCTCATCTTTTGATTGGCATCTTCTTGGGAAAAAGTAGACTCTGGATGATGGGAGAGAGGAGATTGAGTGGGCGATTCAATGATAATTCTTCTTTTCCTCTGTTTAAGTTCCTCTTGCTTTTTCTCTGCCCCTCTAACCCTTTCCGCCTTTTCCTTCTCAATAATCCGCTTCTGATCAGCAGTAAGCCTCTTTTCATTCTGTCGCCTTTCGTCATCTATTTTCTTAATTATAGCTAAAGCCATTTGGTCTGGCTGGTGAACAATCTCCCAGTATGTTTCCCAATACACCTCATCAAACGTGTTAGGAACAGTGGGAAACCTGCTAAAACTAGGACTAGTAATCTCCCAGGTTTCCACATGGTTGACAGACAACATTTTGCCTCTTAGATGGGCTGTTATATCTGAATATGTAACAAACTCCATTAGGACACTCACATCATAGCAGAATCATATTGAATTCAGATGATAACTCACTTTGATATATTGTCTCACAAACGCCTGAGATTGGACTGAGAAACACATTCTCGAAAGTGGTATATGGCCATGTCTTGAACACCGATGCAAACCTTTTCTTGAAGGGAAATCTTTTGTCCCTGTTAACACAGTTGAAATCATCTAAACTGAATCCTGTGTACCCTAACTTGTGGTCCTTTGTTCTTGTGGCTTTTACATTTGGATCGGACCTGTCCCTTGCAGGGTTGAATATTTTCCCTGTGTCAATATGCGAATACATTCGAAGAAGAATAGCTGTCATGGACTTATCTTGGAGAGTTAGCATTCCAGAGGCATAAAACTTTTTCTTCCAAACGTGGTATAACCATGACAGTGAGTTCACTTGACGGAGAAGTTTACTGACTTTGCTGAAGAAATGATCAATATCAGCAAGAATTTTCCCAGATTAGTTTTCCCTCATTCGGTTATGGATGCTAACAGGTTCAAAATTCCGCAATGGATCGAACATATTATCTGAAGGGAAGGGCCTAGTTTTAAACATGAATTTATCATGATCCACACTCATTTTCTACAAAAATCAACAAAGGAAAGTATGTGAATAGGAAAGAGACATGGATGAGGTTTAAGAAACCACATGCGATTAAGATATTCTCACCAAGAAAGATAACAGGGAAAATGAGGAAAATGGGACCACGACCGAATTTTGCGAGAACACAATCCCAGTTGTCTGCTTTGCCCCCCCCCCTTTCGTAGATGAGCACCTTGATTTATGGACAGAAAAGCTGCTGAACCGAAGATAGTGCTGAGCATAGCAAACACGTAAATATTGATAATCAGGTGATTACTAAATTATGACTGTTGTATGCTAGCCATACCGTATAGTAATCAGGTAGACAGGTAAAGTTCTAAGTCTGTACCGCTGTGTAAGTAATGAGGTACACAGGTAAAGCTGTGTAAGTAATGAGGTACACAGGTAAAGTATGTGTACATAGCACACCCTTGCAGCGGTATGGTGTAGACCGTATCTGTGTTGGTTTATGCGGTACTAGCAGCTGGTCTGCTGATGGGGCGATGCAGTAATGTGTGGCGTGGAATGCAGGGTGCTGTTAGTTTCGAATTTGGTAGTGTTGGTTGGTCAGTTGTTAAGAAGAGGGGCCGGACTGCTTGGTGATGAATAGCAGGGTGATGCTTGGTGACATAGTCAGCTAAGTTGGTGGCCCCTGCGCGCCAGTATGGCCGGAAATGTTTCTGGTTGATACGACAACGCAACCAGTGGAAACGCATGTCCATGGCTTTGGTGCGCTTGGGTTGGATGGTGTTGGTTACAACGCCAAGGGCGGTAGAGTTGTCGGTTTGAATGGGTGTGGGTGGTTGTGGGTGGCCCATTTCGAGAAGGAGGTGTCGCAAGGGAATGACTTCACGGGCATTGATATATAGCGCACCGAGTTCGGCCTCAGCAGCGGAAGACATAACGACTTTGATGATTTGCGAAATGGTGAGGACGGCCCCATTGTTGGTGGGGTAATGATCATTTTCGGAAAGGAAGAAATGCCTCCCGGCGCGGCTACGCGCATTTGATTCGGAGAGATAAGAGGCGTCACTGTGGGCGGCTAAAATCATGTCACTTGCTCGATACGTGACGCCGGCGTTGGGGTGTGATAAGGCATAATCCAAAAATTGGTAGACCCGGTCTAGGGTGGTTGTTGTAGGTTTGGCCTGTTGTGTTGCAAGAGAGCCGAGGGCCGTAAGCATGGTGCAGTCAACTGCCCGAGCATAATAAAGGAAAACTCCAATGACTTCTTGTACGAAGGTCTTTTGTCGCTTTTCCAGTGCTGGTGAAGTGTCAGCAGTGGCACATAGTTGTTGTTTGCTGCCGTAGGTGCGTGGAGCGCTGGGATAAGGTTGGTGTTGTGGTTTGGTAGGCAGAGAGTGATGGAAACGTTGTCCGGCTTTTTCGCAGTAGCCTGGCATGGAGAGGCGGACGGTACGGTTGCGGTAGTCCCACTGCAGGGTGAGACCGATGTAGCGCCGTCCGTCCCAATCAGTGGAGATGTCGTAGTGGCCCGTGAGAGTGTCGATAAGATGCTCGGCGTGTACTTTGCCCACATATTTCACTCCGAAGTCATCAACACAGAGGGCAAAGCAGATGGGGCGCCAATCGTGAGTCCAGAACCCGGGGTTGAGTTTGCTTTGGTGGTAGCCGTTGGCCTGGAGGCGTTGTTCGAGGAGTTGTTGTGCAATGATGCCGGCCTGTGGGAGTCCATACATACCTTTTTGAATGCGCACAAAGACATATCCATCCTGTGCAATGTCTCGTAATTTGTAGAGATCAATGATGGCGGCTGGTATGTCGGCTAGTTTGAGTCGCATGTATTCTGGACGTGCCATTGGGGTGTTAAGATAAAAATCTTTAATATCGATGGTCATGAACTTTGCGTTTAATGTAGAGATGACGCTGTTGAGGAGGATTTTGACGGTGATCATGTCGGCTGTGGGCGTGCCGCAGTCACCTGGGTAGTTGATGCGATTTCCACCAACTGTGAGGCGAATGCGATACCGATCTTCCTTCTCTGGGCGAAAGTTAGCCACAATACGCCCATAAGTTACATCCTTCCATCGGTCTTGTGGAACGTGTGATCGCTGGATGAAAGCAATGGTGTCCGTGCCTTTCACGATGCCGGGCAAACCTTGCGCAAGTCGGCCGAGTTCTTTCCCATATGCATTCTGCCAGGTGTCACGGTATTTGGGGTTAGCGATGAGGTGGCGGTACTCCATTAACTCACCCGTTTCATCATTGAGGACTGCATGAAGCATGTCGGGTGGGTAACGCCGCCGTGTGGCCTTAGCGGCTGTTATCCCGATGTGATGTGTGGCCAAGAAGTGTAGCATGGTTTCGTGAGTGATGGAACGGGTGCGGCTACGAGTGTTGAGGGCTGGTGGTGTAGTGGTGGGCTGCTGGTAAGGTGGGCTGGGGACGGGGCGGCGTGTTGGCACCCTTGGAGGTGGCGCTGTTTCGTCGTCACTGTCCTCATCATCAGAGATAACGTGGCTGGTGGAGGGCCGCGGCCAGGCCGTGGGGATTGGCGTTTGTGTTTGCACCCTTGGAGGTGGGGCGTGGATAACGGCGGGTGCGCTTGCAGTTGCTGGTACCGGCGGTTGCTTTGCGGCGTCACTGAAAAGTTGTTGGAGGCGTTGGAGGTCTTGGAGGTTTTGGTCCCAACGTGCTGGGCCTTGGCATTGTGCTTAATGATGTGAGCAAGATTGGCTGCAGCGGCGATGAGGGCATCAGTTGGGGTCACGGATGGATTGGTGAGGTACTTGTGTTTGAAGAACACAGTGGCGGCAATGCGCGTGCTACGGGTGGTGGGAGACTTTTTCTTTCCCCCCCTTTCTTTGGTGTTTGTTTTTTCTGGGGGGAGGGGGGGGTTTGTGGTTGCCTGGGAAAAAAAAAGACCCCCCCCCACCCCCCCCAAGAGAAAAACAGCCCGCCGGCCGCTAATAAAAAAAATACAGCCGGCCGGCCCGAAAAAAAACCGGCGGTGCGCGGCGTGCCTTTCGCCCTCCCGCCGGGGGGGGGGGGGGGGGGGGGGAGGTTATTATATCACCACTTCTTTTTTTGGGGGAGAAGAAATTTTTCCCCCGCGGCCTGCGGTTCGCGAACGATTAACTCGGTACATCAAGAGGGATGATTTACAAAAAATGGATAACATCGTTGAGTTGACTGCAGCAGACTCTCGTATAAAGAAGTGTGCGACACGTGTGACCGAGCAGAAATACACGATTGTTCATGGAGATTTTCACATAGGTAACATTTTGCTACCAAAAGGACGGCAAACAACAGTGGATGGATCTGGAGAGTCACGTATTCCATGGTTGGTGGACTGGTCAATGGTCGGTGTAGGCAATCCTCTGATTGATGTAGTATTTTTCTTGGTCGTCGGGGCCAACGACATTGGTATTCATCAAACTGACTCGTCTTCAACATCGAAAAATGTGGAGCGGATACTAAAGCGTTACTATACTACACTAAACGAGCAGAAACTCAAAGAACTATCCACGGACGAACCGAACAATCATTCCACACAGCAGAGCTTACAACTTTCATGGGATGAATGTGTTTCTATGTTTCGCGAATGTCTCTTGAATCAGCTCGTCATTTTGGTCTGCTTCGATAGCCTTTGTCGTGCTATGGCGGATGCATGTCCGTGTATCGAAAGAGATGTTTATCATGATCATTTTGATAGAGTAAATATTCAGATGTATAAGGATGCTGCTTTCAGATTATGGCTGGATGGAGAATATGCTTGATTAGTATGCCATGTTTTTTGACTGCATGCAACAGAGTTCAATGTAATTAAAGTAACGAAAGCAACCGTAAGTCCAATGTCTGTGACTAATAGTTAAAAAGGGACAAATTCATCCCCAGCAAAAATTAATGAATGAGCGAATGACTATCCACATTCAAACTCAATCCCTCAAGCCACCTCCTCTGTCTCTCCTCCCTATCCTGCCGATCCTCCAAACTCACAAATGGATCCACCACCTCACCAGCCGAATCCAAGTGAATCTGCTCCACAATTTTTTCATACGTTTCCAGGGGAATGTATCGTAAGTTCTTGTTGCTGCAATGTTTACGATAGGCCAGGAGACTTTCGAGGTATTCCTTCATTCACACTAAAAGTAGCATATTGGCAAACTCGGGATTTTGCATCTTCTTTGTCAATTTGTACCACAAATGTTTTGTCTCTAAAACTTTCCCCACATGATGCTCCGCATCGTAAAAGCTCTTGTGCTCACATGTTTCTTCTTCCGTGATTTGTTTGGCGATATTGCGCAGAATGAAGCGCTGCCACCAACGAGAAGTGGCATCTCGTTTCTCTTGGATATCTTCCAATCTCTCCAAATCGCCCAAATACACCCCGTGAAATTCATACTGTCGTGACGTTGCCCAGGTATATCCCTTCGGCTGGACCAAGTATCGAAACTCCAACTCACAATTGGGAACGGGTCGATACCTGCATACCAACATTGAACTGGTTATGCGTAGTGAGAGATGGGTGGCTGACTAGCGTCAACAGGCTACAAATAAGCTGTAATGAAGATAGCGGCCGAAAATGGATGCGACGAGGTGTCGATGATGCAAATAGTCGTCGATAGCAATATTTAATATGGTCGATTTTGGTGGATCGCTCGCTTTTCAACACTAGATAATATCTATTGATTTAGATGTACGTTTTACGTCACAAGATATATTTTGCAATGGATGGCTACGGGGCGAGCAAAAACAGACCCCAAGAAGAATAGAAAAACAGACGTAGGTTTTTGAGTTATTGCTCCTAAATTTTTTTTGCAATGGACGGGGCCTAATGGCAGAGATAGAGGCCGTCAAAGAGGGCAGATTTTACCATCTCAA
>JABMIG010000090.1:126296-253506 GCA_013187285.1 Cyclotella cryptica | reverse complement strand
GCACACATAAGTACCATGGTAAGACTGCTTTTGAAAACAATGTCTAGGTATTTGCAGATGAAAAGAGTGTGCAAAGGCAATGTCGTGCTGACAACTTGATTTCTTAAATTTATTTCAGTGTATAATGAAAAGATGGATGGCCAACCAAAGGCCAACCAATACAGCACTCATCATGGTTATGACCAATTTTCAGTAATCGAATCTAATCGAATGCACAACAAAGTCGGTACATGTCTGCCCTTCTTGACTTTTTATGTTAAGCGACATCACATTGGTTGATAAAAGTGTTTGGATCACTATCACATCAAATTAAAAAAGAGACTTTCCGTAATCGATGATTCTTGGTAAGGTTTAGAACTCTGATGGCAATCTCCAACATCCATTCCTACGCAAAAGAATTCAATTTAAATTTCGATTCCCATTGGATCGTCACGGATAACCGACACATGATATTTGACAAGTCATCTTCGTTAAACAATACAAAACAGTAACACAATTGCGACTTTACCCAAAACGCTCCCTGTCCAAGAGTCAACAGTCAACAAGATCTTTTCGCAAGAGTTCGCCAACGCAACAGTCTTGGGTATCGACAACAACTCCGGATTCGGAGCCAAGCCCGAGTCAGGATGTCCCGTTTCCTATCGATCGGCAACTGGCCTAACCACTTCTACGCATTCTCGCAACTGCGCCTGAGACGGACAATCCATACTGTTGCTGTTCTGGTCATGACGTCATAAAGACATGCTCGCATAACTTGGAAAGATAGAAATATTATGAAAAGGAAACTTGAGAATCACCAAGTTTTCAGGACAGAAACCCCAGTGATTCATTTTCCGACAGTGATCAATATATCCTCAAACCTCGATCGGATTTGATGAAACTGCTATTCAGCCTCGAAAGTTTTGCGCTCGCTGCACTACACACCGATGCCGGTATCCGTGCCGACTGTTGGGAATGGGCGAAAACGATACGATTATGTCACCGGTTTGGTTGAGTTGTTACAAGTTGTTGCTAAGATTTGCGCGCATTTCTCTTTCGAGGAGCGTCTTGACACGGCGCGACACAACTCATGTCAAGATAACCAAGGTGCGCCCTATTGCTCTTCAATCTCAAAGAAGAAGAACTCCGCAGGGTACAAAATTATCGAATCTGTTAGTTAAAATGTTAGGAAAACGGACCTGTTAGTAAGTATGTTAGTAAATCAAAAAAATCGATGAATTTTGTTAGAGCCCCAAATATCTAACAGATTAGCTAACAAGGCCAATTTCGAAGAGGTTTCTGCCCAGTATAAAATGTACATGCAGGTGTTAGAAAGCCCTTTGCTTTTTACTAACAGCTTACTAACAATTCGTTTGCAGTGTAATGAGTTTCTCTCCCTCTGGGATGTTTGGGTAAACCAATGATACTGAGCCTAGTGGGACTTGTTGATGCACTTCTGCAATTAGGGAAGTGGAATCCTGGAATTTGAAGAATGAGGTCAAGCATTCGCATCCTATGAAGGAGCTGATGAGGCTCCCATCGGGTTTTCTTGCATGAATGATATCATTGAGATCCAAAAACCCAAAGACATCAATGCGTGTCATATTTGCGTTGTATCTTGACAGCAAACTTTGCTGTGCGCTTGATGTCGGATGTCGACAATCCACACCTTCGGTTGGGTGGGTGTGTGCTCCCCACCATTGACTGTAGATTGCTTCCTTCTCGGCATATTTCACAAGGTGCATGATAAACTCGAGATCCCATTTGTTGACCTCCAGATGCAAGACTTTCCTGCATGTTTGAATGTTAGCTGGAAGATGGGCCATACTAGTGGGCTTGGAGCGTTAAGGAATTTGAGGTACATTCATGCGGAGGCTGCACAATGGAAGGGGGCAGTATCCCCATTGGAGAGGGAGGTCCCTGTCGGTGAAGTAGTCTTTGTTATGCATTCTTGCTTGCGCTGCCTTGAGAATTTCCCTCTGCTTGTTGATGAGGGTTGGGTGATGTGTGAGGGAGTATACAAAGTATATTTGAAATGGAGTGGTGGTTTCGAAGACCTGGAGTTCCTTTATCTTTAGCTGGTTCCTGAATCTTGCCCATCCGTAGGAGATCTGGTTTATGAGTTGTTTAGGGTCCTTGTCATAGGAGATGGAGATGACTCCATACACCAGAGAGGAGGCAGTGCGGCGTGAGTTTTCTGGAGCTGAGTCTTGGGGGTCCTGGGAAGGGTGTCTGTTGGATTGGAAAGCCCGTGGGCTTAGACCTTTGACATAAGTGCTCAATGCTGTCATATTGGAGGGGACTGGATGTGAGGTTTGGCCTCCGAGAGGGGGGCCATCTGAGCTCCCCATGGGGTTTAAGGTGGCATGTTTGTCGGCGTTTTGAGGTTACTGATGAGTTGTTGGATAGCGTAAACCATCTTTTTTCCATTGTTGCCTTCAAACTGGGTTAAACTATCTTTGCTGAAGTCAATGGAGATATCCACAAGGATGTTCCGACGTTTATGGGAGTGGGGAGTAAGTGGGGTCTCGTCTGCTTGAGATGGAGGGGCAGTGGAGTATTTACTTGGACGTAGCAACGATGCTGGGGAGGTGGACGACGACGTCGATTGTTTTTTGGATTTCTTCTTGTCTGTCCCAGAATGAGTGTCGGAGCAGAGGTCTTGGTCTTCTTTTTTGCAGGCGAATTGGAAGGCGACATCTCATGTGTCTTGTCGTTGGTGGGGCCATTATCAGAGAAGAGTCCTGGATTGCTAATTTCATTGATTGTCTTGTTGAGATCTGTTGATGCCTCTTGTGAGAGGGGTGGGTTAGCTTGAGTGTGGTGCTGAGCTGTCGAGGCTCCGTTCAGTTGGCTAGTTGCTTCGGTCGGTTGCGCATCAACGGAACGTTGGGGTTCCTGTACTTTCTCTTGCAATCTTTGCATGTTGGAAGGGCCAGGCATCTTTTTTGACTTGGACGACCGTGTCGTTGGAGTGGATTGCTGTTGGCGAGCAGATGAGGACATGGTGATGTATATTTTGGATGTTCTATCTTGTGTAGTGCGTGCGAATTGTAATGGGCAGGTGGATTGACTCATGTAGTGCTGGTAAACCAGTTGCATTTGTGTTAGTCTTAATGAGTGGTTGAGTCCGGAGAGAGAGACCTTTAAAGTGGTGAACCAATTATTGGTTGTTTCTCGTCCCTGCTGTGGTTCAATTAAACGTAAGTTGGTCACGAAAGGTAAGTGGTGCATGCATGGATTACTGTTTTTGGGATGCGTAGGCCTGGCAGAGTAGTTAGTATGTTTTTTCTGTCCATTTATTAAAGGGATATTGAACTGTGTGTAATGGGTGTGATCATGGTGGACTCCGTGATGTGGAGCTGTTCGCACGATCGGGGATGTCCGACCGGAAGCTGTGCAAAACTTTTGCGAGGTCGTCAATTTAGACATTGAAAATTAGGATGACTATTAAGGAATTCCCTCACTCCCATAGATATGTGACAATGCCCAAAGCATTGCAATGGTATTGTACTTTTTGTTTACAAATTACACATGTGCCAATCTTCTGTGGTGTTACATGTTTTTAATTCTTCTACAATTCCAACACAACACGGACTCAAGAAATCCGTGTGTCCTGTTTGATGCACTGTTACAGGGTATGTCTATCTGTGGCTTGCTGGCTGCTTGCTCGTGATGGCTCGCACAGGCTCGCACCCCGTCAAATTCTCCCAGATTCTCACCACCCGTCATTTCTCGTGAGGCGCACATCCGCCACACCTTAACCTCTCCACATCTTAGACCATGTCGGACGATACAAGCCCACCAACAATTCCGTCTGCACCCGCTGCAGACGAGGTCCAAGCTCCACCACAAGATTCTCCCAACAACGCCCAAGGTGACGTGGACGATGCAGCCGCAGCTCTGTCGTCGCTCTCGGTCGAGAACGCGTCCCCCGAAGCGCCAACCAACGACGAAGCAGAAGCAACCAACGACGAAACACAACCCTCCATCGCAGTCCAAGACGCAGTCGAACCCGCGCCAGAAGACGCAGCCGCTGCCGACGCGCTAGTTCCGCCTCCCAACGCCGAATTCCTGGCGCTGCTCCCGCCCGCCGTCCACCCGCGTCTCGCGCACTTGAAGTCCCTCCATGCGCAGCGCGACGAACTCTTGCAGCGCTATCAGGTGGAACGCGCCGCTCTGGAGGTGAAATACGCCGACTTGATGAGGCCGTTGTACGAGGAGAGGAGGAAAGTGGTCGGTGGCGAGTTGGATGGGGACATTGAGGAGAAGGCCACGGAGGAGGGGGCAGTTGCGGGAAATGAGGCGGATGGCGGGGATGACGTGAAGGGTGTTCCGCAATTTTGGGCTTGTGCCATGGGGAATATGGATGTGATTGCCGAGCTTATTACAGAAGGTGCGTGATGATTGTGTTCCTTGTTGATGGGCAAACGGTAAATGCTGTCCATTTATGACCGTTTGCTTGGAGATTTCGTCCCCCAAATAACTGTTTGGTCATCATCACAATGTGCCATTTGTACTCAATGTTTGGACCACAATCAATGGATTCGTCATGGTTGTTTGTGTTTGCTCACAATCACCATTTACGTCGCTTCGCCAAACAAATTCTCACACACAAACCTTCAACACTCCAGAGGACGTCGACTGCCTAGAATACCTCACCGACATTACCTGCAAGGACTTCCCCGATGGCACAGGCTTCGAACTAGCATTCCACTTCTCCACAAACCCATACTTCACCAACCCCATCCTCACCAAACGATACGAAGTACCCAACCTCCTCACCGAAGACGAACCGATCCTCAAAAATGTCACTGGCACCACCATAAACTGGAAACCAAACAAATCGCTCACCTTCAAAAAGGTAACAAAGAAACAACGGAAAAAGGGCGGACGTGGCGCAGGACAGATACGCACCATCTCCAAGGAAGAGCGGGTCGAATCTTTTTTCCATTTCTTCTCACCCCCCAAAATGCCCGCATTGGCAGAGATTATGGACGAGGAAGAAGCCGATGCGGTGGAGGAGGCCTTTGATCATGATTATGATGTGGCGCAGGCGTTTCGGGGGTGTATTGTTCCCAAGGCGATTTTGTGGTTTACGGGAGAGGCGATGGAGGAAGATTATGATGAGGGAATGGAGGGGTTTATTGCCGATGAAGATGAGGATGGTGACGAGGATGACGACGAGGGAGATGAGAATGGTGGAGGTGCGGGGGGACAACCGGGACAATTTCAATTCAAGTTTGATGGAGGGGCTGCCAATCAGGCAAATGGCGATGGAGAGAATCCGGAATGTAAACAAAGTTGAAGACATTGACGTCTTGCTTTACGATCTAGATGAATATGAACCAGTAGTAGTCTATGTTGACAATAATTGCGTCACTTATGTTATTTCAGCCTGAGAGTTCTTACAAGTTGTTCTCTTTCACAAACTTTACAATCTCATCAACAACTGGACCCACAGAATCTGGATCAGCATGAAAGTGGTGACTTCCACTAAGTTTTTTTACAAACCCAGGCTTCAAAATCTCTGCCATTGCCTTTTCCGACAGACTATCCACGGGATATCCATCTTCGGCTATCAGAACACACACCGGTACATTTGCTTCGTGTAAGTCATGATAACACGCTTCCACTTGTTCCCTGGTAAAATATTGAAGAGAGGGCCATTGGAGACGTGGATCATGGCGAAAAATCACCGCTGTCGATTCGGTGGAACCCGAGGATGCCGGTACAAGTGCCCTCGAAACTAAATCCTCCGCTGCCTCTTCGGACATGTATTGCTCTCCTGGCATCCTTTTCACTGTGGCCAACCTCGCCTCGACCGCTGCGCCTAGATTGGGATATACTCGAACGCCACTGTTTTTGCCATCGGAAGAATCTTTGGAAAATAAAAGTTTGTTGCTTTTGAGTCTTCGTTGACAGGCGGCTCGTACATGTCTCGCACAATCTTTGGCATTTCTGGCGAGTGGACCTCCTCCCTCTAACAGAATGAGAGAAGAACATAATTCTGGAAAGGCAGCTGCGAACACAACCGAGACACCAGCTAAATTGATTTGTTGTAACAAAAGAACAAGTATCAAACATGAGCTGAACTAAAAAGGAACCGAAACAAGCTTTAGTCAAACTCGCTTACCTCCCATGGAATGACCAATGACTGTTATCTTGTCACTCTGTTGATCACCTTCTCCACTAGCAGCACTACTCCCTCCACTCCCCCATTTCAACGCCTCTACACATTCGGCAACATAATAAACATATTCCGCCAAGAGCTGAGGCGGTCCATCAGGGGATTTGTGTCCTGACAATCCGTGTCCGGGGAAATCAAGCGCTATTATTTCAGTTGGTTTGATGTGTTCGGTTGTTGTCTGCTCGCTATTTTCGTAGGACGAAAGAGAGTCGATTAAAGCTGGAGCGAGGCGATTGAATGATGCAGCGTTGTCAAGCCATCCGTGGAGACAAATGAGTTTTCTTGTATGTAGATTGTTGGTGTCTGTGTTCAAAGTTGACCAAAAAATGGCATCGTGACGCATCATGAATAAATAAAACAGGCTGTGTAGATGATGAGTATCATGATCATATTATTAAGGCCAACATCAAATTGAATAAAAAACTACGCCTTTGCATTTGTTATGAAAAACTCCGTTCCTCCCTCGTTTGTTACGTGAACGGGTCCAGTGATGAAAAACATCCGAAAATTCACACAAGATACGATACCATGGAACGAACGAAAATATTCAACAAAACTATTTCCCCTGAACAGGCAATGTATATGCTCGCCCACTCGATACATAGCTCTCACCAGCATCACCAAAGTTCGTCCAATACCGAGATGCCAGCCTCACACCGTCCGAGCACACAAAACTCCTTTCCGCTACAGTAGCCGTTTTTGGCGTGAAGGAAGACCGAGGCGTCATTGTAGACATTGCGGATACGGTTGTCGTGCTGATGCTGTGGTTGTGACGGATAGTGGAAGTTATCGCTAGGTTGATGGCATAGCAGAGAGTGGACGATCGTTTGGCCATCGTTGTTGTCTGATGTTGTATGCCATTCGATCACGAGAGAAGGAGGTAACGTCTATGATGAGCTATGATGTTGTACGCTAGACAGAGGCTAGAGAGTACGATAATAGTAGCGGTTTGTACGAAGGATCAATTTTTGCTGTTCACTTGTGACCTGCTTGTACAATAACGATGACCGATTCTATGCTGATTCTATGCTAGGTACGATATGGTATTATTTTTTATTTTTTACATAATTAAAAGGACCGGAATTGAGCAGGATATAGGGCATTTTCTAATTTTGGGTCCCCAAAAATTTCCCTTTACATTTTGCTTGATCGGCGTTATGTCGGGCAGCAGGAAGCGATCTGGAAGGGATATCGAATTTTGTTATTGATTGCTCGATTCTGCTTTCTAATCCTGCAAACATCGCTGTCCAGGACAACATGATGCTACGCAATTCATCAAATGCCGTCTTGCGTAAACTTTCTTCTTGCCCCTCTTTCAAGGCTCACGATGGTAAACTCGTAATGAAAACCCCTCTCGTGCTGAAAAGTCATGCAACAACACGATCGACCGCTCCCTTTTCTACCCAGTCGGCACCAACTAAAGAAAAGCCCATAATTGCCAACGCTTCAGATGTAAGCACTTCCAAATGCCCATTTAGTACCGTAAGTTCCACCCTGGATGCTATTGACACAGCAAAGACGGACAGAGAACAGTCAAGACCAGTTCCCACGTTAAAGGATGTGCCATCAGTTCCTCTACTGGGAGTGTTCGTAAACGCCATCCCATTCATCGGAGATTGGTTGAACGATAACTTTTATCATAATCCGAACGTGACGCCGCACAATGCTTATGATGTCCACTATGAAATGTACCAAAAATATGGCACTTTCTATACTACCTACATCCCGGGCATTGGTGAGGGCTTGTATCCAAAAGTGTACATGATCATGGACCCAGAAGAAATGAAGAAAGTCATCCGACAAGAAGGAGCGTATCCCCGAGGTGGCGTAGAGGGTCTCAAACCCATGGTTAAATGGATGAAGAAGAACAATTTTAAACTCGCCGGAGCAGGAAGTAATGATAACGGATTCTTGGGTAGGGGAGAGACGTGGAGGAAATACAGAAACTTTATGCAAACAGACTTGTTATCTCCCAAATCCGCGAGCGGATATGTTCCAGGTGTTGCCAATGCAGCGAAAATTGCTAGCCGCGGTGTCCCATATTATGCATCAGATCTTAATACATTTTTCAATTACGCCGCGTTCGATATGTTTCAAAGCATCATGTTTGGACAGGTTTCGAAGCTTGCTGACCCCAACACTTCCTCGAATCCAGTCGATGTAGAATTTTGCCGTTTGGCGGTGGATTCTTTGGCTTACTTAGTCCGCATGTCCGATGATCCGCAGGAAGCCATAAAAGCTTCTTTGGGGATCGAGACGGAACTTTATTACAAATTTGATAAGACCATGGATGCATTGAAGGATATTGTCATGGAGAAGCTGACTGTTTTTATTGAGAGGTGGGATCGGAATGAGCTAGATGACAATGAACGCAAATCTTATTTCGCACATGCTATTGAACGTCAGCGTGCTGAGGAATCGGGCATCGATGAGAGCGAGCTGATGCAAATTTGTCTACTAATGCTCAATGCTTCGGTAGACACGACAAGCACCTTTATTTGCTGGGCCATGGTGCATCTCTCAACAAATTTACATGTGCAAGAAAACCTCTACCGGGAGCTCAAGCAGCACCTCGATGCCAGTGAGGATGGGATGCTGCATGCAGAAATGCTTACAAAAGCCAAGTCACCCTACCTGCACGCTGTTCTTCGTGAATCACACCGAATGACTCCAGTGTACCCAAGCACCATGTTCAAGTCGAACTCTGTGGCAGATATAGAAATTCACGGTGTCACTGTTCCAAAAGGTTCCGTGGTAGGTTTTGATTCGTATCCGATTGGAATGGATCCGATGATTGTTGATCAGCCGGAAAGATTTATCCCTGAGCGTTGGATTGGTGATGAACCAATACAAGCACGAAAGGGAACTCCTGCTGAAGTTTTGGATTCTGTCATGTATCGAGATCCATTCTCTCAAGGTGTAAGTTCATGTACCTTTTACCTGTGTGTGCGTGTATTTTGTCATCCCTCACAACACCAATGTCTATTTTGCCTTCCTCCTCTTGTAAATGCTGTAGGCGCGTCGCTGCCCCGGCAGCCGCGTAGCTGTCAATGAAACTCAGCTTATTTTGAGTCAACTAGTGTTGGATTGGAAGATCTCAGCACCTCCTTCAGTAAAAACCTACAGAGACATTCCTTATAAAATGCAAACGTTGCTTGTGGCACAGCTACCAGAAATGAACGTTGAAGCTCGGGTCTAGGGGCTTTTGTGATCGTGATGCCAGAAAAAAATGACATGTGCAGCCAGGGCGGGCAGCGGTTGTTGTTCTTATGCAAGCGAGAAGCACTGAGCCCTATAATTCATCCTCCGAATTGTTGTGAGTGCACTCCCATAACGGCAGGCATGTGTTGCCATTATTAACATGTTCGTGCGCCACCTGGAATTCCTTTTGTTAATGTATACGAATGACCTTCGCCGCAACACTAAACCAATGAGATGTTATAGAAAGTAAGACATCTATTATTTAGAAAAGTTAATTTGAAGAACAATGTGTACACTTTCAAGACACCAGGAATAGAGTTGTTCGTTGACCCTACAGGTAGTACTTCGATTTCAATATGCCACTACTAGAAATCCGCGGGCCGGGACTTCGGTGCCTCATGAGCCGCCCGGGACTGCTAAACCTGCTTCCCGTTCGAAATCGGGTCTCTCTGTCATAGTCGTCGTAGTCATCCTCGTACCCACCTCTGCGGACGGAAAAGCCTGATGTCCGAGACGCAGGTCTGCTATCCAAATACGTATCATCCTCATCATCCCCATACCTCCTCCTTGGAGTTCTCCTGTCATGGTCAAATCGATGTCGCTCGTAACCCACTTCTCCTGATTCTCGAGGAGGAGCTGAGGCATATGATGCAACACCTGGCGATTCGTGGTAACCGCGTGGTTCGGCTGACTCCCGGGGAGGAGCAGATGTGTATGACATGACTCCTGGAGATTCGAGATGTTGTCGTGGTTCCGGATGAGAGTAGTGTAAAGTTCCATTGTTACGAAGCGCTGGAGATTCTCGATGGTTCATCTTGATTTCCTCTCTCAAAGTTGCAATTTCCTCGCGTAGTTCATCTTGAGGTGAGAAGATCTTTCTCATTGATGAGACGATGCCGGTGTTCTCCCTTCTTTGTTTCCACAGTTCTTCAATTTCACTCGTTTGGTTCTTACTTTTCAATAGTTCTTTGCGAAGCTCATCGAGTTCTTTTTGCAGCTCAGCTTCTTTCGATCTCTTTGTCTCTTCTTGTTTTTTGTTATGATGCCTTCTCTTGTTCTCGGTTGACGCTATTGTAGACTCGTCATCATCATGAGACTTGCTCCTTCGCCCTCTCGAACTCCTCGAGCGCCTTGAGCGAACTTCAGAACGAACTGTCGAGTCATCGCCAAGAGTTTGTTCGTCGTCCGACGGCACATCCTTCCTCGCTCGTCTCCTTCGCATAGATTCAAGTTTCATTTCTCTTTCTTTGAGTTCGATCTCCTTCAGCTCTCGCTCTCGTCTTTCCCTTTCCTGCTGCATCTCTAATTCTTTCTGTTCCCTTTTCATCTTCTCCTTCAACTCCCGTTCCTTTTCCATCAGCTCCCTCTCTAGTCGCGCTCTTTCTGCCTGCTCTTCCCTCTCCCATTCTTCCCGTTCTCGTTTAATCCTGTCTTCTAACTCCCGCTCCCTGATTTCCAACTCTCTCATCATTTTCTCCTCCAACTCGCGCTCTCGCATCTTCCTCTCTTCTAGCTCTTGCTCGCGAATTTCCCTCTCCCGAATCTCCCTCTCTTTCATCTCGAGCTCTTTTTGCTTCATTTCCACCTCCTTTTGCTTTAACTCCGCTTCCACGCGGGCTTTGATCACTGCATCAATATCCGTTCCATCATCATCCATAAAAAGCGCTTCCTCGTCAATTTCTACTCCCGGCCCTCGTTTCAGAAATTTAACAACCTTACTCTTTACCAACCTCTCCATATCCTTGGCATGCATCATCCGGGAGTCTTCAATTTGCTTCTCTAACTCTTCTATCTCTTCCTGCATACTTTTTTCGATTTCCGCCTTGCTTTCAATCACAGCTTGTTTCTTTGTCTGCAATGTGCGAGTAATATCCATGAGTTGGCGCTTTTCCTCCTCCAGCTCCTTGCGGGTGATCTCGTTGGACTCTTTGAGTTGTTGGAGATGAGCCTCGAATGTCTTGAGCTCGGCCGCCTCTGCCTGCAGTGCTGTTTTCTCTTTGGATGCAGCCTCGGTCATGATTTCAATTTTACTTTCTAGCTCTTTGTTTTCCGCCTTCTGCTTCTGGATGGACTTGCGTTCAGCAATGACTTTTTGAAGTGCGTCTCTATCTTTCTCCACTAGTTTCATTTCCGTTTCGAGGGCGGTTTCAAGTTCTACACGTGACTTACTCAGAAATCCTAAGTGCTTGGTGAGCTCTTCCTTTTCCTTAGTGGCCTCGTCCATCCTGCATTTCACATCGTGCTTCATGGCTTGAATAGCTTCGATCTGCTTTTTCAGAGCGTCTTCTGTCCGTTCCTTTTCCTGTTGAGTCTTCTCCAGCTCCTTGGACAATTCATTCTTCTTGACGGCAAGGTTCCCCATCTCTTCGCTCAACTTGCTCTCCATTTCTTTATGTTCGGCCTTGACCCTGGCAATCTGCTTTCGCATCTGCTCCTCCTTCTCGGCCTTGTTTTGTGTGACCTTGTACAGTGCATTCTGTATACTTTCGACCACACTCGGGGCTCCTGGTAATATCCCTGGGTTGTTTCTCAAGGTTATTTCGAAGGCCTCCATGAATTTTTTGTACAAAGCGGTCTCTACTATGCTTTCTTCTTCAAACGTCTCACTGTCACTGTTGGTCATGAGGGAAGGCAACTCATTGTACGAATCCCTTGATTTCACCGTGGTGGCAGTGCTGGCATTACTGATGTAGTTGTGCGCAGCCTTGAGAATATTCTCTGTCTTGGGCGCAGATTTGAACAGCGCCGTAGATTTCGACGATTGCGCTGTATGTATGCTATGTTGCACCCCAATTTTTGAATGGCTGCTTCCATTGGAAACGGAGCTCTTGGAAATGGGAATGCCGTATCGGTCTTTCCCGCTGAGAGTGGAGGCAACGCTGGCATCAGAATTGCGCACATAACTTGGCACGAAGCCATTGTGTGCCTTTTCGGTGGACTGTCGACTGAAAAACTTGTTGGTATTCGGGCTGGCGTTTTGGGCGTTGGACTGCGGTGTGTTGGATTTGCGTGGCGTGATGCTTCCCGCCAGGCGGCGTACTCGGCCAGGAGAAACGAGGCTGTCGGCGGGAGGGCCCGCGGCATCCTGTTTGGAGGCTGCCGTGGGAGAGGTGACCACTTCGATGTTGGGTTTATTCGTCTTGGGGGGGATCATCATCGATGGAATAAGATCTAGGACGGGTTCAATTTATAGTTTCAGAAGACAGAGCGCTTGACGTTCACCCCAATTCTCGAGGCCCTTATGTCAGTAAATAAAGCGCAGCTTGGAATTTTTCCCATTCTGCCAATTGTGCTTGCCGGCGATCGTGTGCCGACCAAACACTCAGATCGGCTGTGTGGTTTTTGTTTCGTGGTGCATGTGAACTTCAGACCCATAATATCATCTTCCCTGTTACAAGTATTGTATTGGTGGTATGGTAGTTATTGTCTCTCTTCAGATCAACTCTTCAAAGAGATTGGCAGCACACAAATTCGGCGAATTTAAAACCTACGTATTTGTAGATAATATAAATTTAAACATTATATGCCTCAATTTAGTCCAACAAAATTTACTGGTTCCTTATTAATAATGAATCGCTTGCTTTCCCACTTTTTTCCGTACATTTTTCTGTTTAAAATGAGGTTGTAACACAGTGTTGCTTGTAGGTGGTTCGTCTTGTCAGCCCATCCCGTAACATGCTCAGAAGTTCAAGCGATTTATAGGAGATCGGACTACAATACAGCAAACACTCCCTGCCCCCGGGCGACATGAGACATATTAGGAATTCGCTAAAAGCACTCGAAATCAAGAGCAGCAGTACTATTAGTGGCACTAACCACAACTCGGCCTCGCAATGTCGTACCCGTCCAACTCGGCAATCTACGGCGGCGTGCGTCTTCGTCCGACTGCCTCCATTGAGTCGAGATGCTCCAGAGAAGGCATTGAAGTTCCCATAGAAGACGTTATACCGGCTGGTATTGTGAAGCGTTTGAAGGAGGAACGCGAGGGGGCCAATACTACCACGCGAGAATCAACAGATTCAGGTGCTGACAGTGAAAATGGCAAAGTTGCAAACTTGATAAAATTGACACAGCAAAGAACGCAGCTCGCCAAATCCCCGCCACACAAAGAAATTCCAGCATTCCTTCACTGTACATCGAGTGTCTCTTCTGTCGATGGAGATAAGTACGGTATCACACTGCAAAGTTATGAGTCGGCATCTGTTGTAACCTCGAATCCGCGCACAGATGAAATTATCAAGGCATCCAGAAACTATGTTAGTAATCTACCGAATGGCAGCATCGTCAGTGTAAGAAGTATACATGGGTCAGGAAATGATAAATATGGCATTACTATGAGAAGTTCTGTTTCTGTATCATCAAATCCTTCGCTGGGTAACTGGACTAAATCAAAAACAAGTCCACGTGACACTATCCGGGCTTCAAGAAGCAACGTTAGCAATGCGACCAAAGGTAGTGCTGAAAGTGCACGTGATGGCCCGCCTCCCCTCATTTTCGATAGCAGCATTATCGACTATGCAGACGAGAGCATTCTAGAGACAGAATTGTGTAAAAAAATCCTTAATGCATTTGAAGCAACCTTGAAGAACAACCCGGGGCTTCTGCCGGGAGGGCCACAGGTCATAGAGAGCCTAAATAGTACCCTAGCCAAGCTGATGAAAGACAACGACGACAGGGAGGATCAGATGCGGAATCAGATTGAAAACGTCAAGGCCGAAAACGAAGAGATAGAGCGAAAGTTGAGCGATTTAAGGGGATCGCTAACACTCAAGAACATTGAATTGACTAAGGAGCTAGAGAAAGAGCAACAGGAGAAAGAACGGACGGAAGACGCGTTGAAGAAACTTACTGATGCCAATAAAGCAATGAAACAAGATGTAAAATGCAAGATGGACGAGACCACTAAAGAAAAGGAAGAGCTTACCAAACATATTGGCATTCTGACGAAGTCGAGAGATGAAATCAAATCATCACTTGAAACAGAAATGAAACTTGTCGAGAAAGACAGAGAAGCCTTACGAATAGTCGTTGATGGGCGCAAACCGATCCAGAAGCAAAAGGCGGAAAATAAAGAGCTTGAGAGTCAAATTGAGATCATGACAGAGGCAGCATCCAAGAAAAAGGCCGCCCTGCAAGCTGAAGCAGCTGAGATCAAAACCTTTGAGGACCGTCTGCAGCAACTGAAACAGTCTAACGATGCAATACGCAAGGAGGTTGAAGATGAGAAGCGTGAGTTGTTGGAAATCACGCTTACACTTCAGAGTAAGAAACAAGCCGTCATCGAAAGCAAGGCAGAATTAGAGATACGCATGGAGAAAGAAAAGGAGGCGCTCGAGAATCAAGTCGAGAATAGTCGAATGATGAATGCGAAGGATATGGAGAGGTTAGTAAACAGTAAAATTGACAGGTATTTCAAACGTAGAGGAATTTCAGAGACTGAAAAAGATGGCATTTGCTTCGATGGCGTAGGCGCAGTTACGGATATTGAGTCAATAATCAAATCCCGAGTGGCTGTGGAGTTGAAACAAAAAGAGATCGAGATGAAGGAAAGAGAGCTCGAACGAAAAGAAGAAATGATGAAGGAAAAGGAGATGAAAGAAAGAGATATTCGCAAGAGAGAACTAGACGAGCAACTGCTCAAAGAGAGTGAGATCCTGGAGAAGATAACGAGAAAGATGAAAATGAGGGAGCGTGAGTTAGAAGAGAGGATAATGAGGGAAAGAAAAGAAAAGGGTTTGAGACTCAATCACATCAGAGAGAAACGAACTAATATGAGTGACCTTGTAAAGGTGGACAAAAACGGAACGGTAGGAGTTGAAGCTGTTGGAAAACAGAATGGTATGGTTGGAATGGGTGACAGTTGTTTAGATATGAATGCAGCTTTGAAATCCCGTGTTGTTCCTCCGAAACAAAAAGAAATCGAGCGTGAAACACGACAAAGTAATTCGGGAGTTACTAGAAAGACACTGTCAAATCAAAGCACTGATGGTTCTTTGAAGTGGGCGGCTAGCTCCACGACTACAGAGGAACGATGTAACAAGTCATTCCATGGGGAAAGGCCTTTCCCCAACGTATATGTGTCAAATGATGATGAGAAAACGGTAGGTGATGATTCAACTGTTGCATTGAATGAGTTGTCGGTGAAGAACTTGAGGCAAATGGCTGGTGGAGAGCAAGTTGGCAGCAAGTCTGAAGGGTTGAAACAAAGCAAACCCAACGAAAAAGATTCCAAGTTGACAGACATGCAGAAGGAACTTCTAAAGCTACGCGAAGAGCTTAGTAATGTCAGGTTGAAAAAAGAGAGGTTTGAGCAGATTTTAAACGAGAAGAATGAATTCAGTTCGCAATGCATGGACGAAGACTCGTTAAAACACATCACTCACCAAGAGTTTACCAGTTTAGGACACGATTTCGAGGTGAAGGGGTCATCGTTTGATTTTCAAAGAGATAATGTACAATTATCGTCGATAAGGAAAGTGGCATCTCATGACAAACATGACGATAAGGGTGATCTATCGAGGACATTGCCCAGGAGCGCTTCGTCCAGTCCACTAGATTCCCTTCAAGACAGTAGCCTTAAAAAAGACCACGATGATGCTAATAAGGCACAAACACACGCTTACAGATCGTGCTTGCTTCCACGTCTGGCTGGTCTCCACAAAGGCTAGCTCTAGAAGGAAACGTAGGTGCAATTTGTGAACAATTTAGCAGTGCCAGAGCCTCAGTGATATTATGAACACTATGGCAGTCAGCTGTATTCACAACGATAGGATAGTCGCCTCACTGATATGACTATTTTATTGTCGATTAAGACTTTTAAACAATTCATTGAAACCTAATAGATGAAACACTTGAGAGTTGGTTTCCTTTTGTAGACTCAACATCTACAGGCCCCACGTTGCATAGTATGGACTATCTCATTTAGTCTGATGGTGGAAAATGCGTGAATATGGTTCATTGGTTACTGCAACGAAAATGATTTATACTACGCCATTATTTATTCTGCCATGCCATTGTTTATAGTGCCCTGCCATTATTTATAATGGCATTACAGTATTTATATTGGCCATGTTCATGTTGGTACCAATTTATATACCTGACCATTATTAATACTGTCATGTTCAGTATTAATACTGGCCTGTCCAACATTAATACTGAAATGTTCAATATTAATAATATTTAGGTATCATTCCTTTCCTCTAAATTTATACTGGCACTTTAGTGACATGCCAGTATATCCTATAGCCAGTATTCATTTTACCGGAGTCTAACAGAACTTACAATACTGTTGATGTCCTTGTAACATAATTCAAGCAAACTCAATTCCATCACAAACAATACATACAGATATCCCAGTTCCTTTGTCTAATGGCAAAATAGTTCACTATTACTAGCTTTCCCCATCATAAATCCTTATAGTGAACTATTTCACTGTTAGTTGGTCAATTCCTACATGACTCCTGTACAAAATCAAAAATATTTTGCCCCCCAGAGGTAATTGAGGCTTGGCATTATTGATTCAAAAAACATAAGCATCATCCATGTCAAATTTACATGTGAAAGTTCACTGTAAGAAAAAAGGTAGTTATCATTTTTCTAGCAGTGAAATGGTCCACCGTTAGGAGGAACTGGGATATCAGAATGATCTCAGAACATATTGTGTAACACTAGGCTAACGTGTGTAAGACTGACATGTGGACGGGCACAGAGGCAGAGATGAGAATAAAATGACAAACTTGTTTCTCACAAAACTGTGTACAGCATAACTAAACCAAGTTGTGACCAATTTTTTGGAGTAGCTATAAATTAAATGCCTTCCCACAATAAATAAAAACAACAGAATTTGTTCTATTTATAAATAATGACATAGTATATAAATTGGTACCAACATAATATATACATCATAACTGCAGGCATGTCATTTTTGACAGCATTACCATGCAACAAATTAACATGATACAGTCTGTAGTGAGCTCATGTCTACTGTGGTGCCTATTGCTTGAAGCTGGGAATATCTATTAGTAGTACAGAGCACTCGCTAAGGAGGCTCAGATTATGGGTAGCTAACATCTGGTTTTTTGCCATCCTCCCACCTCCACAAAAATTGTCTTGTCCATCACAGCAAACTGTTCAATTTCAGGTCAAGCAATGAAATTGATCAAGTTCGAGATCAAATGAGACACAAGAATGACCAAGCTTTCATGATCAACAGAGATGCATAGGCAGATCAATCAGTTGAGATTGATTGAGTGACATGATTGATAAAGCAAGTAGGCTGAAAGAGCAACAAGATCAATCATGTTACAAGAACTAAAGAATGATGAGATTGATCAAGCAATGAGGTAAAACAAGCACTACAAAAGTTCATGATCCAACTGAGACTGAACAAGGGACAAGATCAAATGAGCAATGATAGCAATCAAGTCTGATATTGATCAGGTTTGATATCAATGCATTGATGAGATTTAGCTCAAACGAGAGGGGCAACTAAATGAGAAAAATGGTTATAATGTTAACATGCTGTTAGTGTAATATGTGCATTTCCTCACAAAGTGTGGAGAGAGTGATGAAATGATTGGCAGTAAGTGATGCAGCAACACGCTGCAACAGTCACCAAAAATGTTACATGAGTAATTATTTTAGCCACACAATATATATTTATGTATGTTTGTATGAAAACATATCTGAAAATTGTCTGAATAAATTGTCCAGAGATAGGAATACTACATGCTTACATGTTGTTTGTAGACCACTTTGTATTAATGGCATGGTTTCATCACTGACATAGGCCAAGAATCAGTCCATTTTTGTACCCCTTGGTACAAAAGATAAAAGGATCATTCTCAGGACTCCCCAGATAGAGAGTCAGCTGCCCTTGACCGAAAAGGCAAGGACTCCCCAACACAGGAGCTCACTGCCCTACTCCCAACGACATGGACTTCCCAACACAGAAGTCCATAACCCCAAAAATAGGAACACCCTTTGAGAAGGGTACGAGCATACCAATTGTGTGTAGAATCAACACAATTTTTGGTTGCATCGTGAGGATTGAAATTGCAGTTCCGCTGCCCTTCCATCCTCACAATTGGAGCAAAATAACCTCATAAAATAAAAATTTCGACCCCTGTTGAACCTACATATAACTTTGGCGTGATATTTTTTGCGACGAAACGGCTCAGGTCACTATCTTATGATAACCGTCGTGTGACCTTCGCACACCGAAGCCATTGACATCCAACCCCTCCAACACAAGGTACGCTAAATTTTTTGATCGCGAGCAGCAATTTTAACTTTTTTTCATCAGAGATGTGTTTTGTGTGTGATCGACGATCATTCCAAAATCATTTTTGCGATCGACGAATTCCTTCGGTTTCCCGATCGACAAGCTCTCTAAAAATTCTCCCGCAATCAGTGAGTCAAGTGATCATCTTCAAGTGAGCGACTTCAGCCATCAGGGATTCCTACGAGTCGGATTAATATGTGATCGAGAATTCTCGCAAAATAGTTAGAAGCAAGACTTTCAAGAATTAGAAAGCGAAGAAGAAAAAAATAAAAATAAAAATCTTTTTCGAAATAACCTCCACAGGGCACCCAAGACCTTTTTCAAGGCCTTATTTTATAATACACCCCTTGGAGAGGCTATTGAGAGGATGTCGTCAAAAGAGGATGTTGTCATGCCCAGAAGGCCTCAAGCCACAGGAGTGTGAAAGGAGCTCTGGGAGGTCCAAGCCACCCATGTCCTACATTCCCACTGCCATGGACACCACCAAGGTGGTTAATAAAATCAAGGTCTCCAACAAATGACCTTGTCCTTCACTGTCTTCGACAAAGCAAGTCCAGAACAGTTTCTCAACCATGTTCAGACCTCACTGGAGATAATGACCCAGAGAGGACTCGACACGGATTATGAGGAAGCATGTAAGACAGACCTTAAGCTGAGGCAAAACTGACTGCGGCCACTGCGGCAAGTATAAGGGAACAGACAAAAGTTCTCCAGTCCTCCAGGCATGGACCAAGGCAACTGTTGCCAAAGTCCGTAACAAAGAGGTCATATAGTCTGCTGGTCAAGCGATCTTCTTGCAGTATTCCATTCAACTGTCGGAAACTGCTCAGAGACCTTGGACCAACATCGTAGGGGAACAGATCAACTGTGAACCCTGGACTGATGTGTATGGGATTGAACACCCCACAAAACGCCCGGCATCTTGGACCTCCTTTCAGGAGTGTGTCCGGTTGCATCTGCTGGCTGTCTTTAGGACTGATGCAACGGAGCAGGAATGGTTCTATATCAGCAATGGGCTGAAGAAACCAAACAAGGTACCCATCAGGGACTTTGTGCAGAGGATCCAACGCCTTTACAGGTATGTAGAACTCTTGCCATGCCTGTTTTACTCTTCAAAGGCTGCAAAGTTGACAAAAGTATGTGGGCCATTTGATGATGCTGACTTGTCAAGCCACATCCTCAGGATGGTTCCTAGGAATGGGCAGGACCAATATGAGCTCAGTGGAGCTTTGGCACCACAAAGTGTCAGGGAACTTCTTGAAGTCCTTGAACACATTGAGAAGGCCTATCCCACCGAGAAGGTTGGAGAAGGACCCAAGACTGCAGCCAAGGCTAACGACTCAACTAAGAAGAATATGGTCTCTTTTAGTGACCAGCTTCCAAAGAAACTTTGCACAGAAAAGTACTGCTCTCTCTGTAAGAAACATGGGTGCACACATACCACCCACAACACTCCGGATTGCCGGAAGTATGAACCAATGGGACCCCGAAGCCAAGCTTCAAGGGAAAAAATCAAATAGAACCTCTCATGGACAAGAGAGACCTGCTCGAGGAGGAAATAGCTATACGCAGCTATCCGCTAAAATCAACAAACTTACAAAGTCCACCAAGAAAATGAAACGCACTATGAGTAAAAAGAAGCGTAAGCATCACGACATGAGTGACAGTGATGATTCTGACACCATCCTGAGATGATGGGTTGGGGGTAATAAAATCGATTGTAATGACATGATCAACACTTACCTTAGTCCAATTAAAACTTCCCCATGTGCCAACATAACATTTTCTGATTCAAACAATGTCAGTTCGAATCCAGTTGAAGACCTAGGAAATCTTCCAGCTGAACCAACACAGAGTGAAACAATTGCGGAATTGTTGGACCCCAGACTGTCGGGTGACCCTTTCAATCGTGGGAACCCCCTTTGACAGGTAAAGAAGGACGGGTCACTGTTGTAGTAGCCAAAGCACATTATAAAACAATTGAAAATCCAGCCCGTAAGAACCTTGAACACTCTACAGGGTGTTGTTCCAGTAACACAGTCATCCAGATCCTACTCTATAGTTGATCTGATGGTGATCTCCTGTTCCATGCAAAAAGAACGGAGAAACACTTTCCCTACTTGACTAGGCAGGTGCCAAAGTATTGGCACAAGTCAAATGGGAGCTTCCTAACCAAAGGAAGGAGCAAAGTTAACTTAAAGTTCTCTGAGTATTTGAACAGTAAGGAGCACTTAGTGACTCCAGACATAGTAGAGTATGATAAGAAGAAGATGACCAAGCAGTGTTTGACCTCATTCCTGGATGTCAAACCATGAAAGAGCTTGAAATTGTTCTAGATTTTTTGAACAAAAGAAATTACCATTGATCATGTCATTTTACCAATTAGAGATATCAATAGTCTGACCCCATCAAACATGGGTAAAGCCTGAACTGTCAATAACAGCATGGCAAATTAACCGCAAAGGACACAGGAAACGACACAACGGGTTGTTAAAATCCTAGATGGAAAATTATAAAAGGGCAGACCTCCAATCAATTGTTAGCACCAATTGTACTCACATTAGTCTCCAAGACCAAAACACATTACTGGAGTTGCTCACAGAATTTGAGGAACTTTTTGACAGAACATTAGGTGCTTGGAACACAGAGCCCGTGTCCCTTGAACTCAAGGAAGGCGCTAAACAAATCATGGTAGGGCATATCCAGTATCCAAATTGCGTAAAGAAACAACAATGAAAGAGCTCAATCGATTATGCGGACTGGGAGTGTTAGATTTTCAGCCCGAATCGGAATGGGCATCACCATCATTTATCGCTGCAAAGAAAGACAAAACTGTACTCTTACTTACTGATTTTAGAGAAGTAAATAATGGACTAGTCAGAAAGCCATTTCCATTACCCAAAATCATTACAGTTCTGCAAGAGCTAGAAGGAATCACCTATGCTACAACCCTAGATTTAAACATGGGTTATTATACCATTAGATTGGATCCCGATTCATCCAAAATATGTACCCTCATTTTCCGATGGGGCAAATATTCTTACCTCCGGTTGCCAATGGGCATTGCAGGCTCACTCTTCGTCCATGATACTGGGACACGGTGCATCAAAAAGCATTCGATGACATAAAGACTACAATTGCCAAGGGTGTAGTCTTGGCCTACCCACATTGTTCAAGGGAATTTGAGATATACACTGATGCCTTGTCTAAACAACTTGGATCAGTTATCACCCACGGTGATAAGCCCCTCGCGGTTTTCAGCAGGAAACTGTCGAGGGCGCAACAGAAATACAGCATGACCGAACTAGAACTACTGGCCATAGTGGAGACACTAAAAGAGTTCAAAGGCATGTTGTGGGGACAAAGATTGAAAGTCTATACAGACCACAAAAATCTAATCCAGGATGCACTCGAATTAACCTCTGACCGTGTCTACCGATGGAGATTGCTCCTCGAAGAATTTAGCCCCGAAATTGTTTACATTAAAGGCACACATAATACTGTCGCCGACGCCATCTCTCGCTTAGACATAGGACCCATTCCAAGTGAGCATGAAAACTGGATGAGGTTTGATAATGCTGGTGTTATTACACCATGCAAGAAGAGAGTGCAATTGACACCTCTGCATACCAAGAGGAACAGAATCTGGTATTTGCAAACTGCAGCGAAGAAGATGTAATCTACCCGATAACAGTACGAGAGATTACAGAAGCACAAAAGCTCAATGCCAGCTTGAAGACAATGAAAGATCAGCACTCGACACAATTGGTCGAAAGTACAGAACTCCTCTGTAAGGACGGAAAAATGATCATTCCAAAAGATCTTCAACACGGTGCAGTTAGTTGGTAATACCACTATCTACAGCACCCGGGACACACTAGACTCGAAGAAACCCTTCGTGCTGTGATGTACTGGAAAGGTATGCAAAATACCGTCCGTAAATATGTCAAATACTGTCATGCATGACAAGTCAACAAGAGGCATAAGCATAAGTATGGGAACCTCCCTACTAAGATCGTCATCACAAATCCCTTGGGAAGTACTATGTGTGGACCTGATAGGCCCACACACAATCAAAGGTAAAGATGGGACAGTAATTGATTTCATGTGTCTAACTATGATTCATCCAGCTTCTAGCTGGTTTGAAATAATTGAACTGCTGGTAATCACTGAGACAATAATTCCCCTGGATACAAAAGGGCGTAGGAGCAAAAAGGACCATGAGGAACCTAAGTTAGCTTACTTTGAAAAGTCATCAGCAATGATCAGCAACCTAGTGAATAAGACCTGGTTTAGTAGCTATCCACATTGTCAGCCCATAATTTATGACAATGGAAGTGAATTGAAACTTCACTTCAAAGCCCTATGTGACTCATATGGGATCACGAGTAAGCCTACCAGTGTCAAGAATCCACACGTGAATGCTATTCTAGAATGAGTGCATCAGGTGATATCATCTATGCTCCGAACAGCTGAAATAGACATGACCCCTTCAGTAGAGCCAAGCAATATAGACAAGTTCGTGATGAACGTTGCTTGGGCCATTCGCTCAACATACCACACAGTACTAAAAGCCTCCCCAGGTGCAGCCATATTTGGACGGGATAGTTGTTTGACATTCCCTTCTTGGCTGACTGGAACGAAATTGGAGAATATAAGCAATACAAAAAAGACCAAAACACAGCACGGGAAAATCGCTCATGACGTGATTGGGACTACAAAGTTGGTGATCAAGAACTTCTTATTAAAGATGGTATACTCGGCACAGGTGAAAGTAGATATGAAAGTAATCCTTGGACTCTCACATCAGGATTCAATGCCGAACAAAATCAGAAAGATTGAATATTCGAAGAGTGACACGATTTTTACAAACCAAACGTAAACCAAAAAATAATGTCAGTTTTCAACACAACAAAAACGGCCTCTCCCTCTTCAAACAACACTTACTCGTTAAATATGTTAAACAAACTCTTTAGTTTGTTATAGTTACTCTCATGAGAACATTTTTTTCACCTAAAGATATTTTGGTTTTTTGTTCCATTTTTACCTGATACTCCATTCGTGGGGGCGAATCAGCCCATTTTGTACCCCTTGGTGCAAAAGACAAAAGGATCATCTCAGGACTCCCCAGATAGAGAGTCCGCTGCCCCTGATCCAAAAGGCAAGGACTCCCCAACACAGGAGTCCACTGCCCTACTCCCACCGGCATGGACTCCCCAACACAGAAGTCCATAGCCCCAAACAAAGGAACACCCTTTGAGAAGGGTACGAGCATACCAATTGTGTGTAGAATCCACACAAATTTTGGTTGCATTGCGAGGATTGGAATTGCAGTTTCACTGCCCTTCCATCTTCATAATTGGAACAAATATAGCTCATAAAATAAAAATTTCGACCCCTGTCGAACCTACCTATAATTTTGGTGTGATATTTTTTGCAACGAGACGGCTCAGGTCAATCACTGAACTGAGGCAAAATGACAATGGTCTACACAATATTTGCTGACTTATAGATTATCCTTTGCAAGTTCTTCTTGGTGTATTCCTTTTTGCTGTGGTGGGAGTTTGACCTGAGCTGCTTTGTTGCTATTAAGTGGGATTTTAAAAGTTAGTTTCAACAGGGGGTCAAGGAATTTTTTATGAGCTTACTTTTTACAGTTGTTAGGATAGAAAGGACAGTGGAACCGTTGTTCCATCCATTTCATTGCAAACAAACATTGTGTAAGTTCTACACAATGATGGCATCTTTATACCCTTCTCAAGGTTGTTCCCTTGTTTGGGGCTATGGACTTCTGTGTTGGGGTGTCCATGCCTCTTTGATCCGGGGCAATGGATCCCTTTTTCTGGAGAGTCCTTGCCTCTTGGGATTTTACCTTTTTATTTTAGGTAAAGGATTCTTTTAATTTAAGTACCTAGGGGTACTAAATAAGGCAGATTCTTGGTCTACCTCAGACTTTCTATAAGTTCAGGCAGCATTGTTGTCATAATTTTTCAACCCAGCATGCGTCTCAATATGTGTCTTCTAGGTTGTAAATTCCAGAGGAATTCCGGCAGAATTCCGCATTACTCCAGAATATTTACTATTTTGGACCGTAACAGGATTACTGTGTGTGGAGGCTTACTCTAAAAGTTGTGAAGTAATTGGATGTTTTTGTCACTATTTTGATCAAACTGTGACACAGAATCTTACAGCAACCAACCGTAACCACCAAAGAGGTATCCAGAACATAGTCTGTCCTTCTGTCCATTCTTGTGACGCATGGCTGATTGTTGATTGCACTTCTCAACTGCACTTGCTGCAGCTGTCACTTACTTCCCCAACCCAAAGTCAACAACCATGGAGAAAATCCGCCCCCCTCACAGAAAAACCTCCATGTCGCCACAAATACCTGTCCAATCACCATGCGCCTGCCACCATCCTTACGCTGTTGTAACCGCAGATTGACGGCTACGGTTTTTCCGTGAGTTTATTTGTTTTATTTTTATTTTTCCTATCCAATTGATTGATTCCACCCTCCATACCAACCCAATCACCATGTGCCCGCCACCATCCTTTTGCTGTTGTGACCCTGGATCGACGGCTGCGGTTTTTCCGTGAGTATATTTGTTTTCTTGTATTTTTCAGATATTATCTATCCAATCAATTGATTCCACTTGCTGCTGACCCAACACAGTAGAACCTTCCTAACTCTAGCTCGCCCTGAACTCAAGCTTGCCCTGAACTCTTGTGTTGCCACCCCTGCTGCGGATCTATTGACCCGCCCCATGCTGTAGTTCTTTTGTTGTTTTTGTGATATTGTTATTTTTCCAATCTCACCAATTGAAAAATTACCCCCCTTCCACATCAAGAATACGACCCGAAACTCATTCACCGCGATCCCAACAACTTATTGCCTTGGCCTGCCCCTGCCCATTGACCACACCAATCTATTGACCTGCCCCGTGCCGTGAGTCCTTGTGTTTTTGTTGTGATAATATTTTTTCTCCAACTTTGCTGATTGAAAAATCCTTGCTCCATTCACTTCAATTTCTCAATTCCGACCCCTAGCTCAATGGTGGCTCACCCAACAACTCATCGCCTTGGCCCGCCCCTGCCATTGACCACACCAATCTATTGACCAGTCCCGTGCCATGAGTCCTCATGTTTGTTTTGTGATAATATTGCTTCTCCAACTTTGCTGATTTAAAAATCCTCACCCCATCCACCTCACAATTTTGACCCCTAGCTCATTGACGGCCAACCCAACAACTCATCGCCTTGGTCCGCCCCTGCCCATTGACCACACCAATCTATTGACCCGCACAGTGTAATGAGTCCTTGTGTTTTTTGTGATAATATTGCTTCTCCAACTTTGCTGATTGAAAAATCCTCACTCCATCCACCTCACAATGTAGACTCCTAGCTCATTTGCAGCCAATCCGACAAGTCATTGCCTTGGCCCACCTCTGCCTATGGACCACAGGGATGGATTGACCCGCCCCTTGCCGTGAGTCTGTCCATTTTTCTGCTAAAATTGTAATAACCTCATTTGCAACTTAATTGGTGGTCCAATTGAAAAGAAACACTCCCTGTCCCTGGGTTTCCCTTTCCACAAGGGTATAGCTACAGCCCTTGTGCTATACCACCCCCTTGCACCCCTCGCGCCCTTCTATTGTCACAGATTCATGGCATTAACAAAAGAGGTTAGTTTGTGGGTTTTCTTTTATGAAGCAACCTGTTTTCTCACATACTTCTTTCACTTTTATTCTGCCCCTTCCCTCAAGTTCTTGAAAGATGGTAGAGGAGAAGTCATCTCGCTTTCCCCCACAAATTTGGTTCCTGTGGGTGGGGTTTTTCAACATTATTTTACTATTTGTTTAAAGTAATTGAAGTGGTTACTCTATGTTATTACAATGTGGATAACAGTCTTAGTATAAATCCTACAGCAGGAATATAACAGTAATCTTACTTTAGCACAGCGGAACATTACTGCAGAATTACAGTAGTTTACAGTAATTTAGACTGAGTAAAAAGAATTGAACAGTAACAACAGTAATGTAATTTCTTCAGTATGTAACAGTAATATTACTGTCAATCTGGATGGTAGGGGGGGCAGTTATTGCTGAGCATAGCAAACACGTAGAAATTGATAATCAGTTGATTACTAAATTATGACTGTTGTATGCTAGCCATACCGTATAGTAATCAGGTAGACAGGTAAAGTTCTAAGTCTGTACCGCTGTGTAAGTAATGAGGTACACAGGTAAAGTATGTGTACATAGCACACCCTTGCAGCGGTATGGTGTAGACCGTATCTGTGTTGGGTTTAGGCAGCACTAGCAGCTGGTCTGCGGATGGGGCGATGCAGTAATGTGTGGCGTGGAATGCAGGGTGCTTTTAGTTTCGAATTTGCTAGTGTTGGTTGATCAGTTGTTAAGAAGAGGGGCCGAACGGCTTGGTGATGGATAGCAGGGTGATGCTTGGTGACATAGTCAGCTAAGTTGGTGGCCCCTGCGCGCCAGTATGGCCGGAAATGTTTCTGGTTGATACGACAACGCAACCAGTGGAATCGCATGTCCATGGCTTTGGTGCGCTTGGGTTGGATGGTGTTGTTTACAACACCAAGGGCGGTAGAATTGTCGGTTTGGATGGGAGTGGGTGGTTGTGGGTGGCCCATTTCGAGAAGGAGGTGTCGCAAGGGAATGACTTCACGGGCATTGATATATAGTGCACCGAAGTTCGGCCTCAGCAGCGGAAGACATAACGACTTTGATGATTTGCGAAATGGTGAGGACGGCCCCATTGTTGTTGGGGTAATGATCATTTTCGGAAAGAAAGAAATGCCCCCCGGCGCGGCTACGCGCGTTTGATTCGGAGAGATAAGAGGCGTCACTGTGGGCGGCTAAAATCATGTCACTTGCTCGATACGTGACGCCGGCATTGGGGTGTGATAAGGCATAGTCCAAAAATTGGGAGACACGGTCTAGGGTGGTTGTCGTAGGTTTGGCCTGTTGTGTTGCAAGAGAGCCGAGGGCCGTAAGCATGGTGCAGTCAACTGCCCGAGCATAATAAAGGAAAACTCCAATGACTTCTTGTACGAAGGTCTTTTGTTGCTTTCCAAGTGCAGGTGAAGTGTCAGCAGTGGCACATAGTTGTTGTTTGCTGCCGTAGGTGCGTGGAGCGCTGGGATAAGGTTGGTGTTGTGGCTTGGTAGGCAGAGAGTGATGGAAACGTTGTCCGGCTTTTTCGCAGTAGCCTGGCATGGAGAGGCGGACGGTACGGTTGCGGTAGTCCCACTGCAGGGTGAGCCCGATGTAGCGCCGTCCTTCCCAATCTGTGGAGATGTCGTAGTGGCCTTTGAGAGTGTTGATAAGATGCTCGGCGTGTATTTTGCCCACATATTTCACTCCGAAGTCATCAACACAGAGGGCAAAGCAGATGGGTCGCCAGTCGTGAGTCCAGAAACCGGGGTTGAGTTTGCTTTGGTGGTAGCCGTTGGCCTGGAGGCGTTGTTCGAGGAGTTGTTGTGCAATGATGCCGGCCTGTGGGAGTCCATACATACCTTTGGTAGGCGGGGGCCACCCTTGAATGCGCACAAAGACATATCCATCCTGTGCAATGTCTCGTAGTTTGTAGAGATCAATGATGGCGGCTGGTATGTCGGCTAGTTTGAGTCGCATGTATTCTGGACGTGCCATTGGGGTGTTAAGATAAAAATCTTTAATATCGATGGTCATGAACCTGGCGTTTAATGTAGAGATGACGCTGTTGAGGAGTATTTTAACAGTGATCATGTCGGCTGTGGGCGTGCCGCAGTCACCTGGGTAGTTGATGCGATTTCCTCCAACTGTGAGGCGAATGCGATATGGATCTTCCTTCTCTGGGCAAAAGTTAGCCACAATACGCCCATAAGTTACATCCTTCCATCGGTCTTGTGGAACGTGTGATCGCTGGATGAACGCAATGGTGTCCGTGCCTTTCACGATGCCGGGCAAACCTTGCGCAAGTCGGCCAAGTTCTTTCCCATATGCATTCTGCCAGGTGTCACGGTATTTGGGGTTAGCGATGAGGTGGCGGTACTCCATTAACTCACCCGTTTCATCATTGAGGACTGCATGAAGCATGTCGGGTGAATAACGCCGTTGTGCGGCCCTGGCGGCTGTTATTCCAATGTGATGTGAGGCCAAGAAGTGTAGCATGGTTTCGTGCGTGATGGAACGGGTCCGGCTACGAGTGTTGAGGGCTGGTGGTGTAGTGGCGGGCTGCTGGCAAGGTGGGCTGGGGACGGGGCGGCGTGTTGGCACCCTTGGAGGTGGCGCTGTTTCGTCGTCACTGTCCTCATCATCAGAGATAATGTGGCTGGTGGAGGGCCGCGGCCAGGCCGTGGGGATTGGCGTTTGTGTTTGCACCCTTGGAGGTGGGGCGTGGATAACGGCGGGTGTGGTTGCAGGTGCTGGTACCGGCGGTTGCTTTGCAGCGTCACTGAAAAGTTGTTGGAGGCGCTGGAGGTCTTGTAGGTTTTTGGTCCCAACGTGCTGGGCCTTGGCATTATGCGTAATGACGTGAGCAAGATTGGCTGCGGCAGCGATGAGGGCATCAGTTGGGGTCACGGATGGATTGGTGATGTACTTGTGTTTGAAGAACACAGTGGCGGCAATGCGCGTGCTACGGGTGGTGGGAGACCATATCTTCCAGCACCGGTAGTGCTCGGTTGATGTGCCGATGATCCAACCTCTAGAGCAGTGTTGGGCGTAGGTCTTGCGTCGATGGGGCTTATCATGAACGAGGGCCTCCATACCAAGCGGAACGAAGGGTGCTGCATTGTAATCATGTGGCCCATAGAGGTGAGCATAGGCGGAGATTTTGGGGTTTGCATTGGACTGACGTAGGAGGTTGAGTTGACGTTCCATGTGTGGGATAAGTTGGCACCACAGGTGGAGTGGAAATTTGTCGGCTGTGCCGCTGATGACAGCAACGAAGTGATCTTTCCACGTTTGGATGGCCTTTTCGGCGACATTGCGGCGGTGGTCATCAGGTGGGACAAGTTGGTATGTCATGCCTGAATCTAGGATGGCTTGCTTGTATGCTGCGGATGCTTCATTGTCGAGGACTTGGCGCTTTGGTGAGAGTCCACATGCTCGCATACGGGCGAGAGCTCTGGTGCGTGCTAGGATGAGTTCACCCTCTGTCCTGTTCTTTGTTGGCTCAACCCATATCGAGTTGCTGTCGGTGTGGTACAGGATCATCTGGTACCTGTAGCCTCTGGAAGATACATGGGGAAACTGACCTGTTTGATCGGAGTAGACTGTGTCCCGGTGTCGTAGGTCTTGACAAATATGTCATGGTGAGGGAGAGAGGGGGTAGTGTGAGAGGGTATGGTCGGTGGAGCATGCCGAGTTGTCTTGGTGGAGCGCACGCCCTGGCGTTGGCTACGCATGTGCCCCTGCTGCGTTTCTTCCGACTGGGGAAAATGCTTGTGTACGTTGGCAACGGTTACGAGGGGCCAAGTGTCGTAGTTACCACGCCGAATTGCTGCCATCCATGTTGTTTTGGTGGGAAAACCTGCTGCGGCATGGAGGTACCGAATAGTTTGTTGGATACTGGGTAGCTCGTAGACATTGAGGATGGAGTGCTGCTCCGTGTACTGGATGCTGCAAGGAGGGTGCTGATTTCTTCTGTGGATGGTACGACGTACCTTGTGTTGCGGGATTTTGTTCCACAAGGAGAGTCAAGGATGAGGGTATCGTTGTTGATGTTGCGGGTGATTTGACGTAAGGGCACTCGCCAAAGCCCGGTGTGTGGGCACCTGTAACCCTGGAGGATGGAAGTGGCGTTGATGTGGATCTTGTTGGAGTCGTAGAAGTTGACTTCATTCTTGTCGTACACGGCAGTGTACCCGGCGTCGGCAAACTTGCTGCCGCTGAGTAGCGTCTGTGTGAGATAGGGAACAATGTCAACTTGGTTAGCAGGTGCGTGGACGTTGAGCATGAGTTGGGAGATATGCGTTGCCTGTGCAGTGCCACCTGTGGGCAGAAGGAAATCTTGGTGGAAGGTTGTGTTGTGGAGTGGAATGGGTCATGGAGTGCTCCTGCTGTTGAAGTGGCGCCAGTGTCGCTGATGGCCGAGGGGATTGAGCCGTCTGCTACACCTTGTTGGACTTGTAGTTTGGTCATGGGTATGGGATGTGGTTGCCGCTTGTGTTTGGTAGTGGGACGATACGAGGTGGAGCTACTGCGAGACATGCGGTGTCGCCAGGCTGTGCTGTTCTTGTCACGGTGGTGCGGCGGGAGAGTGAAACGAACTTGTGTTTCAGGGCAAGCAAGTGGAGACCAATAGTTAAGTGAACATGGGTTTAGTGCATTAAAATAACTAACAATCTCCACTGGATCCTATTTCTTGGGTTTGTACCAAGACGGGCGTTTGTCCTTGTTCTTGTCTAGGGCAAAACAGTCATCATCCTCGTGGTAGACGCCGTCCTTCTTGCATGAGTTACAGAAGCGTTGGGGACGTCTGCCTTCGGAGGGTGGCGTGGTACTGGTACCGGATCTGTTGCGCTGCTGGCGAGGTGTAGTGGGAGGTGAGAGGAGAGTCAAGAACTTAGCTTGTTGGTCAAGGATGGCTCTTTGTTGGGCTTCGAGTTTTGGAGGAGAGTGGTGTTGTCCAGGGTGATGGCGGCGGCGTGTTCTGTGGCAGTCTCCAATGCGCCCTCCAAGCTGTTGGTATACTCGATGAGTGAGTGGTGGTCGGCAGGTGATAAGGCGGAGTTGATGGTGGCAGGAAAATGTGGTGGATTGTTGGATGCGCGGCTGCCAGTGTCGAAGAAACTGCTGGCGCTCTCGAACCCTCCCGATCGAGCTTCACGCTCGGCGTTAAACTTTTCCTTGCTCTTGTAGATTGCAACGAAGTGTGTCTTCGCCGCGTCCCACGTCTTGTCGGCGGAGGGCTTGATTTCCCAAGCCTGCATCTCCTTGTCATCGAACATTTCGGAGGCATACATGCTCTCGACGTAATGCTGGATCTTCGTCGCTTCTGCGGCTGGGACACCGATGTCTCGACAGAGCTTTTGTTGCTTGTCGAGTTCACGGGCAAACTTCGTGATGTGGCTCGTGGAGTCCCATTGGACGTGGAAGGCCTGAGCGGCCTGTTTTTTCTCGAGGGTCGTGACGATGCACCACTCGGTGCGGAGATGTCGGACGATCGACTTGATCGTTTGGCCGCTGTAGCCCACGTAGTCATCGTCGAGTTCTTCGACGTACGTGGGATCGACGGCTTCACGCACAATCTTGTCGACGATGAGCGCGTCGACGGCTTCTTGCTTCCAGAACTCTTGGCACGCGAGGTTGTGCAGGCCCGTGATCGAAGCTCGGTTCGTGAGCGTGGTGGTGTTCGTGAGGCCTGCAGCAACGATCGGAGGCGTTGGGAGGCGGTCGCTGGTGATGTCCGGGTTGCCCGTGACCGTGCGATACTCGTCGTCGGTGAGCACGAGTGCGAGATGGCCATGGCGTCCGCCCCAACTCGTTGTTTTGACGGCTGCCGCGATTTTCGCGATTTGTTGCCGGAGATGGTTGACGGTTGACGTCGTTGGTTGGCCCACGATCTTGTCGAGAGGCAGTGGTGTTACGATGGCTCGTACGGCCTCGTAGACGGTGGCTTCGTTCACGGTGGGCGAGGACATGGTGGTGGCTGGTTTTGGTTGTTGCCCTGGATGTTTTGCAGGTGTTGCTCAGTGCAAAAATTTTAGTAATCACTGCTGAGCATAGCAAAAACGTAGAAATTGATAATCAGGTGATTACTAAATTATGACTGTTGTATGCTAGCCATACCGTATAGTAATCAGGTAGACAGGTAAAGTTCTAAGTCTGTACCGCTGTGTAAGTAATGAGGTACACAGGTAAAGTATGTGTATATAGCAGTTATAAGGAACCCCATGACTTTGTCAGACGAAACCAAATTAGTTCGGCATTTCGTCTGACAAAACAGATCAGGGGTATGTTCAAATACAGACGTTAATATAAGATAAAAGGTATCCTATTTTGCTCCAATTGGACTGTAGATCGTTTTAAGTAAACTTAGGAATGACAATTAAGTATCTGTATACTTAAAACATCAGATTGTTTCCAGCTGTGCTCTGGTCTGGGGTTCGACTCTCCCTTTTGTCACTTTGTAAATGCTTGGTTTCGTCTTACAGTAAAAGCATGTGAATTACTAGAGATGGTTCTCATTCTTGTCTCGTGCAATTTTTTGAGATTGATAAAAGTTCGAGATTTGACACCCCTTCGAGATCGAGATTTCATTCGAGAATCTCAATCATAATTTCAGAGGCTTTGATACGAGATCCATCCGAGATTCCACTTCAGATCCAGCACGTACGCACTGACACATCTCAGAAGTTAGATAGATATGTAAGTGTACGTAAAAAATCTCGTCTTGGATCTTGGATCGCAGTGGTCCGAGATGAGACATAGTCTTGAATGAGAAATTCTCATGTCTCTATCTTGAATTCTTGATCGAGAACCATCTCTATGAATTACTTTTTATTTCTTGAAGACTTTTTGGGGATTTCGTATGACGAAATGAGTTTTTGCCTCGTAAAATTTGAATTTGTGTTTAAATCTAGTGGATACCTTTTCTTGAAAATGGTGTCAGTTGGACACCTAACTGACAAAAATGCTTTGTCTGACAAAACTAGGTTGTTTCATCTGACAAAGTCATGGGGTTCCATATAACTGCCCCCAATACTCCTCCCGTATACGGACCAAGAAATTGACACTGTGATACAGTAATATTTCCAGAACCGGCAATTACTGCAGTAATTCTGATATGTTACTGGTTACTGTGTTTTTTAGACAGTAACCAGAATCAGAATGGACAACCTAGTGCGTTTTGCTCTTCTTGAATGCATAGAGGATGCATTTGGAGATCACCCTGTCAAATTAAACATATTGTCTGAGCCATATCACCTGTATGTTTGTTTATGTCTTGTTTTTATTTTGGATTGTTATTATAATATTGATGGAAGGAGATGTAGGTTCTTTGGACAAGCCCCATCAACATTAACATTAGAAGAGTATTTGCCTACTGACAAGTTACTTCTCCATCCTCCTGCCATTATCTTTTTAGTGCATCTCATGAATCAAATTCAACCTGGCAGTCTACATTCTCATTTTTGACAATTTGCCTACACATTGCTGCTGATATGGTATTACTTGACATCTTGTTAAACAGTTTGGCTTCTTAGTTGTCATTATAACCAGGTGACACTTGATGTCTAACTAAACTAGCAACATTACATCCTCTCTCAGATATAGTTCTCACAGCATGCTGGTTAGCTGTTTCTTAAAATTGCACAGCATGACAAAGCTAAAAGAATTTACAAAACCACTCTGACACATTATCATCCCTGCCTCTACTTGTGCCATTCAAATGATCATTATTAAAAAGAGCCTGTGTCAATCCTTGTCCTTGGTGTGCTCCAAATAATGCTAAAATTTCATGGCACTAACCAGTGCAAATCCTTCGAAAGGCCCATCAGCTTGAAAATTGGTTCCATGTTATTTTAAACCCATGTAATATGATTATTAAGACCTAAACCAGCAGCATTCCCTTTTGGAAGACCTGCTTACAGATGAAACAGACCAACCAGATTAACTGTCTGAACTTCAAATTGTTTTTTTCTATGAATAGATGAAATGGAATGTAACTGTCTTGTGGATGAAAATTCCTATCATGGGTCTTATCATCATCTGACTCATTTCAAGAAGGGACAAACATTTCATTGTAGAGTTTGCTTGTTTTTTGATTTGTTGATGCGCACTTGATTAGATAATCACAATCACAAATTCATGAAATAACAAGAGGACATTACCTGTTATTGACATTTGAAATTATTTCAATATGTATAGGTTGTAATCACCTTGGGCAAGTGGTCATTCATTGACCATAAGATAAGCAGTCCAATTCAGATATTGAAAAATAAAACTTGTAGTCATTATGGAAAGTCTACTTTTCACCAGATACTCCACCATGAATCTATGCACACCATCCACATGCATGCTTCTAAAATAGAATTGCCATCATACAAACCCATGAAGCTCATGGACAAGAGCTACAGCTGTGGCCATAAAGCACCACCTCAATGTCCTAGTGGATTTAGTGGAAACCTTCGCCAATGTCATGACACTGAACATGCCTGCCATCTCATCTACAGAAATAGGTCATAGACCCCACTTCACCCATATTAACAATGTACAAGTGCAGCCATTTCTGTTCCCAAGTCAGAGTTCCATCTGCAACTGTCCCCTGGATTGAAGAACAACAGGCTGTCTCTGCCCAGCACCAGCTTTTACCCTGCTCCTCTTTTAGCATCTCGTTCCTCCTAAGGTCCCCATGCAGTACAAAGACCCTCATTACACAAAGTTTTCATAATTGCTGGGTTTGTTTTCTGTTTTCTTTTACAATGATCATAACATGTCCATATATCAGCTCACGGTTTTGTCTTCTCACCTTACTATTCTGTGGTACATTACCAGCAATGTCTTGTCAGTGTCACTTGTATGCTATGTACTGTACAGGATCAGGTCTTGTCATGTTGCAGTATCTTGGAGACAGCAATAGTAACTGGCCCTGTTATGGTGTTGAAACTTAGAGAAAGAGACAATGATAAGGTATTCAAGTAAGGGGAAGCATCAATTGTTGACTGAGGCGATGTTGGCAGTTCAGCCTTCATCAGTCTCACCAGTAGGCTTATAGAGTAGGTACCGGATGGCATGGGTCATAAGATGGTGAAGTGTCACATTGTTCCATACAAAATGACTGGGTATGATTTTTCCTGTTGTTTTCCTTTCTTTGTCGTCATGATTTGGGAAATATTACACTTTATTTTCTCTCCGTTCATCATTTTTCATCTCCACCAATATGCAAGGGTTCTTTCAACAAAAGTATTGCAGGTTTTTGTGTTGTTTGCTCAGGAAACCACCCCCTTTCACCTTATTTGTTTAGCAAAAATCTGAAGGTTTATAACATAGGAACCTAATTGTATTTCATATGCTAGGAGTCAAAGGTTGCCTTGTTTTTACATTTGTCTAACACAAAATGAGGTGTTGGAATATTTTTGCATCCTATTTCATGTTCATATTTCAAGGTTTCAAAACATATGCTTAAACTTTTTGCTTTGTCCTAATTATCATTTATCTGTTATCTGTAAATGAATGAACTTCAAGTTTTCATTTGGTATTTGAGAAAATCCTGTTGGCAACCTGCATCCATGAATTCAGTGCTTGCAACAGGGCAATATGTGTAATTGCAAAAACATGACTGTTTGAAAAGGGACACTCTATGAACCACTAAATCATACACCAAGTGTTACCTTGAACTCATGTCATTCATCTTGCAATATGTTTCTGATTTTTCATTCACCTGAAACCAGCTTGCACTCATCACGATCAACCAAAGTTACATCATATTTCAACAAAAAATATGCCATGCATTCTCTAGGCCCCAGCATTTTCTTCCACTTCATGCTGGCATTGTCGTTTGCTTTCCTGAAAAAGGCCATCTCGCAGTTCATGCCCCTTCACACTGTGCAATGGGATAACATTGATCAGCAAGGCGACCTCACCAGCTCCAGCACCATCAATGACATTATAGCAAAGTGTAAAGAAATATGAGACAGAGTGGGAGGAGTTTTATTTTTGTTCCAGGCTCATATATGCTTATCATCTCTATACAGCTGATGACTTGTGGTCTTTTTCACTGCTGTGCTTGGTCTTCAATGGCAAATTATTTGGCGCATTGATCATGCCATGAAGCTTGCAGACAGCATTTTGCTGTGCAATGCTCACAAACTGTCAGCATTGAATATTTAGATGATTGGTAGAATAATATCAGAGAGGAGAGAGACTCTCCCATGCAAATTTTGTTTGGTCCAATGGATCTGCTTCTCTGCCTATGTTTTAATCTTTCAGCTTGGTTAGATACAGGGAGACCGTGATTCATTGTTGTTGGGAGACCACCATTCAAACACGTCTGTATTGAGTGTTCTTGACTTGAAACATCTCTCCTGTTCCCTAATGCTTGCACATGATTGTTCTTTTTCTGTCCTCTTACAGAAAGGAGGGGGGAGTGGAAAAGTGGTTCATGGATCACATGGCACAATGAATGAGGAAACTCAAACACCTCACTTCAAACAAAACATAATGTTTACTCTTCCATGCACTTGCAAAATGTAAGAGTGCATGACTGGCTTACTGGAAGTTTCAAGAGTGTGCAGATGGTATGCAAAATTCAATCATTTTAAGATATCCAAAATATTACCATGAGAATTGACTGTGCCAAAAAATACAAACACAAGAATAATGAATGCTACACACATCATATTATCTACAGCATGGTATGGTATGGTATGGTATGGTATGGTATGGTATGGTGTAGTGTGGTGTGTTACTGTACCTACAATTGCTTACTTTTTTGAAATAGCCCAATACCAAGAGTAAGCCATTTTCCTATATCAAGTTATTCAGCTTAAACATGAGAAAGAAACATAAAAATTAGAATAGTTGTTTTCTACCATTTCTCATTTGTGCATGATACAAAGAGACTCATCACCCTTGCTTCCCTCAACTTCAATTGTCTATCATACAATATGTATGATATGATAAATTTCCTTTTTAGCACTCACAACGGCATAACAGGACATCTATGAAATACAACTTAGTGGCCCAAGCCAAAATGCTTGTGAGGGAAAGTGGGTTCAACAGAAAAGGTTACTTTCCCAAACTCCTTTTGCATCACTGAACTCTTTTGTAAAAAATATGAAGGTCCCTTCAAGTCTGTACAGCCTTATGAGTTTAGTGTTCAGTATTGTTTCAGTACGTCATAACATATCAGATATGTTAGTAGCCGTTTGTAGACCCCCTGTCTATAGATCCCACCTCACAGTCTATAGATCCCCCCCTCTAAAAATGATTTGGCAGGAAATATTGAACTGCCCTTCTGACAATCATTTGCACGAGTCACGATTCCAAATTTATTTTTTGGATGGTAGTGTCCACGATGTCTTGATAGAGTCTATAGACTAGTCATCTAAAATTATACGATATAGTATATAGACTTGCATTTTTTGATCATGGAGTCTATAGACTATCACAAGGGATTTATTGATAAGTCTATAGACTATCGCCCTCACGAAGATAGTCTATAGACCAGTGAGCGATTTTACATACAAGGGTCTATAGACCCTTCCTCTGTTCACAAGTGCCAGTCACGAACAGTCTATAGACTCATCAAAAAGGGGGTGTGGGTCTATAGACTAGTTGTTACAGTCTATAGACTCACTAGGTTGCAAATTCCGGCGGAATTCCGGCGGAATTACGCGTTACTCCGGAATATTTGCAATTTTTTGCAGTTACCTGATTACTGCGTGTGGCTGATTACTGTAAAATTCGCCAAGCAATTAGCTAGTTTTAGTCACGATTTAGATCCAGATGTGACACGGAATCTTGCAGTAACCAACTGTAACCACAAAATAGGTATCCAGAACATGGTCTGTCCTTCTGTCACATATATTCTGACGCATGGCTGGTTGTTGATTGCACTTCTCAAAAGAAGTGTGTGTGACAGCTGTCGCTCACGTCCCCAGCACAAAGTCAAATCAATCACCATGGGAATCCACCCTCAGTGAATAACCGAAATCTCGAACAATACCTGTCAAATTGCCACACGCCTACCACCGTCCTGTGCCTATTGTTGCCACGGATTGATGGCAACCTTTTTGTGGTGAGTTCTCTTCCGTTAGTTGGTTTTTTCGGACATTATCTGTCCAATTAAATAGATTCGCTTTTTTTGCCTCCAACGCAGGTAATCCCCCATTTCTCCATCAATACATCTCCAACCACCACGCGCCCGCCACCATTGTTTGCCTAATGTTGCCACGGATCGACGGCCGTGTTTTTTTCTGTCAGTTCCTTTGTTTGTGTTTCAGTTTTTGGACAATCTCGAAAAATGAAATGGCACGCTAATATTATTTCCTCCACCACACAGGTAATCCCCCCATTTCTCCATCAATAACTCTCCATTCCCCATGCACCTGCCACCATCTGTTGCGTATTGTTGCCAAGGTGATCCGGCTGTGCTTTTTTCTGTGAGTTTATTTTGGTTTTCAATCAGTTTTTGGACACTCTCGTAAACTGAAATCGCTTTCATGTTTTTACGCAACCGCACAGGATATCCCACATATCTCCACCAATAACTCTCCAATCACCATGCGCCCGCCACCATCCTTTGCCTATTGGTACCGGGAATCAATGGCTGCGACATTACCCGTGAGAGTCTTTTGTTTGTCTTTGTTTTACTAATTTCCCCCCTTTGTTTGGAGGTTGTAATTAAAAGTTCGTGCACAGATTTTTGCATCCCCCTATCTCAACCAGCCTCACCCCTTCCACGGCTATTCCACAACCTGTACCATCAATTGAAGAATGGCAAGTTTGTTCATTGTGTTCTGGTTTCTTTTTGTCAACTTCTTCCTTTTTCTCAACCAATATTGCAAACATTTAGGCCACGCGTCGTAAATCTTCCTCCTCTTCCTCCTCTTCCTCATCCCATTCTAAATCAGAAGATGATGTGCCTATTGCCCGTATAAAGAGGCCACCAAGAGAGCCATTCCAAGAGTCCTCAGATGACGAGGATAACATTCCCTCGTCAAAACTTGCCAAAACCTCTCGTGATGAAGAAGACGAGAATGTGGAGGAGGAGGAGGAAGATGATGCCTCCAACTGGGAAGAGCCATGGGGTGGGGTGGTTGAGGATGATGTCCTCCCTCCCAGTTTCAATTTCGTTTGGGACAGAGGCAAGGTCGTCAAATGCATTGATCCCTCCAATGGTGCCAGGATCTGGAGGTGCCATCACTGTAAGAACCAATGGAGTGGTTGGAACCACACCAAGGCTCTAGGTCATGCCATTGGGGGGGGGGGGAGGACATCAGGGGATGCAAGAGTGTGCCTCCTGAATGGAGGAAGTTATACTTGGGTATTGTAACGAGGAAGAGCCTGGTAGCTGCCGAGAAGGCTCGCCATCACGAGCGATTATCTCTCTTGACAAGAAAGAGCAGGGTGCCAAAGATTACTATCAAAAGGAAAAGGAGGCAATCAGGGCTAGGAGGTACAAGGGTGCCTTACCCATAGAATCTGTGGATGTATCCAGTTCTCCAGCTGGAGATCTTTCTACATTGACTTCTTTGAAACCATTGTCCCTTAAGCCCGCCTCCATTTTCAGTAATGGTATGATTGTTCAATTTCCTTTTTTATATATCAAACTCATTTTTTTCTTCCAACTCATGTGAGGGAGTACTCATCCCAAAAAGCTTGTGCAGCAGAATATAGTGATGTCCCACAAGAGGAATCCTGTGGCGGAAGAAGAATTATATTTGACCATCACTCACTATCTAGCTGCTCATTCGCTTCTCTTTTCCCATTCTGAGGATCCCCTATTCAACAGAATCTTGCAAAAGGCTAGGTCAACGAACCACAAGTATGTGCCTCCTAAGAGATCTGAGGTTGCTGGGAAACTGCTTGATTCACATTTTGCATCTTACCAGAAGGATGGCATGGATTCATTGTTAGCAGATGTTGAAACTTATGGCTTGGCAATCTTTGGCAATGGTGCCACAATTGTAAAAACACCTCTGATTAACATTCTTGCCAGCTCACCAAACAATCCAAGTTGTGTCCTTGAAGTCATTGATTGCAGCAAACACATGCGGCACTATGGCAAAAAGGATGCCTGGTTTATTGCCAAAAATATTTTACCACTCATGAAGAAGATTGACCCACTCAAAGACAGGATCAATGTTGTTGCTTTTGACGGAGCTGCAAATGTCCAGAAGGCTGCTGACTTGCTGAAAGAGCATTTTCCTGCCATTACTGTTATGCAGGGAGTTGAGCACACCATTGCCACAATTATTGGCAGATGAACTGGACTTTGCCCTATCAAAGATCTCTGTCAGTTTTCTAAAAAGGTATGTATGTACCATTGTGTTTTGTTTTTATTAATCCTAGCTAATTGCTCACAATTCTGTGTTATAAGCTCTGCAATATATTTGGTAATACCCGTCATGCACCCTACTCAGTCTTCTCAAAGGCATCGAAGAATCACAACAACGGTAAGAAGTTGGAGTTCATCAAGCCATCAGACTGCAGAATGGGTGGGGAGCTCATTCAGTTGCTAAGGGTGCTTCGACTCAAGGATGCCTTGATGGAATGTGTGGCGAGTAAAGCATTCCGGGAGTTGAAGCGCTTTGCTGTCGTGGGTGAGGTCCTTTTGCACGAGGGGTTTTGGGACTTGCTTTGGTATGTATGTAAAGCTTTGTATCCCATGTATCATTTGTTACGGCTTGCTGACATGCAAATAGGAGGGATTGACAAGGTGAAGTACTTTATGCATCAAATTGACCGTCTTCTGCCGCAATCTGTGGATGAGATCTATGAAAAGTGGGAAAATGACAGTTGTCCAGCACTAAAGTTGAAACTAGCCTGTGACACTGACTTGGAGTTCGATATTCCTAAATGTATGGGACGATTGAAGATGACTGGGATGGAGACAGGTATAGTCCTGTTTGTTATATTAACATTTTTCAGGGTCGTACCTTACACTCTTCTTTTTGTTTGATAGATCATAATTTTACAGAGGACTCTGACAACTCCGTCGATGTATGGAGTGCGGAAGAGGATGATGACGCATCGACTGACAGCACAGACTCATTGGGGCAGCAGGTGAAGTCAAAAGAGGAGCCTATTCCCAGTGATGCCTTTGGACTGTTCAAGTTTTGGATGCCTAGGATATGGGAGTATTACAAACCTCGATTGTTGAATGATGTAGTTCGTGTGTCTCATTTGCTGAGTCCTGATCCCTCCATAATGGCTTTTGCTTCAAAACCAGAGAACAGGGATCCAGAAGACAGGTTAGCATGTGAGAGGTGGATCTGTAACATGTTTCTGCCTAACAACTTTCTTTGTAAGGAGGAATGTGAACAAGAGGAAGCTCGGTTGATTGATAAGTTTTGGCAGGAGCATAATGACTTCTGGACTAAGCAGGGATACTTCAAGTCAAGACACATCTGGATAACTGCTGAGAATCCAGATTGCGTTGCCCATGAGTGGCACAAGAATTACTCAAGCCCGTTCACTGAGGTGCTTGGCAGGCTGGGGTGCAAGACAACATCCAATTTGTTAGGTATTGGGGAGGCAGAGCGGCACTGGAAGGTCACCAAGAGGAATAAGGGTGGTCATAGGTCTAATTTAGGAGCGGATAAGACGAAGAAGCAGGCCGCAATTGCAGCGGCCTACAGTCATGAGAAGTCTAGTCTTCGTCGGAAGGCTAACCAAAAAGCCGGTTAGTTGTATGAAGACAAGGATTTCACCCAGTTTCATGGTAAAGGCATCTGGGAGGAAAGAAAGAGGATTCCCATTCGTTTATTCAGGGCATGGTACAAAGGCTGGGAGTCATTGCAACTTAAGAGCATGGGTGATGATAGATTTGCAGCGGCTCTAACTGCCAAGTATGGTGGGCTCAAGTTTCTTGATATTGATGGTCCTCTAAATGGATTTGAAGGGGCGGTCAAAGGTTTTACTCTGGAAGACAACTGTTGTGTTCTCTGGAAATTGGATGAGAATGCTTCAGAGAAGCCGGTCAAGGGATATGGGTATAAGTATTGCATTTTGCTTTGTTATCCAGGATATGATATTAATGAACCATACGACAGGCAGCCACAAAAATGCTGGGGTCTACAAGAACTGTTCAAGGGTTGTGATTTCTATGGCATGGTGGAGGATGATTACACAGAGCATCCTGAAGAAGCAGAGGAAATTGGTTTGAAGATATATAGAAATGATGGTGTTATAGATGAAATGACAGAATTGGAGACATACAAGATTGCACAGAAGAGAATGTTGGTGTCAAGTGATGGAGAGAAGACAGTAGATAATCACAAGAAAAAGAGGAGGGTATAGTTGCATTTTCCCCACAAATTTGGTTCCTGTGGGTGGGTTTTTTCAGCACTATAGTACCTAGTGGTTAATGTAATTGACGTGGTTAGTTTCTGTTATTAAAATGGATAAATGACGTAGTATTATTATTTGTATTACAATGGATATCAGACTTCTGTTTGTAAGATACAGGAACATGACAGTAAAACTACTGTAAACGAGAGGGATATTACGGCGGAATATTACTACAAAGTCAGTAATTTGGACTTTGTGGATAAAAATGAGACAGTAACAACAGTAACGTTATTTAGCAAGATTCCAACAGTAGCATTACTGAAGATTGAAATGGTAGGAGTATATGTACTCCTACCGTAACGGGACTCAAAAAATTGCACTGTGACACAGTAACCTCACCGGAACCTACAGTAATTACTGCAGTAATTACGATTGGTTACTGGTTACTGTGTTTTTGTGACAGTAACTAAAATCGGAATTTGCAACCTAGTAGACTCTGACCTGAGCCGATTTGTCGTAAAAAAATATCACGCGAAAATTGTAGGTAGTTTCGACAGGTGTCAAAGATTTGATTTTATGAGCTATATTTTGAACTATTGTGAGGATGGAAAGGCAGTGGAACTGCATTACAATCCAAACGATGCAAACAATCATGGTGTAGGTTTCTACACAATATGGTATGTTCATACCCTTCTGATAGATGCTTAGATCTTCCTTCAGGGTGTTCCCTTGTTTGGGGTTCTGAACTTCCATGTTGGGGAGTCCATGCCGCCGGGAGGTGGACTCTCCTACTTGGGGTCCTGAGAAAGCTCCTATTTAGGTTTTGTACACAGGGGTACAAAAAAGACTGATTCATGCTCCATTTAGGTTTTGTACCCAGGGGTACAAAAAAGGCTGATTCTTGGCCTATGTCACTCGCCCCCACGAATGGAGTATCAGGTAAAAAAGGAACAAAAAAAAACTAAGTGTTTTTAGGTGAAAAAATGGGTTCTCATGAGAGTAACAATAACGAACTAAAGAGTTTGTTAAACATGTGTAATGAGTAAGTGTTATTTGAAGAGGGAGAGTCCGTTTTTGTCGTGTTGAAACTGACATTTAATACAGTTTTAAGTTTGGTTGTTAAAAAAGGGTGTAACTCTTCATATATTCAGTCTTTCTGATTTGGTTCCGCGTTGAATCCTGATGGTGCCGTTTGTATGAACTGATGTGATAGTCCAAGGATCACTTTCATATCTACTTTCACCTTTGCGGAGTATACCATCTTTTCTAAGAAGTTCTTGATCACCAACTTTGTAGTCCCAATCACAACGTGAGCTATTTTCCCGTTCTGTGTTTTGGTCTGTTTGGTGTTGCCTATATTCTCCAATTTTATTCCAGTCGGCCAGGAAGGGTATGTCAAACAACATGTCCCGTCCAAAGATGGCTGCACCTGGGGAGGCTTTTAGTACTGTGTGGTATGTTGAGCAAATGGCCCAAGCGACGTTCGTCACGTACTTGTCTATATCGCTTGTCTCTACTGAAGGGGCCATGTCTATTTCAGCTGTTCGGAGCATCGATGATATCACCTGATGCACTTGTTCTAGAATTGCATTCGCTTCTAGATCTTGACACTGGTAGGCTTACTCGTGATCCCATATGAGTCACATAGGGCTTTGAAGTGAAGTTTGAATTCGCTTCCATTGTCATAAATTATGTATTGACAACGTGGATACCTACTAAACCAGGTCTTGTTTACTAAGTTGCTGATCATTGCTGATGATTTATCAAAGTAAGCTAACTTAGGTTCGTCATGGGTCTTTTTACCCTTTCGCCCTTTTGTATCCAGGGGAATAATCGCTTCAGTGATTACCGGTAGTTCAACTATTTCAAACCAGCTAGAAGCTGGGTCAATCATAGTCAGACACATGAAATCAATTACTGTCCCATCTTTACCTTTGATTGTATACGGGCCAATAAGGTCCACACATAGTACATCCCATGGGTTTGTGATGGCGAATTTAGTAGGGAGTTTCCCGTACTTATGCTTATGCCTCTTGTTGACTTGGCATGCATGACAGTTTTTGACATATTTACGGACGGTATTTCGCATACCTTTCCAGTACATCGCAGCACGAAGGGTTTCTTCGAGTCTAGTGTGTCCAGGGTGCTGTAGATAGTGGTGGTACCAACTAACTGCACTGTGTTGAAGATCTTTTGGAATGATCATTTTCCGTCCTTACATAGGAGATGTGTACTTTCGACCAATTGTGTCGAGTGCTGATCTTTCATTGTCTTCAAGCTGGCATCAAGCTTTTGTGCTTCTGCAATCTCTCGTACTGTTGATGGGTAGATTACATCTTCTTCGCTGCGGTTTGCAAATACCAGATTCATTTCCTCTTGGTATGCAGAGGTGTCTATCGCACTCTCTTCTTGCATGGTGTAATAGCACCAGCATTATCAAACCTCATCCAGTTTTCATGCTCACTTGGTATTGGTCCGATGTCTAAGCGAGAGATGGCGTCGGCAACAGTGTTATATATGCCTCTAATGTAAACAATTTCGGGGCCAAATTCCTCGAGGAGCAATCTCCATCGGTAGACACGGTCAGAGGTTAATCCGAGGGCGTCTTGGATTAGATTTTTATGGTCTGTATAAACTTTTAATCTTTGTCCCCACAACATGCCTTTGAACTCCTTGAGTGTTTCCACTATGGCCAGTAGTTCTAGTTCGGTCACCCTGTACTTCTGTTGCGTGGTTGACAGCTTCCTGCTGAAGAAGGCAAGGGGCCTATTACCCTGGGTGATGACTGATCCAAGTTGTTTAGACGAGGCATCAGTATATATCTCAAATTCCATTGAATAATCGGGATAGGCTAAGACTATATCCTTGGCAATTGAAGTCTTAACGTCATCGAATGCTTTTTGATGCACCGTGTCCCAGTACCATGGACGTTTCTTCGTCTTGTTGGCTCTGGTGACCTTGGTGTGACCGCACTCTCCTACCAGTGAGGTGAGTGGGGCAAGCACTTTGCTGTGTCTTGCCCAAAGATCTCTATAGTACTGGACCATGCCCAGGAACTTACGGAGGTCTTTGACATTTTTTGGCGATGAAATCGCGAGAATCGCCTGTACCTTTTTCTGCTGTGGTTTAATCCTTGTTCGTGTGAGGGTATAACCTAGATATTCTGTTTCAAAGGTGCAGAATGACGACTTTCGGGCGTTGATTTGCAAGCCCGCCTCGCGTAGCCTGGTAAGCACCATTTTCAATTTGTCAAGGTGGTCTTCTAGGTTTGCCTTTGTGATGCATAACAAATCATCAAGGTAAGCTCGTACGAACTCTAAGGCTCCCATTAGTGCTGACATTTTTGCTTGAAAGATGTCTGGTGAACCTGCGATGCCCATTGGCAATCAGAGGTAAGAATAATTGCCCCATGGGAAAATGAGGGTACATATTTTGGATGAATCTGGATCCAGTCTAATGGTATAATAACCCATGTTTAAATCTAGGGTTGTAGCATAGGTAAATCCTTCTAGCTCTTGCAGGACTGTACTGATTTTGGGTAGTTGAAACGGCTTTCGAACTAGTCGTTTATTTACTTCTCTAAAATCAGTGAGAAAGCGTACAGTTCCGTCTTGTTTTCCAGTGATAAATGATGGTGATGCCCATTCCGATTCGGGCTGAAACTCTACCACTCCCAGTTGGGATAATCTATTCAGTTCTTTGATAGTTGTTTCTTTGCGAGATTTTGGTACTGGGTATGCCTTGCCATGATATGGCTTTGCGCCCTCCTTAAGTTCAAAGGACATGGGCTCTGTGCTCCAATCACCTAGTGTTCCGTCAAAAAGTTCCTCAAATTCTGTGAGTAACTCCAGCAACGAGTTTAGGTCTTGGAGACTTAGGTGAGTACAATTGGTGCTGACAATTGATTGGAGGTCTGCCCTTTTATAATTTGCATCTAGGATTTTAACAACCCGCTGTGTCGCTTCCTGCATACTTTGCGGTTCATTTGCTATGCTGTTGTTAACAGCCCAGGCTTTATCCAAGTTTGATGAAGTCAGACTATTGATGTCTCTCATTGGCAAAATGATGTGATCAATGGTAATTTCTTTTGTTCAAAAAATCTAGAACAATTCCAAGCTCTTTCATGTTTTGACATCCAAGAATGAGGTCGAAGGCTGGCTTTGCCATCTTTTTCCTATCATACTCTACTACATCAGGAGTCACTGTGTACTCCTTACTGTTCGAATACTCAAAGAACTTAAGGTTGACTTCGCTCCTTCCTTTGGTTAGGAAGCTCCCATTCGACGTGCGCCAAGACTTTGGCACCTGCCTAGTCAAGTAGGGAAAGCGTTTCTCCGTTCCCTTTGCATGGAACAGGAGATCACCATCAGATCCACTGTCTAGTAGGATCTGGATGACTGGGTTACTGGTACGACACCTGTAGAGTGTTCGATATTCTTACGGGCTGGATTTTCAGTCGTTTTATAGCGTGCTTGTGCTACTACAGTAGTGACCTGCCCTTCTTTACCTGTCAAAGGGGGGTTCACACTATTGAAAAGGTCACCCGTCAGTTCGGGGTCCAACAATTCAGTTATTGTTTCACTCTGTGTAAGGTTGGCTGGAAGATTTCCTAGGTCTTCCGCCAGGTTCGAAGGTGTCTTGTTTGGACCAGAAAATGTTATGTTGGCACGTGGGGAAGTTTTAATCGGACTAAGATAAGTGTTCATCATTTCATTACAATCGAATTTACTACACAATTTCTTAGTACTCCCCAACCCATCATCTCAAGATGAGTCTGAATCATCACTGTCACTCATGTCATGATGCTTACGCTTCTTTTTTCCGATAGCGCGTTTCATTTTCTTGTTGGACTTGGTAAGTTTGTCGATTTCAGCGGATAGCTGCGCATAGCTACTTCCTCCTCAGCAGGTCTCTCTAGTCCACGAGAGTTTCCATTTGGTTTTCTCCCCTTGAAGCTTGACTTGGGGTCCCATTGAGTCATACTTCCGGCAATCCGAGTGTTGTGGGTGGTATGTGCGCCCCATGTTTCTTGCAGAGAGAACAGTACTTCTCTGTGCGACGTTTCTTTGGAATCCGGTCACTAAAAGAGACCATCTTCTTCCTAGATGAGTTGTTAGCCTTGGCTACGGTCTTGGGTCCTTCTCCAACCGTCTCGGTGGGGTAGGCCTTCTCAATGCTTTCAAGGACTTCGAGAAGTTCCCTGACACTCTGTGGTACCAACGCTCCACTGAGCTCATATTTGTCCTGCCAGTTCCTAGGAACCATCCTGAGGATGTGGCTTGCCAAGTCGGCATCATCGAATGGCCCGCATACTTTCGTAGACTTTGCAGCCTTTGAAGAGTAAAACAGGCACGGCAAGAGTTCCACAAACCCGTTAAGATGTTGGATCCTCTGCACAAAGTCCCTGATGGGTACCCTGTTTGGTTTCTTCAGCCCATTGCTGATGTAGAAACGTTCCTGCTCCGCTGCATCAGTCCTGAAGACGGTCTGCAGGTGCAAATGGACACATTCCTGAAAGGAGGTCCAAGATGCCAGGCATTTTGTGGGATGCTCGGTCCCATACACATCAGTCCAGGGTTAGCAATTGATTTGCTCCCCAACCATGGTGGTCAAAGGATGACGGGCAGTCTCCGACAATGGAGTGGAGTACTGCAGGAAGATCGCTTGGCCAGCGGACACTAGGGACTCACTGGTGTGGATTTTAGCAGCAGTTGCTTTGTTCCACGACTGGAGGACAGGGGAATTTTCATCTGTCCCTTTGAACTTGGCTTTGGCCGCAGTGGCCGCAGTCAGTTTTGCCTCAGCCTTTACATCTGCCTTACAGGCTTCCCCGTAGTCCGTGTCTAAGCCTCTCTGGGAAATTATTTCCATCGAGGTCTGGACATGGTTGAGGAACTGTTCAGGACTTCCCTCGTCGAAGACGGTGACAGACAAGGTCATTTTGTTGGAGACCTTGATTTTGTTGATTACCTTCGGGGTGTCCATGGCAGTGGGAATGTAGGAAATGGGTGGCTTGGACCTCCCTGAACTCCGTTCGCACTCCTGTGGCTTGAGTCCTTCTGGGCTTGATTTGCTGGTCGACATCCTCTTAATTGCCTCGCCAAGGGGCGTATTATAAAACAAGGCCTTGAAGAAGGTCTTGGGTGCCCTGTTGAGGTTAGCTCGAAAAAGATTTTTTATTTTTTTTTATTTTTAAATTTTTCTTCGTCGGCTTTTATTTCTTGAAAGTCTTGCTTCCAACTATTTCGTGAGAATTCTCGATCACGAAATTAATCCGACTCGTAGGAATCCCCGATCGCCTATGTTGTCAATGTCACAGACACGACATGTCGCCAGAAGGCTCCAAATGTCTGTCAGCCTGACATGTCTTGTGACACGTCAGACATGTCGCCATATGTCTCCGAGACATGTCACAAAGAAATTTCTTTAGCTAGTACCTCGAAGACATGTAAAAGACACGACATCCTGACATGTCTTCCCCCTACTATTACTAGGCCAATGATGCATTTATTAGTTCGTAGGTACATGCAACTATGTGACATGCCATAAATCTGAAACTACATTTAACATCTATTCCTCTTCCTTACCCTCTTCTACTGGCCTCTTTATAATTTCAATCCCATCAGCCTGTGGTGTTTCAGAAATCTGAAGGCACAATTCATCTTCAATCAAGAAAGTATCCATTTCATCTTCATCACTCGTGGCAAGTAGATACCATCCTCCATCAATATTCTTCTTCCTGCTCTTATTATACCATTCCATGTTTTTACTTTCAATCATGTAAGTCTTCTCATCATCTTCGTCATAGAACACTAGACCCTTATACTTATCCAACAACCTAATCTCTGAGACTACATCCTTGTTCTTTACGCACTCCTTTTCCCAATCCTCCACCCATGTCCTGAACACTCGTTTGACAGCGGTAGACCTGACATAGGATCATCGTCAAAGTTAAACAACTCCTCATCATTCAGCAAATCCTTCGATCGCTGAAGAGCTCCAGTTGCACGATGAGCTAAAAAAAATATCTTGTCCATGCACGGCTATGTTGGGAATGTCTGCGACATGTCGGCGATATGTCGCCGCGACACCTAAATGTCGCCAATTTTTCGTGACACAAAGGCCTTATATGTCGCGACATTCGTGACATGTCACGACTTTTTGTGACATGTCGCAACACGACAGGAAATTGGCAGCCTCAGAAGACATGTCGTGTCACGACATTCCCAACATAGATGCACGGCTCACCCTTGTCACAATAGCGCAATGCTCGGAGAGCGGGAAACACAGCACGGAGCAAGACATACAGTGCCTTGAAGAACTTAGGATTTGTGATATCGAGGACTGCCGCACGAATCACATCTGTCTTGGCTAAGTCCTTGAAAGATGCCTGATGGACAGTTGAAAGCAGAGCATCCTTCAACCTCAAAATTCGCATCATTGCATAAAACCAGGTAGCAAAACGGGTGCTCGCCCCACGCAGAAGCCCAATCTTCTCACCCTTGTTGAAGATTGCAGACTGTGCCGTGAATTGGGCATATACCCCATGGATGGCACCTGACCCGAATGTGTTGTAAAGCCTGCAACACTTCAGAACAAGCATCTGAAAAGAAAATATAGTTAGTATACTGTCAAAAATAAAGAAACAAAAACATAGGCATACCTTGATCTGAGGAAGTTTTGCAATGTCACTGAAGAAGTGAGATATGACGTGCTCTCCTCCATGAAGGGAATAGGCACGAGGGAACATAACTTCCAAAATCCTCCCGGCCTTTTGCACATTACCTGCCCCATCAAACCAGAAGATGGTGGTTCTTGTGCGGTCTGGATCATAAGGGAGGATCACTTCCTCTAGAAGAGATGCAATATAGACTGCATCTTTCTTCCCACCTTGGGTCATGTGACCAGTGCAGTCTTCGATTGCCACACACGTTGGAGGAGTGTCAGCACAAAGGCCAAGAATGTTAATCAATGGCATACGAGCAATTGTTGCCCCATCGCTCAACCAGGTGAGGCCAAAAATATCTGCTTCACGGCAGAGTACTTCCTTGTTTTTCTCAACAACGTTCTTGTAGTTCACATCCAATAATGTTCCTCCAATTTCTTGCCTAGCGGGAGTCTTGTAAGAAGAGCCCACCATACGGGCATACTTAATCATAATCTTGAATGGACTTGAATTAACTGCTCGGTCGGGCAAGTTGTTCTCATGGAAAAACGTTGCTATTGCCATGTCCATCCTTGCGTCGTTCATCCTTGCAAGGTCAGTCTGCTTGAGTATATCAAATGCAGTGTCGATGGGGGTCTGTCCTGAAGGAAGAGAACTCTTGCTCATTCCGACGGTTTCATAGTACCGTCGGAGCTCTGTGGAGATCTTCGGTTTCTTGTTGCGGGATTCCATCAGTTTATCGGTGGATGAACTGAGCTTGTCTTCCTTGTCCTCCGTGATTGTCATCCTCACCATTGTCAACTCAGTCTTCCTTCTCTTGCTGTGATTCCAGAGATTGACATACCTCTGGAATTCATGGTGAGGAATGTCGGAAGTGCAAACCTTGATGCCTTGATTGTGAATCTTGGCGTAGTGGGCAACGGCACGTGTATGATGGACAGGCTTGAACTGACGTCCACAGCGTAGACACTCCCATCCCTTGTCATTGCCAACTTGGCATTGCTGACAATACTGATCCTCCCATATTGTCTTGAGGGCCGGAAATTGAGCAGCACCAGCTGGAGGAGTCACTGCGTCACAGGCCTGTCCGTCATTCAACGAAGGGACTTCATTCTCCTCTTCACTGTCAGAAGGCATCTTTGTTTACTAACAGCTAATGTCAGTAGAAATGATGCTGAGAAGGGGTGTTTATAATGTTAAGATGGCTAGTGAAACTGCAAGGAGACATGTAAGGGGAATGGCAGGGTAAGAGAACTTCCACATGAAATTATTGACAAAAAAATTAGACAACTCACCAATAAGGCAAGCAGTGGAGCTGATTCTTTTTTTGTCTAGAAGAGTGATCATTGTGGAAGAGGTGTGAGAACAACTGGGAGTGTGAGTATTAACAACTTTTAAATAAGAAAAAAACTCACCAGGAGGATGACAAATGATCCTGCTTCTTTTAAATGTGATTCTTTTGAACCTACTCCTCTTCGTGCCAGAACGGCAGTGGATAGTAGAGTGCGCGGCGATGTGCCAATGTTGTGGATTAGATGTGGAAGGGGTGAGGAGAGGAAGGTCAGGTTTAGTTGGGTCCATTTTTAATTAAATAGTTGAGAGTAAAAAAACAAAATAGCAGAACTCACCGGTCTGATGACCTATGGACCTGCTTCTTTTTTCCCCATCAGGGCAGTTCATATGAGAGGGCGCGGCAACGAGCCAATGTTGTGGATTAGATGTGGAAGAGATATGGAAGGGTTAGGAGAGGAGGGTCAGGGTCAGCTGGGTAAATTTCCAATTAAAAAGTTGAAATAAAAAAAGGAAATGACAGAACTCACCGGTCTGCTGACCAATGGACCTGCTTCTTTTTTTCCCATCACGGCAGTGAATAGGAAAGGGTGCGGCGACGTGCCAATATTGTGGATTAGATGTGGAAGGGGTTAGGAGAGGAAGGTCAGGGTGAGCTGGGTAAATTTCCAATTAAAAAGTTGAAAATAAAAAAAGAAAATGGCAGAACTCACCGGTCTGCTGACCAATGGACCTGCTTCTTTTTTCCCATCAGGGCAGTTCATATGAGAGGGCGCGGCAATGTGCCAATGTTGTGGATTAGATGTTGGAGCGGTTAGGAGGGGAGGGTCAGGGTCAGCTGGGTAAATTTCCAATTAAAAAGTTGAAATAAAAAAATAAAATGGCAGAACTCACCGGTCTGCTGACCAATGGACCTGCTTCTTTTTTCCCATCACGGCAGTGAATAGGAAAGGGCGCGCGGCGACGTGCCAATATTGTGGATTAGATGTGGAAGGGGTCAGGAGAGGAGGGTCAGGGTCAGCTGGGTAAATTTCCAATTAAAAAGTTAAAAATAAAAAAATAAAATGGCAGAACTCACCGGTCTGCTGACCAATGGACCTGCTTCTTTTTTTCCCATCAGGGCAGTTCATATGAGAGGGCGCGGCAATGTGCCAATGTTGTGGATTAGATGTGGAAGGGGTTAGGAGAGGAGGGTCAGGATCAGCTGGGTAAATTTCCAATTAAAAAGTTGAAAATAAAAAACAAACTAGCAGAACTCACCGGTCTGATGACCTATGGACCTGCTTCTTTTTTCCCCATCACGGCAGTGAATAGGAAAGGGTGTGGCGACGTGCCAATATTGTGGATTAGATGTGGAAGGGGTTAGGAGAGGACGGTCAGGGTGAGCTGGGTAAAGTTCGGATTAAAAAGTTGAAAATAAAAAACAAACTAGCAGAACTCACCGGTCTGATGACCTATGGACCTGCTTCTTTTTTTGCCTGCACAGCTGTTTGTTGTAGAGGACGCGGCGATGTCACGATGTTGTTGATTAGATGTGGGAGGGGTATGGAGAGGAAGTGCAGAGGTTAGTGCGAAAAAAATTCAATTAAATAGTTGAAATAAAAAATGGCAGAACTCACCACTCAGGTGATTTATGGACCTGCTTCTTTTTTTGCCAGCACGGCAGTTGAAAGAAGAGGGCGCGGCGACGTCGCGATGTTGTGGATTAGATGTTGGAGGGGTGTGGAGAGGAAGGGCAGGGTCAGTTTCGTAAATTTTCAATTAAATAGTTGAAAATAAAAAATGGCAGAACTCACCACTCAGGTGGGTTATTGAGCTGATTCTTTTTTTGCCTGCACGGCTGTTTGTTGTAGAGAACGTGGCAATGTCGCGATGTTGTTGATTGGATATGGGAGGCATGTGGGGACGAATGGCAGGGTCAGTTAAGACAATTATCAATTAAATTGTTTTGCGTGCAAAAAACCAAAATTCGCATAATACAACAACCAACCAGTCTTTTTACGGCGCGTCAAGGACGCCGCGTTGGCACGATGAATGGGAAGACAACGGGCCAACTCGCGGCTCAAAACTCCATGAACTCACGGAGATCGAAGGGGATGAATGTCCGCGTGAGCGGAAATCCCATTGTATTGTTTTGTTATGGGGCAGTGCAAAAATGGGCGCGCGTGGCCATCTGCTAGATGGTTCACGCTTCTGTTATACATACGCACGTATTTCTATTGTAGGGTGATGACAGACGGTCCTGACACATGACTGAGCCCTATAATCAGTGATTGAATGGGCCAAATGTCACGAGACATTTGGATGTCTCCAAGATTTGGTGACATTGTCGTGTCTCGGAGACATTCCGGAGACGTGTCCCAGACATTGTCAACATAGCCGATCGCAGAAGTCGATCGCTTGAAGTTTATCGCTGATGCTCGCTGATCGCGGGATTATTTTGGAGAGCTCATAGATCGCAAAACCGTAGGAATTTGTCGATCGCGTAGCCGATTTTGGATAAATCGTCGATCGTGCAAAAAAACGTATCGCTGGTGCAAAAAGTTAAAATTGCCGCTCGCAATAAAAAAATTGTTAGCGTACCTCGTGTCGGAAGAGTTGGATGTCGATGGCTTCGGTGCGCGAAGGTCGCACCACGGTTATCTATAGATAGTGACTTGAACCAATTCGTCGTAAAAAAATATCACGCGAAAATTATAGGTAGTTTCGACAGGTGTCAAAGATTTGATTTTATGAGCTATATTTTGTACTATTGTGAGGATGAAAAGGCAGTGGAACTGCATTCCAATCCAAACGATGCAAACGATCATGGTGTAGGTTTCTACACAATATGGTATGTTCATACCCTTCTGATAGATGCTTAGATCTTCCTTCAGGGTGTTCTCTTGTTTGGGGTTCTGAACTTCCATGTTGGGGAGTCCATGCCTTCGGGAGGTGGATTCTCCTACTTGGGGTCCTGAGAATGCTCCTATTTAGGTTTTGTACACAGGGGTACAAAAAAGGCTGATTCATGCTCCATTTAGGTTTTGTACCCAGGGGTACAAAAAAGGCTGATTCTTGGCCTATGTCAGACTCACACCACCTTTTTCAATGAGGCTATAGACTGTCATGGGGGGGTCTACAAACGGTTTTTCGGCAAATTTCTTGGAGTCTATAGACTACAGGGGGGGTCTATAGACTGTGAGGTGGGGTCTACATGTTAGGCCAAAATCCAGGGAAAGTACGATTCCCAGGGAATTGTAAAAATCTGGGTTCAACGGAATGCGAAATCCAGGGTATTTTTTTCACTGGATATTGCAATCTGACCAAAAAAGGCGAGAATCAATTCTAAGGGAACACTTGTTATTGGTTTAAAATTGTGTGAATAGCCCTACATTGGTTGGAGTTTCATTTAGATTCATCCGTTGAGTTTTAGAGTACCAATTCCTAACCTAAACTTAGACAGTCTTCGCGATTCCTAGGGAATCGGTATGCTGTTCAGTGAATGTTTTTGATTGCAATTCCCTGGGAATTGGAATTAAATGGGTCCGATCCAGTTGTCACATTGAGGCAGAATGGAATTGATTCCAATGTGGGACCAAAATGTGCCGGTATCCTTTCTCTAACTGAGGAAAATGATGTCATACATCAGATTTCTACAGAACCCCCAAAAATTCGGCAATTCCATAGGAATTGCAATGGCAAGATATGGCTCAGAAGTGCAAGATCCAGTGAAAAAAATACCCTGGATTTTGCAGTCCGTTGAACCCAGATTTTTGCGATTCCCTGGGAATCGCACTTCCCTGGATTTTGGCCTAACATATAGACGGGGGTCTACAAACGGCTACTAACAGATACACCAATTACTCTTCGTATAGTATGGTACAATACTTCGGGCAACCCCAGAGGTATGGTATGGTATAGGGGGGGGTGAGGTTGCATGACTAATAGCCAGGTACCTGGGTACTGAAAGCCAAATTGAGGCTGTCAGTCAGTCACTAGCTTTACCTAGATAGCAGGATAAAATAGGTACCTGGGTTCCGCCACAAATATTGTCTGTCAGTCAGTCAGTCGGTACTAGGGTTGGTTCTCAGTCACAAATGCAACATTGATGTGATATTTCTCGTGCAAAACAGCAGCCAGTCTGTTCATGGGAATAGGTATATTTTTTCATTATGACATGAATTTAGGTACCAGGGTACCGAACAACTTGGGCTCTGTCAGTCACGATATTACTGTCACGGCACCAGGGTACCCAGAAAAAGGGATGTGTCAGCCAGGCTTTGGTACCGGGGTGAAGCTACCGTAAAATGCGGAGCATAAGCACCCACAAATGTTAAAAGATTCATTTATTTGGGGCTTATACACTGTAACAAGCTAGTAATTTTAACACGGTGGAAATTTATTGGTATCCTCAAACTTACCTCCAGGTAGGCCTGTTGTATATACGTCACAGCACATCACAACACTTCACAACACTTCACAACATTGTTGGGGGCGAAAAGCTCTGATTCGTTCATCCCCCCACTCAACGCCCACGATTACATCGCGCCAAATGAAATGCCTTCCCCATCAAGACGTAACATCACGCCAAATGAAATGCCATCCCCTTCAAGAAGTGGAACTTCTTTCATTGCAATTCATACAATACTCACAGGTTATGCCTTCCTCAGTTGTCATGTTTTCCGCAGAACCGTCCCGCCGCAAATCGTATGCTATCAAGGACAAGAGGGACTTGGTCTATGCGATCGACTCCATTGTTGCCACGGGAGTTTCTCGTCGCAAGGCGTGTTCTCAAATGGGTGTCGACCACTGCTATTATGCCCGTTTCAAGAAGGTCATCGCAAAAGTGGACGCCCTGGAGAAAAGCGATGTCTACGTGCCCTACAAGATCAATGGATCGGCACGCAAAATTCATCCTGGTGCCCCCAGTTTGCTGAGCATCATCCAAGATGACTTGTCCCAGTTCGTTGTGCAATTAAGGCACAATGGTGTACAGGTGAGTACCCGTATGATTCGTCAAGAGGCTGCTCGCCTGCTCCCGGCTTTCCGAGAAAAGACACTTCCTGCAAGAAACGCAGCTGTTGGATGTTTCGTGAAGAAGATGGGTCTCTCTCATCGTGCCGTTACACACACTGCACAAAAGCACTTCAAGGAAACAAAGGAAGAGGCTTCTCACTTCATTGAGTTCATGAGGATGAAGCTCCAAGGGAAAGATCCATGTGACATCATCAACATGGATCAGACCCCCATCCCGTACTCCTTCCACTCCAATCGAACTCTTGAGAACAGAGGTGCGCGGACCGTCCACGTCTGTGCTTCAACCACAGACACGAAACGTGTCACGCTTGCCGTCACGTTAGATGCTGCGGGCAATATGTTGCCACCCATGATGATTTTTAAGGGAGCACCGAACGGTCGTATTGCGAAAACGGAATTCGTGACGTACCCAGCTGACGGGCATTACCTATGCCAACCTAAGGCATGGATGGACGAGGCCGCCATGATGAGGTGGATCGACCTTGTCCTCGTGCCTTGGAAAAACGCAAAGGCGCAAGGCATTGTCCCTACCCTAATCCTTGACGCATATCGCGTGCATATGATGGGAAATGTGGTAAACCGCATTCAATCCCTCGGGATTGAGGTGATCCACATCCCGGCAGGATGTACCTACCTCTGCCAGCCTGTCGACGTGGGGATCAACAAGACCATCAAGACCAGCATGAGGGAGAAGTGGGAGGATTGGATGCTTGAAGGAGACGGGCTGGTAAATGGGGCAGCTAAGGAGCCAACCCGAAAACTCGTGGCGGAGTGGGTTTGGGTTGCATACAATTCCATTCCCAACCAAACTGCGAAAAATGCATGGTTGAAAAAGGATTTTGAATGGTTTAATTAGTTTTATAATGTGTTAACAAAACATTTGTTTAATTCTAAAAAGCTGGTGCATTACAACGAAATAGAGTGTTCTAATTTAATTGTTCTAAACTTTAATTATCATACGAAACAACAACTGCGTAAGCATAACCGCAGTTGTGGAAAAACAGACGCCTCATCATGCGATTCACATGCTCGGCGGTAAACACCTCCGTGATCTTCACCGTCGCTCCGTCCAAGCGGAGGTCGTTATCCCCAGCTGCATACTCCCTTGCCGTGAAACAAACACGGCACCCGTCAGAACCGTTCTCATCAATCGTGTAGCACGCAAGTTCGTGATGCACAAAACAACGCAGACGGAGATGCATCCCGACACCCAGATCGTCACGGTTGAGAACCATGCTGTTCCCACAACCGAAAGGATGACTGGAACAGCTGCGCCCATTACTGTCGGGTAAAAAACCGACAAGAACAATCCGCTCCATGATAAATCGTGTGTCTCTCCTGTGTTGTGCCAGGTAAAGATGTGAGGTTTACGGCTTTTTGCCATAACTCCGTGAATATACGGAGTTACAAGGAGCTATACATATGGGCATGTTGGTGGCAACAAGGGGAAACTATTACTGATAGTGTTATGACTAATTGACGTGCTAAAACACTCTAAAAATGCAAATGTTCCGAAAATCGGACATTTGGGGTAGGTAATTTAACTAGGACCTCACCCCCCCTTTTGGTATTGTTTGGTACATCCATGGCACATTTTTCCAATAATATAATGCTATCGCGAGAAGGAATCTAAGGAATCCGCTTCATGAAAAGTCCGTTCAACTCTCAAATCCGAGATTCCTTTGACGAAAAATAACCTCCAAACAACATGTGCATTTCTTATAATCAAGAAGGGACTCACTCTTCATTATTCACACCCCCATCAGGAAACCGTACAATACCATACACATACTTGGCATCTGCCGGACATGGGCTTCGCTTCCCCTTGTTGATTCGTGCAATGTCTTATGTGTAATTCACTAGGAGTCTTATTAAATCAATAGCTAGTTATTCCCTTGTCTAGAAAAAAATATTTGTGCTCCTCTTATCGTGGTTTTACTTCCTAGGAATGCTATCGAAGGTGATCGAATTATTATCTTATAAAGGAATCAATATTGAATTCAAATACCCTGTTTCAAAGCGGAATCGGTATTAGACCCCGACGTGATTGTGGATTTATTCATGCTTCAAGTCTTCGCCGTTCAATGTGTGGTTGTACAATTGCCGCATCGCTCCCCATTGGCATTTGCCAACATCCCAGAATGAACCAGGAGTTAACATGGTAATCAGCCAATAATCAGCCTCAAGTCACATCGTGGCAGCCAGGAGTATTGAGTAATGCGGAGACAGTAGGTTGACATCCGTCGGCACATCAATCTGCGTCTCATAAAGTTCCCACAATTCAGTACTCATCACGTTGTTGTTATCATAGCACCATGAGAGTTTTCCGGATTTCCGCCTCAGTGATAGGGATCACGCTGATCCACTTCGCCAACGGTCGTCCTTTAAAAGAAAACCAACGGTTTGGCGGGTGGTCCAGGAAAGATGGGGTAAGTTAGAGCAAATGCGAAGTGGACGCATTTGTATGATATGAACATCGTCGTCTCGGACGGGTTTGAGCTCTACCGCAACTTAACAAATTTTCATGTCTCGTTACTTCAACTTTAGGAGCAGAGCTCACTCATGAGACATCTGGAGGATACCTCCACACCCGCTCCCGTTCCCGATCCCGATCCCACGCCAGAGGTGAGCAAGTATTATTGCTCGTCGAAACGCCCTTTGCATCAGTATTGTACTGACGATGAACTTACGATTGTTTTTCGCCGCTAGCCTACGGCCTGCTCTAGCCGTCCTTTCGATTTCAGCAACGGACAATGTACCAATGAGGGATCTGGCGGATCATACGGTGAGATGAACCTTTTCTGAAGCATTTTATTTTATTGGATGCAAAGACTTCTCTAAATATATTTCTGTTAATTCTCAGTTTCACTCACTGCCTGCTGCAATGCCAAATTTGAATCCTATGCGCGGTGCGATTTTACCGACATATGCGGCATTTACACGCCTCAGGTGAGAGACCAATCAACCTTTCCAAGCTTACTCTCACAATGAAAACTCACAAATTTTCATTGGTGTACGTCTCGACATGCGGACTAGCCTACTCCCGAACCTACTCCAGAACCAACCCCCGAACCGACGCCGGAACCTACTCCAGAACCAACCCCCGAACCGACGCCGGAACCTACTCCAGAACCCACCCCTGAACCTACTCCAGAACCCACCCCTAATCCAACTGCGTAAGATTCACTGTTTCTTTAAGTATTGACGCTTGAATACGCTTCATCTGAGGTTAATACTTGGTTTGTCTTCCGTTTGTAGGGACCCAACCCCTGCTCCTTCTCCCGATCCTACACCTGAGCCTATCACACCTGAGCCTACACCGTGAGTCACAATTGCCAGCCTAAAATGTGAAGACCTCAGATTTTGACCTCTTAGACATAATTCTTCCTTGCATTTGTTTGAAATGCAGTGAGCCCACGCCATCGCCGACGCCCGTTCTCTCCGAGGAACTCATCACCAGCCCTCTGCTACCGTAAGACCCGCGAGCTAGGTTTTGTTTCACGTTTAATCTTAGTATGCCTCAAATTGGTGGTTATTTGATCTGCAGAGAGCCGACACAAGTTCCTACCTCCGCGCCCATTGAAACGTAAGAATGATGTAACGTTCCTGTGATTTAGACCTATTGAGGCCTGTCGTCAATTAACTGACACTTTGAATCGGACCTATCAACACAGTGCTGATTCCACGGTGGCTCCTTCAACCTCTCCAATTGATTCGCCCACAACAATGGCGCCGACCGCGAAACCAACTGCGGATTCGACGACTTGCCAAGCTTTTACAGCTAACTGCGGACCTAACAAGCCGTGTGCTGACGGCTTATGCTGCAGTCAATATGGTGTAGGTGTTTGGTCCATGTACTCTTTCTGCTTCGTATGTCGTTTCACTAACTTTGTTTTCGTTTGTATAAAACTCTTGTTCAGTTTTGTGGATAGTGAGTCATATCGCCGTCCCTCTATGTGAAACGTATCTAACTAATAATGTGTATTGACTCGTTCGTTTTATCATATTCCCCACTTATCTCCACAGCACCGAAGCATACTGCGGAAGTTGTTGCCAGAACAACTGCTGGGCTGGTGGCACTGCACCTCCAACTGACAGTCCTACTCGATACCCAACCGCGAGTCCTGGCACCCCAACCATTGTGAGGAGTCTTACGTCTCGTACATTTTGCGAAACGAATTAATTTGACGCGCCTCTCATTCTTCTGGAAATTCCATCAACCTTTCAGTCTCCAACTAATGAGCCAACAAAGGTTCCGGTAAGCTCCTACGCTCCGTAGACCTAAGTTCTCTTTATTGTTCGCCCATAATTGCTTAATCGCGGCGTTTATAATTCACTAAGACCAAAACGCCATCGAAGTCACCTACGGAGCAACCTACGAAATCTCCCTCTGACACTCCGACGTTGTCGCCTACACTCTCGCCAAGTTGTAAGATTGAAATTTCATCCTTCAAACTGCGTGCTTTTTGTTTCATCTGTTGTTCCGATTTTAACTCGTCCTTCCCCTATACATCTCAGATGAGCATACTCCTAAGCCAACGCGTAAACCTACTCGAAAGCCAACTCGTAAGCCAACGCGAAAGCCAACGCGACGTCCTACCCGTCGCCCCACAAGGCGCCCTACCAACTACCCAACATTGTCCCCCACGTGGAGTCCTGTGAGTTCGTATATGCTTTGCCGACCGTATCTGCTTCTTGTCATTTTATTTTTAACGTATGCCTTGCTGGACTTTTATAGACCTTGTTCCCGACTGTGTCGCCAACGGAAGAGCCAACTTGGAATCCTACGTTTTACCCTACGTTATCACCTACATCATCTGTGAGTTCGTAGCATCGCTCATCACTTGACTAAGGACATCCTTTCGAATCGTGAGCTCAACTTTTACCCATTGTTGTAACCGCAGCCATCGATATCTAGTGCCCCTTCGGTCTCTGGTGCTCCATCGATCTCTAGTTCCCCTTCAACTTCTCCATCGGTGTCAAGCCGCCCGTCACCATGTGAGTCTTATTTCTTCATAGGTTGTGCAAAGTTTCTGAACTCGAATCTGTTGACATATCAAGTATCTCCTTCCTTTTGATTTCAGTGTTGGGCTTTTTACCAGATCCCACCCCCGAACCTTCAGTATCACCCACATACTCCCCAACAGAACATCCCAGAATATTCGGCAAATCAGGCAAAAGTAGTAAAGGCAGCAAGGGTTCGAAGGCAACGAAGACTCTCAAGGATGTTGGTTCTAAGTCAGGCAAGAGCGCCAAGAGTGACGGCAGCAACAACTACAAGGGATTGTTTGGAGATTACAAGCGCGTGACTGGCACTACTCTCCAGAAACAAGAAGGAGTCTTCGAGGTATCCTACAGCAAGAGTTCAGCACATCATACTCGATCTAGTGGTGGCTTGTGGTTTCCTGTTGTTTCGGTTTGTCTTCTCGTCGCATCCATGATCACCATTGGACTTTAATTAGAGTATAACTCTTCTCAAGAAAGTTGCTGTGAACACGTAGGAGGCCTGAAGTTGCATCCGCTTGAGGAGTTGTATCAAAATACATGTCGTTGTAAAGAGAATATAATATCTCCGTCCGCATCATGCATGATTCCTAGAAAGCTAGATGGAGAAACAGTTGTGGGCGTGTGGAACCATGCTGTTTATTGTGGAGTCTATAGAGTGCATATTGCTGTCTTCTTGTATAAATCCATGGCGTCGTATCATTTGTATCAAATACGTAATGAATTAAGATAAAAAAGGCGGCTTGTTCAAGGTAGATTATCATTCTGCTTAAGTACCATACTGAAACACCACCTAATGCAAATCCTGTAGACAGGGCACTGAAAACGAACAAAGAATGGGAGGGCGAATGCGCTGAGAGATCGCCGTAGCCTACCGAGTCTAAAAAAGCCATGAAATGGCCACTAAGGCGGCTCTCGTCAGAATTGTTTCTATTTCAGTGAGAAATTTATTTCTATATATTCTTACTGTCGAAATTCGGTCCTGTCATAACACAGCACAACATCTACACATTTTCAGCACCACTTTTCAAGTGGAATTTTATAGCAGTCATAACACTCATCAAATCCTCCACACAGAAGGAAAAGTCAAACGCTGGAATAAGACGAGACACCAAGTAACTTGAATCAGCGTACGTGTCTGCACTGTTGGCTAAGGCCGCAAGTGCCAATACTGACGGGATGACTGTCATAAACTCATACGATTTGATCGCTGTCTCCACTTGAAACAAAGCAATGTCTCTAATCTCTTCCCAATCATATCGCATAGCTAGCTCTTCATCGATACTGTTCATTACGTCTTCAGATGTCTTAACATTCAGAGTACCCCATTCAATTATCAAATCTAACCAATCAAATACTATTCCACTGTTTAACTTCCAGTCAAGAGACTTTAATATGGATAGTTCCATGCGACACATTTCATTAATGGTGAATTCTCCCTGACACAGAGAGTAGAGGCCTGACAAAGAGAGGAGGTTAAGAGATGGTCGTGGTCGGATGGTTTCCTTGTTAGGGTTAGGCGGATGGCGAGCATGATGGTGGCGATGTTGCGCAGGAATGGTGCTACTTGGATGATGATTTAGCGTAGAAGAGTGTCGCTGATTCTTCTTCTCTTCGCTCGAAGGATCGCTATCACTTGATGGCTCAGCGAACGAGTTAGAGGACGAGCCTGTCGTAGTGGTAGCGGTTCCAATACTCGCAGCAGATGTGGTGGAGACCGATGACGAACACCTTGATCTCGAGGCACAATTGCTAACCATATCCACTGTTCGTCGCTTGTCACGACCACGATTTGCCTTTACGTTCTTCAGAACTGGATACTCTAAAAGATCGCCGCTACCAAATAGTCCACTCATCTTGGCAGCCAAATGCAAAGAAATCATGCATAACAGTTTGTATTCCTTTCTAGTAGGTACCATGAGCACTGGATAGCAAGTTAGCACTTTCGACTGGGTCATGATTCGATCAACGTACGAAAACGCCGTGGATACTATATAGAGCGTTTCTCTTGCATGCCTTGGGGAATGAGGAGACGGGGCATTCGTTTGAGGGGGAGGGGGGTAGCTGAATTCCACAACACGAATGGCCCATTCCATCATTTTGGAACGACAGGAGGCGTCAATAATAGTATTCGATGAAGGGCCAGCCGATGCTTCCTCCTCTCGCCTCGCTACACCAGCTACAGACATGGTAGACTCAGGTGCATCCTGCACAGACAGTGTTGGAAATGATGCAATCGTTTGACCCATCGCACAGTAGTTGTTTGTGACACGATACTCTAATGACCTCTCTCGCCGTAGCAACATCGCAGCTCGTTCATAAAGGACGGTTAGTTGCAGTGGCGTCTCTTGTTTCCGATCACTTGACGAGAAGTTCCTGTCTTCTTCTCCGCTTCCGAAAACGTCGTTGTCAATTCCCATGTCGAGTTCGTCGTCTTGAGTGCTCCTACAAGGAGAGAATTCGTGGTTGTCGTCTTCGTCGTTCCACGACGAATACGCGGTGGTCACGTCGTCGTCGTGCTGCACCGCCTTGAATGGCGAGAGCGAAAAAATCTGGTCATTGCAGCGGTCGTTGGCCATCGAGTCGGTGCATGTATCTCCGCCGTCGCTGTTTTTTCCTGAAAACGGGGTCATTCCGTTGTTACTGCTGTTCATAAAGAAATAATGCTTGTGAGCTCGTGAGCTCCATCAGTTCTCGTCGCGGATGAAAGTTGCGGAGGCTTCGGTTGTGGTGCGATTGATTGTTTGTGGCAGGGCAGTGGGCAATGGGCAATCCTAAAATGTTATGGGGGGCAGGATGAAATGGCATTTCGGAGATACTACGATTACAGCATTACACGTTGTATGCTCAACAGCAGTTTCACAAAAAAATAATGTGTATCGCTCTTCTCTGTTCCAAGAACAGTTCGCCTCTGTGATACATGGGCTGGGCAGTTTTGGATCGAGAAGTCACACGACATAATATCTATAATATTCTCTATATGGTACAATACAATACTGTATTGTACAGATGTTATGACTATACTTTGTTTACCGGCGCCTGGATAGCACGAGTCGTCTTGGAGTCGTGTAGTAATGAGAGAGGTTTTGTGTCATTTTATCTATTAGTGACTGTTTGAAGTCTCACGGAATATCTTATAGGTAGAAGATGGTTTTTCTTATTGGGAGTGTGGTGAACGACACCTCTATTTCGCAATCTATACTTAGAGTTCTTTTCACACTTTCATTGCTCGATATTCACCTCTATGATGTCTCCAATGTGATCAATAACCTGTCTGATTGTGCCACGAATAATATGAGATTTCGAGAAGGGAATGTCCTTGACTTAACTCGTGATTTTTATTCCTACAAACAACGCATGGAGTGTAATTCTCTGCATGTGCTTTTTACGTAAGTTAGACGTTGTCTAGGGTCACAAAATGTGAGGTCACAAATAGAAATGATAGATCCTGCGACAGCCTGCGACAAGTCATAATTAAAACATAGAGGTTTTACTTCTCTCGAAAAAGGTCGGAACTTTGCTCGGATAATATAAAATATTACAAGCAGCCGCTGCAAGATTTTTTAGCAGCAGCGAGAGCCCGCAAAATGGAATTCGCGTTGTTTCGTTAAAAAGAAGATAATTATAACAGTGGCCGCCAGTTAGCGTGCGCGCGGCGCTCCCTTCGGTCGCGCGGCGCGCACGGGCACGACTTTTTTAGTGCTGTGCTTTACAATATTATTATCGTGTTAGGGAGCGCCGCGCGCACGGGCACGACTTTTTTAGTGCTGTGCTTTACAATATTATCGTGTTAGGTATTTTTAACCGCGATTCGGCAATATACTGCCCCCAGAAAGTGGGAATCACGGAACAGCCCCTTCGACCAAAGCGGTTGCGGATTGGCCTCATGATCACTTCTTATTCTCTAAATTAAAACCGTCGTGATCGAGAAAGGCCTATCAATAGCAGTCAAGCCCCGTAATTTTTGGTCATGCTATAAATTAATTTTAGATATATTTTTTAACGCCAATCAGAACACGAATTTTTTAAGAACATGAATAGAGCACATCTGGCCTAGTCGTATTTGAGGGTGCACGTCGTTGGACTAGTCGTAACCTTTAACTACGGGTATTTCCGTAATTTTTCATGTTGAAGTTGTGTATCTACATGTTCCCGGTTCTCGAGAACCACCAATCCATCAGAATTTTCCTCGCGTTGGCATGGGAAAGTAAAATAACACGATGATAACACGGTGTGCTGTAGTAATTTTCGGCCATGATCGGCGCTTGGGGTGTGTCACAAACATATAGGGTGGTTATATGTCTCTAGGGGTAACTTTTTGCGAGGAATCCAACGGTGATGTCGGCTTGGCTGTACGACATCGGCTTCTATGTGTTTCTGCACAAAAAATTACGACTAGTCCAGATCTGGACTAGTCGTTATGGCTTGTCCAGATCTGGACTAGTCGTCTGATTGGCGTTAAGGTAATCACAAATCAACAGCCATTGAATACCCATGCATGTTGAACACGAAAATGGCATATTTACAGGTAATGTGAGAGAAAATAAATAAATGTTACCAATAATAGCGAAAAGTGAAAAAAGTGTCTCACCAAGGAGAACAAGACAAAAAATTCTCAGTTAATGACAAACTAAGATTTTTAAAAAAATCTTGATATATTATTATATTATATGCTATTGTCGGGCTGATATCGGGCTGTACCATGTCGTTCGGTTTAATATCTTTTTCTTTTTATGCCCTCACTTCACAATTCTGTTGCGTATTAATAAGGGAAAATTTACACATCAAAAATGAAAACAGACCAATTTGATACTTTCTATAAGAACTATGGGGTTGAGGGAAAATTGTTATTCCTAACATAAGACTGGTTGCAGCCACGGCTGCTATTTTCTCGAATACCATTTTTTTTTGGTTACCGTTGGAGTATACGATTACCAAAATTATGGCCACCAATCAATTACGTGCAGCCGCGGTCATCATTTTTCGCTGTTAGCAAAACTCACGGTTACTAAAAATAGTCAGACATGCTTCCACGTGGAGCCTTGGGTTTCGGTCAAAACAACTAGCACAAGCTACATGAAAGCTACATGATTTGTCATTTTGACCTATGATATGACGTTTTTACCTACTTGGGTGATAATTTTGACCACCTAAAGACTGTTCTGATTATAGGCAAACAGAAGTTACTCACAGCTGCAGCCGCACTGGGTAACAGTTACTCACAGCTGCAGCAGCACTGGGTAACATTATAAAATAAATTCAATTAATTGATGGCATGGAAATGCCCAGGCTCCTCTCTTGCTGCAAACATTATTTTGTACTCTTTTTGTCTGATGCCCCAATGTATCTGGTTTATTGTTACATCTAATGGATGCAAATCCACTGGTGCAAAGAATGGCTCCATTCGCATCCTTCATCGTACTGATTCAAAAAATAAAACAAAGAAGATCTACTTCAGTTCCTCCCCAACGGCAGGGCAGAATGGCAATCGCTCCCCCCAGAAAAGGGCCCGTCCCTGCCATTTACTGCCAGCGAAAAGAAAGCACGAATGATGCCACAATCAACACAGCATCATCCTCAATCTGTTGTTGCATTTGTTGAACAAATTTCAGCTCTAATCCGGTGGAATTTTGTCGTCAACCACCGTTCAACACGCCCAGATATTTAAAGATGGCACCGACGCAGCCTTCGTGTCGCTCAAAAATGGCATCAACAAAGTCGGTGTCGGCCTGTTCGCTGGACCAGTCGCCAACAATGGTGCCGTCATAGTCGACGTGCGGCGTTGGTGATGGAGGAGCTTTGACGACTGCGGCAACGTCAACGGACGCAGTAGCGTGATGGTTTGTTGCGTGCACAAGAGCTCATGATGGGAGAGACGGCTGAAGTCAAAACCAGCTCAATTCCCATGGCAAGGAGGGGAAGTATTCGGCAATGGCGGCGACGATGATGTGGGACGCAGAGGCAAGGAACAAGATTCGACATCACGGGGGGCGGCGAGGGGGGAAAGCACCCCTTTTGGAGTTCCTTCCAAGCCTACCACGTCGTTCCCCCGTTCGTCTAACTCGTTGCCTTCGTGAGGCCTCCCATTTGTCGCAATCATCGCAGATGCCCATGGTTGACAAAAGAGTCCCTTGATGGTTGGGGAATTGCTGGTCGGGAGGAGGTAGGAGGGACATTGTGGCGGAAACATAGGAATTTGTATTTTAATCGTGTAGACACGAACTATCTGAGTTTGCATTTTTTAGTGACTGAAAAATTGAAATGGCAATGTTCACCAAATACGGCCGGAAAAGGAACCCGTTACCAAAAAAAATTACGTTGGCCATTTTTTTTGGCAACTTTAACAAATTCTTACCGTGGCTGCACCGGCGAAGTTAGGGGTCTAGTTACCATTTCGGCAAAGTGGGTGACAAAATAGTGAATAGAGGGCAAAATAGCAACTGTGGCTGCAACCGGTCTAATTTCCACATAGTACTGTTTGAGTCACAATAATTAAGAGTCCAAAAATCACAGTGAAAACTATACATTGGGTTATAATTCACTGGAAAAATAGTGGATCTCCATGTTCAGTTGAAAGCAGTTGAAAGTTGAATCAGGGAGGCACAAGCACCGAAGACAGAATATTATGATCCCATGCTGCGTGAGGTCATGACCAAAATGGATAAGTTTTTGCCATGCTGAGAAGGTGCGAATGAGATCATGAGCGAGCGAGGGAGTCTTTTTGGAAACACGTGTTATCTTTGTGAATGACTCTTTCTTGTGACAATAACGCTACGTCCTCCGCTCAACGAAAAAAAGTTGAGGACTTTGAGACAAATTAGTACGCAGCCCCGTAAATCACAGAAATAATGTAAAACGGAGTAGAACGTCGTAATTATTTATGACGTAGGTACCCCCAGACTGCACACCGATCAATTTTTTACCCCGCGGTCACATCAATCCCACCAAGACACTCCCATTATTCTTTTTTGCACGTGACATACATCACCATGTAAATTCCCACCGCCCAATCTCGTCTCCACTCGTGCTCCCTCCACACATATCGCCACCATCCTCCCTCCACATCAATCGATAGGGGACTTCATTTCCGACGGTTTGACCTGCTGGTTGCCTCGAAATCCACCGGAGGCAGCCGCAATAAAAAACCGTTAAGCACACAGGCCATGCTGTTGATTTGTTGTGTTTTGTTGCTGTCTGCACTCTACCGGATCGCACTTTGTGTTTTGAATGTTCAATTGACCAGATTTGCATCCTCGAGGTTTGGCGACCTCACAGGCATTCGGCATTTGGGAGTGTCATCACTTGCCGTCAAAGGATCTGGTTGATTGTTGATTCATTGCACGAATCTGATCATTTTTGATATATGATTTGTTGCTATCTTCACTGGACTGGATTGCGTGTTGTTTTTGAATTGATAAATCAACTTGATTCGTGTTCTTGGGGTTTGGCGACCTCGTAGGCATTCGGGAGTGTCATTACTCGCCGTCAAAGGATCTGGTCGATTGTTATTTCATGGCAAGAATGCGATGCTGTCTCGTGAATTTATTTTTGTGTTGCATCAGTGATGAGAATTGTATCAACGTCGTTTTATGTTATGTTTCAATCATATATGGAATAATCATTTTTCTCTTCCCTCGCAACATTGTCGTATTCAAATTTGTCTTATTCAGAGTCATCATCAACCGACAATTCTCCAACAACTCCACTCCAAGGTAGGAAATTAAATACAATTCATCACATGTGAGGTGAGTTCTTGTCTTCAATTCGTTGATGTTTGGTTTGTTGTATTTTAGTGTCTGCACCATTTGTGATCTGTGATCAATTCAACCTCTACTTTGTCAATCATGTGCACTCCAATGGTTTTCTCACCCCCATATTCTCCTTTTCATCTTCATCATTCCCTCCCTCCCAATCCTCGTCCTTCCTCACGTTGAAGTGCATTGTCATCACCGATTTTTGTGTGCTCATTGTCTCCCTTCTGCTTGTAAATGCACAGGCTGATTGTTCATTGTGAATGAAGGGACGCCCCAGTGTTCTTCTCGCAAAGGCAGAAAATGTCCTTGCAATGATCGTCCATGATTCTTCTTTCTGAAGAGTCAATCCACTGTCCTCATTCTGTCTCTGTGATGAGGTAAGTCAGCTTAAATGCCTCGAGCTTTGCCCCCACCCAAACGAGTAAGGAATTGTTTTGACCACTGGTGTTGTTGCTGTTTGTTGTGTTCATTGATTGTTGGCTTGCAATGTTCTCCCTACTGACCATCCAATTTGTTTGGTTCAACGAATTATGAATTAGCTTGTCAATATTCGTTTTGCCCCGGATTCTTAGCAACCATCACTAAATTGCCTTTAGAGAGGAAGTGTGGTTTGTCCGTGGGGATTGTTTGATGGGGGTTTGGGGAGTTAATCTGCTGGGTTGCTTCTGTGTTATTCGTCATTGATTTAAAACGTAGTATAATTTAGTTCGACGAATTACCCCACTATTATCTGTCGCCTAATCAATATATTCAAGCGTAGATCTTGTTGCTTGTTTGAAGGGGCATAAGAGGAACAATGAATGGGATTTATTTCCCCAGATCGACCAACTCTGTGACGATCACTGTTGGTTTGTTCGTGGCATGGAATTGATCACGAAGTTGCTTGACGAGCAAATTTTGATTTCAATGACGCCGGGTAAAAAATTGATCGGTGTGCAGGCTGGGGGTACCTACGTCATAAATATTTAAGAGACTCTACTGCGTTTTACATTATGTCTATGATTTATGGGGCTACATGCTATTTTGTCTCAAAGTCCTCAACTTTTTATCGTTGAGCGGAGGACGTAGCTTGTGAAAATAACGTCATCTAGGCTGTTATTTTCACAAGCTTGCATTATTTTCACAAGCTTGCATCATTTTCACAATGTGAAAATAACGTAGTTGTGAGAAAATAACCTAGTCATGAGAAAATAACAATATTTTACCATCTTATTTACTATGGTGTTGTGAAAATAACCTAGTCGTGAGAAAATAACATAAATTATTACGTAATATTCTCACGGCAACGTTGTTTTCTACAGATTACGTTATATTCAAAATGTGAAAATAACCGCATGATGTGAAAATAAGGCAATTGGTTCACTGACACACCAATTCAGTCACACCAACACAACTGACCACACCATATGACTAAAAATGGTGCTGCCAAGCAAAGCACCACTGCTAAGTACAACATAGTGAACAGGGTGAAAGCTGTCTCACCACCTGTGTCACAGTTGGTAGATGTTGATGATTTTATAGCGTGGGTAGTGGTATGATTTGTGCAGAACATGAATGTTTGAAGAGAAATTAAGTACCTCTAAAACTGTGTAAGCCCTATCACAGTAATTATTTTAGTGTCTAGTAAAAATTGTGCTATTATTTTCACACAACACTTGAATTCCTTCAACGCCTATGTATTTTAAACAGCTGTGGAGGCATGTTTGTAGGTGCGTTTGCCAAGAAGGTGAGTTATCTGCAGAAGAGATCGCTATTCACTTCCTCTAGTTACATATTTTTTTGATTTTTGAGAAAGTTAAATAATGTTTTCGTACATTGTTTTAGGACTTAAGGGAAAGTTGCATAAAAAATAAAAACAGCCGAACTTGATACTTTTTAGAAGCATCATACAATAGTCATATTTAACAGGAATATATTGTAGAGAACATATTTCCACTGACTAGGAGAACATCAACTCCGAAGGAACAGTTGTTGTTGGTCGAAAGTCCTAATCAATTATTTTTTAATTTACCGAAGGCCAACGGACTGTTCAAACATACTTTGTCCTGTAGATGAGGCCTAAGGTATGGATGGTAAGAAAAGTACATTTTCAACGATTCGTACATTTAGGTACTGATCTTTGGAAATCTACCGATTTCTGAAAATGTACCGATACATGTCGAAGGTACATTTTGAAAGATCGGTACCTTCTACAGTAGGAACTAATACAATTTCTACAGGAAAAATGAAATTGGTACATTTTCAAAGATCGGTACTTTTTTGTACCGATCTTTGAAAATGTACCGATCTTGCAAAGTATACTTTTCGATTAATCAGTACATTTTGAAAGATCGGTACATTTTGGTACCAATCTGAGAAAGGGGCTTAAGAGTTATTTCTTTCCTGCATCTTGTCCATGTCGTGTCAACAAATACAAATCAAATACACGCGATAAACTGCTCTCCAATGTAGAGAGCTAAACAATGCCCCCGTGTCGGAGTCCTAAATTCTTGTAGATTGTACTTAATGCTCTAATGCCATCATTGTTATTCTTGTATGAGTCACAGTATTGGTACTAACCTACATTCTTTCCCTTACGTCCTTAACATACATCTTGAACTGTTTAACGTACATTTGAAAGTACACAGTACAATCAAAAGTACAGAGTACATCCGAACGTACACGAATGTACTTTTGGATGTACTCTGTATGCTTTTATTATGTCCCATGTAAAATATATTGATTCCCTCATGGATATGTACTTTCGGATGTACTTTGTACTTTCAAAACGGAAAGTACAAAGTACACTTAGTTGGAAATGTTGGCAACATGTCGGCCGACATGTCTTACCGTCACTCAGTGTCGTCTTATTTTGCACAACAGCGACATGTCGCCAACATTGTGACTGGGAGTCAATCATAGTCACGTGTCGGCATATGTCACGACACAACATTTGCAAACCTAGTGCAAAGCTAGCATGTCAGGACAGATGTCTTCCAATGTCTGACATGAGCCAAGGATACCTACTGGTACTCCTGACCCAAACAGACCCCGCTTTCAGGCCATAGGCAAAAAAACTATTCCCACTAAAGAGGGGAAGTACAGCACAGTTCAACTCATGGCCTTCTCAGAAACAATGAGTTAAGTGGTACATCTTGTCAAGTATAGTTGAAAGGGTTCAACTGCTCAACTGGCAAATGGGAATCTTGGATACAGCAGTTCCAAGATTGTACAAACATTGGAATCTTGGATACAGCAGTTCCAAGATAAGACATGTCCATTACAAGATTGACATGATAAATTCGAGAGGATCACCAGTGGGCAATCCTCATTTGTTGATCTATTTTATAGCTCATAAAAATAATCTCCAATCAACTGGAACACCTTTTTCTACTCCTTTATCTACAATTACTTTTCGACTACTTCCGGCTTAGGTCACTATTGTACGATAGCCGAATTCAAGTTCATCGCACCACCACACAACGAAGGCTCTCCCGACGACCCACAGGCGGTCGAGCAAAACAAGTTTTTACCACGCAGAGTACTTCATCCATCACGCACCACCATGTGAACGACTTCTTCCTCAGCCCTCCAAGGAGTTCTTACAAGAAACTTTTTTTAGGGACTAGTCTGGGAGAGAAACTATGAGCCATGTCCTCCATGAAACCATTTCCCTAAGGGCTCAAGTGGATTGAGTGCGAACGTTGCATCGGAGGAAAGAATTTCCCCGCGCGCTACATTCCCGAGCAGGATCCTGTGCAGGATGCCCTCGAGAAGACCAAAAAGACCACCTACTTCAAGTTGACTCTTCCCAACACGGGGAATGAGCTAAAGGTGGCAGTATGGGCGTCCGGGACTCCCGAGCAGTTTCTACTGCATGTACGCTCAGCGATTCATGCGTGCAAGCAAATGGGGCTTGACACTAGCTTCGCCGAAGCAGAGAAGGCTGTTAAAACAGCCAAGCTCAACGCAGAGATCGCGAAGGAGGAGTATACGCAACTGCGTAACTCCAAGAAGAAGAAGAAGGGCAATAAAGGCGATGCACCTGGTACTACTGCGAAGGCTGTTCCGACTGCCCTAGCTGAAGCTAAGGCCTTAGACGACAAGGCCCTAAAGGCTCTGGAAGCCGCGAAGCTTGCCGTCACAACGGCAGGAGCAAAACCCTTCGAGCTGTGTGGAAACTGTCTCTCCAATGAGGCCGGCCAGCCTTGGGGAAAGATCATCAAGGCCCAAGTGACTCGCACTCCTTGGGAAGACATCAAGGGAGTACCACACACAGAGACTCCCACGAAGACTTGGGACTCGTTCCACGAGTGAGTCATGTTCCACCTGTTGCAGGTGTTCCGTCACGATGCGGGTGAGGCCCTCAAGTATTACATCACGAACACGTTGAAGAAGCCCAACCAGGTATCGATACGTCAGTTTTTTGTCCAAGTAGAACAGCTCAACAACTACCTCGAGACAGTGCCCTGCCTGTACTACAGCCCAAAGGCTAATCAGGCTACCAAGAAGGTATTGCCCTTGGATGACGCCGACCTCGCGACTCACTTGTTACGCATGTGTCCGGCCAAGTGGCAGACCCAATACGACTTGACCGAGAATACCACTCCGGTCAGCACTAGGGCCCTCCTCTTGGTCCTAGAGAATATTGAGAACAACACGGAACTCGATGCGAAGCCTTCAAGCACGAACAAAGCAAAGGGGGCTGATAATAAGCGCAAGATGGAGTCAATTGACTCCCGCATCCCCAAGAAGCCCAAGAAGGTGGGCTGGACCGACAAGCACTGTGTGCTATGCAAGAAGCATGGGGGGCCGCACAAAAGTCACAACACCCGTGACTGCCGCCGTTATGACAAAGACGGTACTCCGATCAAGAAGAATGGGGGCGCAAGTAAGCCCCATTCGAAGGACAGGAAGCCAGAGGGTGCGAACTTTGCCCAGATAGTCCGGGCAGAGTTGAAGAAAGCTCTCCGCAAGAAGTCTAGTAAGCGCAAGAAACACCACGCCAATGACTCGGAAAGCCACAGCGACTCCGATGAGAGTTCTTGAAGGCGCGGGTCGGATAGCACTGGGGAATTACATACTTGTAAGAAACGTAAACTAAATACTGCAGTTGACTGTTATAATATCCCCAGTCCGAGTAAAGCTATCCCAACTAGTAAAAGTAAAACAAATAAATTGACTGTCACCAAAAAGAAGACGTCAAAAAAATCTTGTTCCAAAACAAAAAGGTCTGAATTAAAAATTCGAGATAACTTAGAGACTACGTCCTCAAATATTTCAAAAAAATCTTACGACAAAAACAATGTCAGTAATAAAACAACAGCCACTGAGGATATTATTAAGACTCCCAGTGCAAACCATAGTCTCAAGCAACCAAAACAAGAGGTTGCACCCCACACCAAGGACCGCCTCGGTGTTACGGCACTAATAGCCATCATGGAACCAGCGACTGAAAGTCAGTCCTCCAGAGCATACAAACAACCTCTGAGGAGTCGCCCCAGTAACAAAATCAAAGTCCTACTGGACTCTGGGTCTGATGGGGACCTTATTTTCCTACCAAAAGGAAAAGACAAACCCTCTCCCTACCTGACTAGACAGGTGCCAAAGTCTTGGCATACGTCGAATGGGAGCTTCCAGACAACTGGACGGGGGAAGATCAGAGTTAAATTCTTTGAGTACTCCAGAAGTAAGGAGTATTTTCTACAACCTGATGTTGTGGAATACGATGAGAATAGCATGACCAAACCAGGGTTTGACCTCATTCTGGGTAGTGATACCTTGAAACAGTTAGGAATTGTCCTAGACTTTTGGACAAAATAAACTACAGTAGATGACATCTCACTGCCAATGAGAGACATCAATAAACTAAAAACAAGAGCGACAGTAGAACGGGCTTGGATTATGAATAATAGCATCTATCAAGACACGTCCAAAGAACCCCAAAGTACGCTCGAGGCAACGAAACGCCTCATACACATACTAGACGCTAAATATGAAAAAGCGAATCTCAGGGCAATTGTCAAAGACAACTGCACATACCTCAGTGTTCCAGAACAAACAAAGTTACTGGAGCTCCTACAAGAATTTGAGGAGCTATTTAACAGGAAACTAGGTGACTGGGATTGTAAGCCGGTCTCCCTCCAGTTGAAGGAAGGAGCACAGCCATATCATGGCCGGCCTTTTCCCAAACCCAAAAAGCACGTAGAAATCACCAAGAGGGAGGTACAGAGGCTATGTGACTTAGGGGTACTCAAATGGCAAGATGATTCTGAATGGGCATTGCCCACATTCATCATACCAAAAAAGGACAACACCGTACGGTTTGTCAGCAATTTTAGGGAAGTAAATAAATGGGCAGTGAGGAAACCGTTTCCTATTCTTAAAATTAGTACAGTTCTACAAGAACTAGAAGGCTTTACATTTGCCACAGCCCTTGATCTGAACATGGGCTATTACACCATTAGATTGGATCCAGATGCGTCCAAAATATGCACCATTATCTTTCCGTGGGGTAAGTACTCTTACATATGGTTACCAATGGGTGTTGCATGTTCTCCTGACATCTTCCAAGCTAAGATGTCTGAGCTAATGGCAACCCTTGAGTTCGTCCGAACTTACCTTGATGACTTATTATGAATCAGCAAGGGTAGCCTGGAAGACCACCCTAAGAAACTAAGACGGGTTTTCATCAGGTTGCGAGATGCAGGCTTGACAGTAAATGCACACAAGTCATCTTTCTGTGCCGTGGAGACAGAATACCTAGGATATGTGTTATCCAGAGATGGTATAAAGCCACAACCAAAGAAGGTACAGGCAATCCTCGCATTAACACCGCCACAAAATGTTTAACAACTCCGTAGATTTCTGGGCATGGTCCAGTACTACAGGGACATTTGGGCGAGACGCAGTGAAGTACTTTCACCGCTTACCAATTTAGTTGGGGAGTGTGGACATACCAAAGCCACAAAGGCTAACAAAACCAAGAAAAAGCCATGGCATTGGGACACATCCATCAGCAAGCATTCGACACTGTAAAGGCAACAATCGCTCGCGATGTTACCTTGGCCTACCCTGACTACTCGTACGGATTTGAGATCTATACGGATAGCTCCAAATTTCAATTGGGTGCCATAATTACTCAAAACAACAGGCCGCTGGCGTTCTTCAGTAGGAAACTGAGTCAGACACAGCAAAAATATAGCGTGACCAAACAAGAACTACTGGCCATAGTAGAAACACTAAAAGAGTTCAAAGGCATGCTTTGAGGACAACAAATTACAATCTACACTGACCACAAAAATCTAATGCAGGATGCTCTAGGTCTGACCTCTGATCGAGTGTACCGCTGGAGATTACTCTTAGAAGAGTATGGCCCCACCATCGTGTACATTAAAGGCATCCACAATACAGTTGCGGATGCCATCTCACGACTGGATTATGGACCCGTTGCAGATGACAGGTCAACCTGGATGACTTTCGCACAATGCTGGTGTTATCATAACACGGCACAATTGAAATCATCCCTAGCAACCACCGAGGAATCCATGAACCAGGTGTTTGCTAATCAAAATGAAGAGGACTCCATCTATCCACTCACAACCAGAGAGATTGCGGAGGCACAACAAGAAGACAAAAGCCTTCTGAACAAAGGCTACTCAACTCACTTAGTTGAGAATCTTAATGTACTCTGTAAGGATGGCAAAATGGTTATTCCAAAAAGCCTCCAACACCGTGCCGTAGCGTGGTTCCACCACTACCTACAACACCCCGGGACCAAACGTCTCGAAGAAACTCTTCGTCTTTCGATGTATTGGAAAGGTCTACGAACGACAGTCCAATCACATGTCAAAAAGCGTCACAGTTGCCTGGTGAACAAGTGCAGGCAATTAAAATACAGGAAACTGCCTACAAAACTTGCAATCACCAACCCATGGGAGGCATCATGTGTGGACCTCATAGGACCGTACACCCTCAAGGGCAAGGACAAGACACAAATTGACTTCATCTGCGTCACAATGATTGATCCTGCAACAAGCGGGTTTGAAATTGTAGAATTGCCGGTATCACAGCTCCAGGAGCTTGATATTCCCATGGGTACAAAGGGGCAAAGGCGCAAAGACACACATGTCCAAACTAAACAACCCTACTTTGACAAGACGTCAGCAACAGTAGGTAATATCATAAATAGGACCTGGTTTTGCCATTACCCACGTAGTCAATACATTATCTACGACAACGGAAGTGAATTTAAACTTCACTTCGAGACCCTCTGTGATTCCTATGGCCTGAAGCACAAGCCGACCAGTGTCAGAAACCCACAAGCGAACAGAATACTCGAGCGGGTGCATCAAACAATCATGACGATGCTCCGCACAGCTGTCTAAGACATGGCCAATACAATCAGCGAGAGTGACATTGCTGACTTTCTCACAAATGCCGCATGGGCCGTTCGCTCTACCTATCACACAGTACTGAAAACCTCACCAGGAGCAGCTATCTTTGGAAGGGACATGTTGTTTGACGTCCCCTACATTGCGCTGACTGGACAAAAATAGGGGAGTACAGACAAAGACAAACAGATAACAACACAAGATGGGAGAATGCCTCCCGCATCGACTGGGACTACCAGCCCGGTGACAAAGTACTGCTGCAAAAAGACGGTATCCTCGGCAAAACAGAAAGCCGGTATGAAAGTGATCCTTGGACCATAACATCAGTTCATACAAATGGCACCATAAGGGTTCAACGCGGAACTAAATCAGAGAGATTAAACATTAGGAGAGTTACACGATATTTTGACTAAAATAACCTCTGTACTTTATCCCCTCTCTCCACGTAACACTTCCGCTTCGTCACATGACACCATCGTTTTTTTCCACCAGAGGTTAATTTTTTCCTCCGGAGGTTTTACATTTTTGTGTGCATTGACACCTTATCGCTCCATTCGTGGGGGCGAGTGACGTGAGCCAAGGATACCTACTGGTACTCCTGACCCAAACAGACCCCACTTTCAGGCCATAGGCGGAAGTACAGCACAGTTCAACGCATGGCCTTCTCAGAAACAATGAGTTAAGTGGTACATACTTGTCAAGTATAGTTGAAAGGGTTCAACTGCTCAACTGGCAAATGGGAATCTTGGATACAGCAGTTCCAAGATTGTACAAACATTGGAATCTTGGATACAGCAGTTCCAAGATAAGACATGTCCATTACAAGATTGACATGATAAATTCGAGAGGATCACCAGTGGGCAATCCTCATTTGTTGATCTATTTTATAGCTCATAAAAATAATCTCCAATCAACTGGAACACCTTTTTCTACTCCTTTATCTACAATTACTTTTCGACTACTTCCGGCTTAGGTCAATGTCTTCCAATGTCGTCTTGGGCAAGTCACGACATTGCTCATGTTGCCCACATGTCTCATGACATGTTGCCAACATGTCGGCATGTTGGCCCCTGACATGTCAAATGAAGGGTCCAGCGGACACGACACGACACGACTCCGACATTTCCAACTAAGAAAGTACATCCGAAAGTACAAAGTACATCGGACATTTCCTGTTTCGCTCCAATTCCAAGAAAAAGGCATAAACAAAAAAGGGTTATTCGTCTAAGCAATGTGACGTGGTGGGAGCCTTCTTAGCTGCAGCCAAAATTTCTTATGATATGGTGGGTCCTTTATCAACGCCTTCAAAACCCATACGTGATGATGCAGATGCATCTTTTTGCACGAGTCCCTGTATGATTATTGTACTTGCGTACATACATTCCCTAAAATCGTCCGTTTTACAAATGTATCTACATCTTTCAGGGGGATTTTTATGTATGTCTATGGTAAAGGCCCAACTCTATGAGCACTTACACCAACAAGTTCTAAGGCCTATTTTGCTCAGATAACTGTCTGACCGAACCTATGGCCGACTTTGGATTGGCTGTTTCCTCTCTCAAGTAGGTCGAAAGCCGTTCACTACAAGTTAGAATTCACTTTGAACCATGACATGTCCAATATCTTTGGCCACTGGTGTGACCTAAATATCGAACCCCTGAGACCCGGCCAAGATTGCACAACCCTTTGGGACTATATCAAGGGCTTAAGTCCAGCTCTACAGGTCCTCAGCTTTGACAGAAGACAGCTGCAATTGTACTGCCATAACTAGCCAAAAATGATGAAATGAATCAAAGTCCACCCCGTAGAAATTGGAATGTTTTCTACGGAGTAACATATGTCAGATATCGGAAGCTCTAGAAGTGTCGATGCGTAGAATCATACGTGGGAATAGTAAATCCCATCGTTTGTGGTTCAAAGTCCACCACCCAGTTCAAAGACAATTCTAACTCGTACCGTAAATCACGGTGCATAAGATCCCATGGATTATAAGATACTGTTTCCCAATTCTCTTGACATTTGTCTTTTTCACCCTGTTAAACATTGTCGGCAAATCTTAAGTGATCTTAAGTCTATTCTCCTTGTTGACAGCAACATGCCCATATGTTTTCCTCCTCAAAACGCCGGTTGGTTGCCGAGTTATGCCAGTTTGTGTAATAGGCTCACAACACACATCACACACACCAGACACACACCTACTTTAAATGTAGGTATTGCGGTGTATTCTGCACTGCAGGTTGAAGATTGTTCTTGTTGGTTTCCTCCCGGACTGCCACAGATGCAGTTGTGACACACATCCTTACCGATGCGGGAGTGTCTTCATCAAGAGTGGGGGCAATGGTGTCGGCAGATTTGTGCGTTTGCGCTTGGTTGACAAGACAAACCTCACAGTACACAAAGTTTGAGTGGACGGAACCGATGGCTGTCGTATTTGTTTCACGGCATGGGAATACGCCTGTGGTCCACATGGACACAAGCTTGATGGTGCCCTGTTGACAATTACCGAAGTCTTTCTTCCTGATTCTGAAAACAGGAGCATGAGGGCACTGTATCACCACAATTGTAGGTATGTATATGCCGAAACTGCTGGTGAAGTAGAATAACATTTGCCAGAAATGGGACGGATAATTGATCACATACCTAAATTACAATTACATTTATCACTGCATTAAAACATTCTGCATTAAATTTAATTTCTTTTCAATGAAAACCACTCGTAACACTCCTTCTTCCATGCATTGATCCCCATAGTTTCTGGACTGTTGTTATATACCTCCAACAGCCAATCTGCTGCCATTTTACAAGATGGCTTCTTGGCCTGACCGTTTACGATCCCATCTCCATCCACCATCCACTCCTCCTAGTTAGCGCACAATCCGCATTTGATGGGCTTGTTGATTCCCACATCAATGGGCTGGCAAAGGTACGTGCACCCGGCCAGGATGTGTATCACCTCAATACCCATCATTTGAATGCAATTGACCACCGAGCTTATCTGATGGACACAGTACGTGTCCAAAATAATTATGGGTGGGTGCATGTTAGGATTGTTCTCATCTCGTGCGTCCTTCCACGGTTTCAAGACGACGTCAACCCTTTCATGCATCATCACCTCATCCATCCAGGCCTTGTCCTGACATGCATATCGTCCGTGTGCAGGGTAAGTCAAGAATTCCCGCATGGCGATGCGTCCATTTGGCTTCCCTTTAAAAGTTAGGAGAGGCGGTAACATTTTGCCGCTTGCAATCACAGTCACCGCAAGAGTGCTATGCTTCGTATCACTGTTTGATGCTCTTGTATGGACTGTCCTTGCTTGCTTGACGTTTAGCATTTTGTTTGAGTGATACAAAATGGGATCAGTGTCTGATCCATGTTCAAGATGTCATCGCGATTCCTCCCTTCCATGCCGTTTCAACATTATGCTTTTGGGCCTTGTGCCTTGTGATTAGCTGCACGGAGGGTGAGTCCTATGGAACAAGAAAAACAAGACACTGACATGATCCTTGATCGTTCTGATTTCTGTGCAAACAATGGAACAAGCCGAGCACCATCTCTTCCAATCATACTATTTGAAAGTTGAACTCCGTGTTCGCAAACTTTAAACACGAATGACTTCAGTTGAGTCACGACAGGCTTGAGAATACCTGGACGGCCTCCGTGAATCTTGCGTGCTTTGCCTTTTGTGTTGTAGGCCACGAAGTGTTCCACATCGTTAATACTGTCGATCATTTTGATCAGTTTTTTTCAGTGGCTATAGTACAAGCATTTCACACTGACGTTTTTGCAAGCTCGGCGTCGAGACAACCCAGAAGTAAGGAGGGCGTCAATTTGACACACAACCTGCCGCTTCTCCTTGATTTCATAGGATATCTGGACTTTTGCAGCATTCGTCATGACAACAAGATTTGTAGCCGAAGGGCTCACGACCATGGTGATAATTCAGGTTTAAAATAATTAGGGGGCAGTTATATGGAGCCCCCTGGGTTTGTCATACGAAACAAACTACTTCGTCAGACGAAGCATTTTTGTCAGTTAGGTGTCAGTTAGATGTCCAACTGACACCATTTTCAAGAAAAGGTATCCACTAGATTTAAAAAAAAATTCAAATCGAAAACACATTTCGTCAGACAAAATCACCAAAAAGTCTTAGAGAAATAAAAAAATTGTATGCTTACACTAGTAAGCATGGTTTCGTAAGACGAAATCGATAGTCTTAGAGAAATAAAAAAAATTCATGCTTACACTAGTAAACATTGTTTTGTAAGACGAAATCGAAAGTCTTAGAGAAATAAAAAAATTGCATGCTTACACTAGTAAACATGGTTTCGTCAGATGAAATCATGTAACCATAAAAAGTCAAAAGAGGGCATCAAACCCCTGCCCAGAGATAATGCAAGTTTGACATTTACCATATAGCCTTGGCACACCTAAAAAGCTTTTTGTTTTTTAAATATATAGATAGCAAATGTTAATTCGTAAGTTTAGTTAAAACGATCCTTGGTCAGATTGGAAGCAAAATGGGATACCTTTTATCTTATATTCATGTCTGTATTTGAACATACCCTCGATCCGTTTTGTCAGACGAAATACCTAACTAACTTGGTTTCGTCTGACGGACCCAGGGGGCTCCATATAACTGCCCCCTAATAAACAAAATAATATCACTACACATGTCTAATGATTGTTAGAATTACCAATATTTAGCAACGACAAGGCATTTGTGTCAATTGAATGCAAACTGAACGGTACTGCCATACAAGATCATATGCATATGGAATATGGTTAAGAAGTCATGCTTATGATTTGAAGCAGAACCTTCTCCAATGCCAGCAGTGAAATGGCAAAAGCTTATGCTTTCCCAATTGCATCGGGATTGTTGATTGTACAGTCAATGGCCCGATGCGATTCTTTGCTGTCGATTGAGCGATGCTATTCTTTGTTGTGGATGGCGTGATGTAAAGGAGAGGGGATGGGATGACAATAAGTGGGCGTCAAGTGGAAAACTGCAACGATTGCACAGTTTGGGCCCACACATTACGTACGTACCGTAATAGAGATAACTTGTCAAGATACTTTTGTTTTTGAACGTGTTAGCATCACTAGCTTTGCAAAGATTATAAGATACATTATAAAGTATCTTCAGACATTTTGTGGGTCTTATGCACTGTGATTTACAGTAGATATGTTTAACCACCCACTGAGACCCAGCCAACATCCCTAATTGAAACTTGTCTAAGCAGGAGCAAGACATATGTGGCTAGAAGGTCTAGGGCTTCAACGATTCCACAGACTAGATTCAGTCAATTGCACTTTTAGTACAAGTCAGAATTGACTTTGGCCCATTGACTGGACTTCGAACCATTACGACAACCAAGTACTATTCCTACGTGAAAGTGTACTTGATCCAACATAAATTCTTGCTTGCAAAGCGTCAGATAGTCTGTCCATAGATTACTTTAAGTCACAATAAAAACATATTGCACACATAAGCGCGTAAAGTGCCAACATCCTAGCATGATCCCACAACTTTCACGATGTTTGCTATCTGACATTGACACCAGCATAGAAAACATACCAATTTCTATGTGTTGGACTTTGAACCATTATCTCAATTTAGACCTCTAACTGGAGATAATTTTAGGCGGTGATCACGACAAGCTGAGGATGTGTAGAGCTGGACTTAAGCTATCAAGATAGTCCCAAAGGGTTTTGCATCCTGGACGGGTCTCATGGGGTTGTATATTGAGGCCGCACGAGTGGCCAAAGATATCTGCCATATAGTGGGCCAAAGTCAATTCTGACTTGCATTAACAATCTTATCACTTAACAGCAAATTTAATGACATCATCGGAACGGCATTCACAAACAAAAGTGTCTTGCGCTCCCTTAAAGTAATCAAACACATAAAAACTTCAATATTCAAATGATGATAAACATAAACTTATATCACCCTTCCTTGGTCAGTATTTGGAATTTCCTTGCATCGCAGTGCTCTTTCCTCTGCAAAGTGGGAGTTTCACCCAATGCGCTAACTTATGATTGTTGAACCCCCATCCTCGTTCAGTGGACAGTCCAATGTCTTGTGGCCTTGCTCTCCACATTTGTGACATTTTCCCTTAAAGTTTACTCCCACCACTCCAACTTCTTTCTTTTCATTTTTTGGATGGTCTTTCATGCTGAACTTGTACTTGTCCCTGGCAGCTTGCATAACCTCCTTCAATGTAGGGTCACCTGGCTTTGCAGCATTTCTGTGTGCAGCTATAATTGCATCAGCATAATCAGGCCAGGTAGTGCTATCATAGCTTGGTCCACCAACTATGACTCATCTATCTCAAAACCTGCTTCAATAAATAGATATCTCATTCTTACTAACTCTTGTCCCAAGTCTTTTGGATCTTGACATCCCTTCAAGCTCACTTGCCTTAACAAGTTCTTCAAACCAGCGTTTCTCATAGTTCCTGCAGGAATAAAATATTCTCTCAACTCTTTTATTGTCTGGTACGCAATCCCATAAGGAAATTCCAATGACTTCGCCCCTGACACACAGTTTCTATACTCTATTAAGACATGTCTCGAATTGATGTATCCCATCACCTTATCATTCTTAGCCATAATACTTAGAATCTCCGCCTGATTGGTATCAGATGGGTCCATACTCAATAAATCATCATGATTCTTTAATGTTCTCAATACATAATTCATCTTCTTTTCACCTATGGCCAACAAGCAATCAGTTGCTAAAATTAGGCCCTTCATTGCATCACTCCACGTGATATATTCATTTAGATCATCTTTCTTCAACATTGGCACAACATGCTTGACACTGCTATCGGTATTTGAGCTTTCCATTTTGTTCCCTTCAAGGCTTAGTTGTTTCAGCACTTCTGAGATAGTAGTTGCACACAGTATGGCCATGTCTTTTTCTGTCATACCACCTTACATTTTACTTTCTCTTGTTTGTTGAAAAGGGGCTTCCAAACTTTTCGCACACTCTTGACACAATCTTGCTTGGATGGACTTCCGACTCCAGCAACTTCAACTAGTGGGCTCTATCTTTCAAGACCGTCACTCAATTCAATTTTGTTCCAGTGGGTTCTCTCTTTCAAGATCCTCATTCAATGTGACTTTGCTTCAGACAGTTCTCTCTTTCAAGATCCTGACTCTTCTCTTTGAGTTTTCATTGCCTAGCCTCTCCCGGTACTGCTACTTTGAAGTATGCCAGAAAGTCTATTGCTTCAACAATTCCACAGACTAGATTCGGTCAATTGCACTTTTAGTATTGAGGATCTTATCACTTAACAGCAAATTTAATGACATCATCGGAGCGGCATTCATGAACAAAAGTGTCTTGTGCTCCCTTAAAGTAATCAAACAGATAAAAACTTCAATACTCAAATGCTGATCAACATAAAATTCTAACAGATGCATGGATCTTCATTACTCCTTCTGATGGCCAAGAAAATTGTGATATTTTTGGAAGACATGGTCATGAGACCCAACTCTACAATGCTCTTGACGATGGGCTCTTCATCTTGGAGGGAGGTAATTTCACATTTCAGCAAGAATATGTCAGTTGAGTCAGATGGCTGATGGTACTGTCTGCACGTATCATACAACATACTTCATGTCTACGTAAGTGTGTGCACTGCAAACAAAGAACACAGGTAGCCTTCTGGTACACTCTCAAAATGTCAAAGTGTACAGGGAGGTTACCGGAAGTCCTAAGAGTGTACGGGTGGGTTACTGGTAATTTTACCCTTTGTTTAAGCCACAGATACATTTGTCACACTAAGCTTTGAAGCAAAAAAATCTTCGGAGTGCTTGTGTGTTTCGTGACTGACATGTTGCGAATCACGAGTTACAAACAGGAAAATCACCTTGGGTCTAGTTTCAGTGTCAATTCTAGGCTTGATCTTTGATTTTATTTGGTGAAGGCCTATTGGTCCTATTTCTATTTTCGAATGGGTTGGTTTTATATATGTTCTGTCATTTTTTAAACACCCTCCATATAAGAATTAAATATGAATGGTGAGACTTCCTGTCCCACAAGTATGCTATTTACTGTACTATCAGAAGTGACTGCGCCATAAAATGAGAACACAAGAATAACACATAGGGCTGAAATTTGGTACCGTGTGGCTACATGATAGGTGCTTATTCCTTTGTATCACTGTACCTCACTCTTGCGCAACATTATTGCCTACACCATACAGTATGATACAATACCTACCATACTACAACACAGGTGCTTGAACCAGCAGCAACTGTAGGGGGGGTGCACTCTCAGTGCTTTCCCATCACCTGTATTTTTTCAATTACATTGATACCCCACGAGCCCATCATGGGAACAGTCGAGACTCAGTACACAGACTGAGTTTGGGATCCCGCCTGGCACCGCCGTGTTGCCAACAACGGCGGCTCAATTTTTAAGGTCAGTTCTAATGAACTCGTCTTTTTTCCATTATTTAACTCAGCGCACATCTATTTTTTTCAATTAAATATTTACAGGTCTACCATGGGAATGGCCAAACTCAGCCCACAGACTAAGTTAGCCCTTCCGCCTTGCACCGCCATGTAGCCAAGATCAATTGGCAGCGGCGTGTCAATTTTAAAGATGAGTTATGATGAACTGGCCCTTTTTCATTATTATACTCTCCATACGTCATTTTTTCCAATTAAATATTTACAGGCCTACAGGCAAAATTGACAAAACTGAGCCTCGCCTGGCCCTGTCATCTAGCCAACCACAATTGGCAGCGGCGGGTATATTTATAGGGTGATTGACAAACTCAAGCATTTCTACCAGGTTTTACTCACCACATGTCATTTTTTTCAATTAAATATGTGTAGGTGCACCACGGGAATGGCCAAACCTCAGCCCACAGACTGAGTTAGCTCTCCCCCCTGGCATCGCCATGTAGCCAAGAACAATTGGAAGTGGTGTGTCAATTTTTCAAGGTGAGTTACGATGGACTCGCGCTTTTTCATTATTATACTCACCACACGTCACTTTTTTCAATTAAATATTTACAGGCCTACTGGCAAAATGGCCTAAACTCAGCGCACAGACTGAGTTAGTCTATCTGCCTGGCCCCGTCATCTAGCCAACCACAATTGGCAGCGGCGGGTATATTTATAGGGTGAGTTTTGATGAACTCAAGCATTTCTACCAAGTTTTACTCACCACACGTCATTTTTTTCAATTAAATATGCATAGGTGTACCATGGGAATGTCTGAAACTCAGGTCACAAACTGAGTTAGCTCTCCCACCTGGCACTGCCGAGTAGCCAAGAACAATTGGCGGCAGCGGGTATAATTTTGGGGTGAGTTATAATGAACTCAACCTTTTTCACTATATTTTTGACATAGGCCAATTATCTACCTTAACTGGTAAACCCAAAGAGGTTCCAGGTGGAACCTCCAATGGTCCTCTTCCCTTTGTGTAACACAAAGGAAGTACAATAGTCATATGATATTGTTTCTGAGAAACAACATTCAAAAGACAATTTCTTTCTTGAGAAACACCCATACACATTATAGGTGTTTCTTAGCCGAAATACCCAAGAGAGGATTTCTTTCTCAGAAACCTTCTCATGGGACAGTTCCTGTTGGCAATTGAGAGAAAAGGAGCAGTCATGGGACTGCCCTAAAATCACCTCTAATCTCTAACAGGATCACCTGTGCTTGGTGATGCATGGATCACCTAGTGTACCATGCAATACCTATTTCAGTAGTGTAACTCTTATAATTAATATCTTTCAAGAACATGTATCTACCCGTTCACTACATAGAAGAAACTACAGCAAAACGGCTTAGGTCAATTTTACACAGTACAGCCTACTGGCAAAATGGCTGAAACTCAGCCCACAGACTGAGTTCGGTGTCCCGCCTTGCATGGCAGTTTAGCCAACACCAATTGGCAGCGGTGGGTATACTTTCAGGGTGAGTCTTTATGAACGCAACAACTTTTACACTTGTTTTGATTACATCTAATTTTCAATTTATTTATTGTAAGGCCAACCATGGGAATGGCCGAAACCCAGTCCACAGACTGAGTTTGGCATCCTGCCTGGCACCACCATGTAGCCAACAAAAATTGGCAGCGGAATGTAAATTTTAAAGGTGAGTTATGATGAAATCAAACTATTTTACAATTGTTTTGATTTCAACTTAGTTTCAATTACATATTTAATTTTCTTCTACCTTGGTGGGGATGGTCCACAGCATCATTTTTTAGCTTGGAGCTGAAATTGTGGCCTATGTGGCATTAAGGCTCGTTCTTTGGGAGGATGAAGGGGTGGGCCCAGAATTTATATGATGTAGTATGTTAAATTTTACTAGTAAGGATAAATTGCACATAAAATACGCTCAATCTTACTGTAGTCCAACAGTACCCAGTAGCCCTCATGTATGCTCTGGCAACCCTCCGGGACACTTCTGGTAACCCTCCCGTACACTCCGGTAACCCACCCGTACACTTCCGGCAACTCACCTGTACACTTCTGGTATGCCACCGGTAAACATTTTTTTAGATACTAAGCAATGCAGTTATAGCCACTACTTAGATTAATATTGATTCTAAGACTTACTGAGAAGTCTGTTTTCCTGTAAAAAATACCAATTCCTATCGTAAGTAGAAATAAATTGGAAGACTGGTTTGTGTCTCAAATTTCCGGTAACCCACCAGTAAACTCCGGTCACCCTCCGGTACACTAGTATACCAGAGTGTTGCAGAAGTGTAATGGGAGGTTACTGGAAGATACCATTCCAGGGGCTCGGTAACCTCCCTGTACACTCGAGTGTACCAGGAGGTTACCAGTGTTTTTTGTTTGCAGTGCGCCCATGCACTTTATTTAGGACTGATTTTGTTGAATATTTTACTTCCTCCTTTTCACACAAAATAGCCATGCATGGGCAGGACAAAGACCTTTATTGGACCAATCAGTAAACCTGGGTACAACAGCAACGCATAAAGCCTGAACTTGGAGCAGTAATGGAGCCTCCTAATCGTGGAAAGCTGAAATGAAGTCAGGTAAGCTCAACTTAGCCAAAGTTCCTTGTTAATATTCAGCAAATAGGATTCAACGACTAATTGAATTGTGCTGGTGGTTGGCAGTTGCATCACACTTGATACAATACCATGTCATGGTATCTGTAAGTGTGGCATTGCCCTGTCAACCTTGACATCTGGGTTTGCCTTCTTGGTGAGTATCATTTCACTACTGGCGGGTATCGGGAATGAACAGGGATATGTTCCATTTTCATGCAAGCACAGTATGGAGTGTGAAGTGTATGCGAGGGTGTTGAGCCTTCATCAGCATTGGGCCAACATAGACCCTGTCCTTGAAATGGCAAAACATGTGATCAGGGTGACTTTGCAGAAGTTCATAGCTGGCAAAGCTATCATCAGAGGCATAATCTCCGAATCTTTTCAGCACATGAGGTGCAGAAGGGCTTGATATTTTCTCTAGGTAGAGTGAGCTGGCTATGTGGTGCATGATGCAATGCTGGAGGCATAGCAAACCCAGCAAGGAAATTTGCCAGTAGGGGACATCTGCAGCTCCAACATTGACAAAGGTGAGGTCAATGGCAGCATACTGTGTGACCTGTTGCTGCGGAGGCGATCTTGGATGCAATTTTTGCCTTGAACGTACTGCTGCTGCAGGAGGTGCTCTGGATTCTGCTGCGACTGAATATACATCAAAGTCATCAAGGTGTGAGACATGGGCAGGTGTATTGGGGGGGGGCAACAACTGCAGCTCCACAGTGGCAAACGCAGTGGCAAACGCAGTGGCAAACGCAGTGGCAAACGCAGTGGCAAACGCAGTGGCAAACGCAGTGGCAAACGCAGTGGCAAAGGCAGTGGCAAAGACATAGTTTGTTGCAGTATGTTGTTGCCGGTGACCAGTGACCACAAGTAGCACTTACACTATGGTCAAGATTTTTTCAAAACCTTAGTTGTTTTGGAAACTGACCCTCGTTTTTCCTTCTCGTTCTCCTTCTCCTTCTCCTCCTTCTCGTTCTCGTTCTCCTTCTCCTCCTTCTCCTCCTTCTCCTCCTTCTCCTCCTTCTCCTCCTTCTCCTCCTTCTCCTCCTTCTCCTCCTTCTCCTCCTTCTCCTCCTTCTCCTCCTTCTCCTCCTTCTCCTCCTTCTCCTCCTTCTCCTCCTTCTCCTCCTTCTCCTCCTTCTCCTCCTTCTCCTCCTTCTCCTCCTTCTCCTCCTTCTCCTCCTTCTCCTCCTCCTCTTTCTTCTCCTCCTTCTCCTCCTTCTCCTCCTTCTCCTCCTTCTCCTCCTTCTCCTCCTTCTCCTCCTTCTCCTCCTTCTCCTCCTCCTCTTTCTTCTCCTTCTCCTTCCATGAGACATATTTTAACTATTGACTATTATGGGTAAGCAATATATTGTATCATATCTTGAAGTGTGACTACCTGTAAATAATGTTTTCTGTCTAACACACTTGGGTAGTTGTGATCTCTTGATGCATGCTTACCTGTAAAATGGTATGGAAGCATGTGAGGCACACATGCACATTAACTAAACTTAGATCACAAGTGCACAGCACAGCACACCAAACTTCCATTTTCTCTTTACAGTTTTAATGTATACTTCTGCTACAGTATTCTCCTTTCCTGTGACAAAAATATCTTGCAGCAGCTGCTAGTAATTTGGTATCATTAAGATGATGGTTTTATTCTTCATTGTTTTATTCTGATATAACAGTGGGACTGGTGATATTGTACAGTGAGTTTAATACATAATGTGGGTGTGGGTGACAATGACTGACTGTCTGCATAACAGGACAAGGTAATATTTTGTGTGGCAGACAGGTGCCCCCTCATATTTTGTTGGCAAAATTTGGTAACTTTCATTGCCCTCAGTGCTACTTAAGTAGCTGTACACTTATACATAGTAACATCGTCACGATAGTATTTCAGTGTGCCACATTGAAAATCTGCTAGGGTGTATCTCTTATCAAAGCTTCAAGCATAGCTCTTGCCAGATTTACCACGGAAAGTTCCTCATAGTCACTCTCAATAACATCTGAATATGATTGCTGGATTTGGTAGACAGTCACTGGAACTAAAGACCCACTAACATCCCTTTGACCTTCAAGAATATGCTGAAACTCAGCCATTGTTTCAAGAGTGATTTCAATCTGATGCAAGACCTTCCACTTGTCATAACTTAAATCGTGCATGTGATTCTGCTACAATGAGAGACTTGCTAGCCTTCTTCAAGAATCTCAAATAATGGATACTACGATAGGTAGACCACCATCTAGTCTCAACATCTTGGAGGGGTATCATTGGATTTTCCTGCTCTTTATACACTCTTATATATCTGTTGTCTACCAAAAGTCAAGCAGTTTCCCCATCCCATGTGTGGAACTTTCAAAGAAACCAATTAGGTTCCTTGCCTTTTTCATTGCTGAGTCTACAAGTGACACATTTTAGCTGCCAAGACATGAAATACGACAACAAAAATTAACTGTTAGTAATGAGCCATAAAAATGAATAACAAAAATGAAAGATGGAAGTAATTGTTGACACTCATGAGTAAAGGCAAGTATTGAATTCCAATGAAAGTTATGGTCTGTACAATAACCATGCCTGCGTCTATTTGCACGACACTACGGCCCAAACTTTCCCATATTGCCAGTAGTATCAGTGATTCCAATTGTATCAAGAACACAGTTGATTCTCCATGAAAGTTACCTAGTTCTGATTGAATATCATTAAATGAAGTCCCCAGTGGTACTTTCCTTGAACACCTTGAAATCCAACACACAGACTCTACTAGCCATCATCAGTGATGAAATGAGCTGCCACTGTGGAATAAGTCTTGTCATTTGGACCAGTCCAATGGTCAGTGGTCTATGCAATTTCACGTCCTTTTATCTCAAGGAGTGTAGCTTTCTCTGCATATTGCCCATGATTCATCACCTAATCGCAAATATCCCTTCTGTCAATGCTTGTTACTTGTTCGACCTTCTTGTTGAAAGGTTTAAACATATTACGGAATGTATGCTGACCAAACATGTAGAATGGGACAGCATCTTCACTTGCCCAAGATGCTGCAGCCACCTTGCACTGTTTCTTGATTTCATCCAAGGTGAAGTACTGTTCTTTTAGCTTTTTGGGGAAGATATTTGTAAGTGTGGTGCCAGTGTCTTGATCTGTTGGCTTTTTACATAATACCTTCATATTCTTTGCGGTGACGAATTTGAAGGTGACGCTTGAGCCCAGAGGTGATGCCTCCCTTAAAAGCAACATTGACTCTGTGCAACTTTATCTCTTCAAAACAAGTAAGACATGCTGCTTTATCTTTTTCGGAGTGCTGGTGAACATTGAACTTTTCAAAGCACTTCCACCATTCAGAGTTTAACCCTGCTGGCTTACACAGAAACCACTCTTGTTCACCAAGAGCAGCGGCATCTCCTTCCATACCTTGATGGTGGCAGCATCTTCATCACTTGGCAAGGTGGATTGTTGCAGCTGGGATGATATGGTTGATCTCTTGAGTAAAGGTGCTTCATCATGAGCTGGAGGTGACATTTTCTTGAAAAAGTTGCTTCTGGTGTTAACATTTTATTCTAACTTGTTCCAGGTTCAGAAGGGAGAGATGATATCTTGAAAGAAACAAGAAGAAGAGGAGTGAGTACCACATTAGATGAAGTGAGTCCCTCCATGTCCATATCATTGATCATATCCCTTGTATCTTGCGTCTTCTCTTTCATATCCAACATCACATTGTAAGCATTTGATTGTTAGTTAATGTGTCTGAAATAGACATGATAATTATTGTTCATTATTATTATTCATCAGTGAACACTAGTGTGCGGCTAATGTTTTGTTGGCGAATGCTAGCGCACAGCTGTTCTGCAGCTGATAATGTGTGCATGATATGTATTAGTGTGCAAAGTTCATGCATGTAGCAATATGGTAAAAATGTGTGTATTATGTTGAACACATGGGGGCTCTGTCAGTACTTGAAAAAAGTCACTCTTAATCCTGGGAATCCTGGGATGAAGGGTGGTGGGATGGGATGGCAATCTCGGCCGGGATATCCCATCATCTCATTTGTTAATCCCAGATGATACAAAACTCTACCAATTTCAATATATATTCCAAGCTTTCCTCTCTTGCTTTTTCAATGGGAAATAACATAATGGTTGTGTTTGTTTTTGGCTCAATTGCATTCGTTCATGATAAAATCATTGCTGTTAGTGCTGCGCCGTAGGAGAGTTTCATCCCATAGCACGACTGCACATGATAGTTTTGAACACTTTCACTGTTCAAAGTCGAGTTCTTGTCAAGAGCACACATTATAATGATGTTGTCTGCAAAGAGCACATGCCAGCTCATTGGCAGAAAAGAGCATGATTTTACTTCACCATCAAACCACATTTAATATTAAAGAATAGCACACAACACATGCCCCCGTTGCCACTTGTCAAAATCTTGATTCAAAGCTCTCATTTGTTCCATCAACACACCTTTATTCTAATGCTCCTTCACTGCGAATGCCAAGTAGGACTCGACCACCCTAACCATGGCCAGAATGGTGATGGGCCCAAGAAAAGCAGAAGACACTACACCAGTGGCTGCCACCGTCACACTATTATGTTGTCCTCCGTCTACCAAATTCGATACTCGATAGGTACGAAAGGAACCCTACTTGCACCCGTACTGCGATGATTTTGCAGTTGGATGCCAATACGCCAAACGAAAGGAGGAGGTGTGAATTGCAGAGTTGTTGCAAGACTCAAATGCTGTCATTTACGTCACTTGGATTGGGATATTCTTGCGTACACCCCTCGTAGAATCATTGGTATAGGGATGCGGTCATTTGCACTGCATACCAATGCGACACACAGTGTTTGAGAATGCATGGCAGATCTTCTCACGATGCTGCCAGACAAGGCCAACGCTCCGCTGTTGGTTGCTGTGAAATCGGCAATGGTCAACCGATAGTTTTCGGCACGGAGAAAAATGCCATGGTGTTGGTATGGCAGCATTCTGGTGGCATTGCAGTGCACCCAGACGTGATTGCTGAGATGGAAGGGCTGGCTGTCGGAGGCATCAATGAGAGGTGGTGTAAAATCATGTATGAGGTCGTACAGGTGGATTGTTTTGGGGCATTGGTCATCATCATCGGGGATGGCACTGATCACGCCATCCTCCATTGTCCCATCAGGTCATGTGGATTATTTGAAATCACTAGAGAGGTGTCTATCGACATTGGTTGGCGAATATATAAAAGAATGTAAATGATTCCAATTGGGTGGCCATTAAACATTTCTCGCAAATTCTTACCTTTCCAGTTTCAAATTTGATCTCGTCATTCGTGATGTTTAACTCCTTTCCTTACGCAAAAAATCCTTACGATGGTGTGTTTGTGACTCGGGACATCAATTTTAGCAATTTTGGGAATATCTGTGACAGCGTTGCATTTTCAGGAAGGTGCCAGTTTTGTCAGGGGTCAACATCCTTCCTTCTGCACCACAAACACACGATTTTCTAGAGCTCATGCGTGCATGAGTTAGCAATACAAATTCAGCGTAAATTATCGTACTTGAGTTCGGGAACTCATCTATGGTATAGTACAATATGCATGAGTTCCTAATTTCGTCAGGTATCTTGACATCTCGTGATAACCTTGTCTAGTACCGTACTGGTTCCGATGAACAATGAAATGGTCATAAATGACCCCAATCGCCTGATTCTTTCCTGTGATGTGAACTGTATGGTACCATACACAATGTGTGAATGTGGCACAACGCACGGTGTGTGCCAAAAAGAGCCATACTGTCATGAACTAAATACCATTACTATAACAGTATGGTACAATACCTCTAGAGATTACTCTTTTGTCACTTTGAAGAATCATGTCAATAGTGACGTGATTCGCATTTTGGTAGGATTCTCATTATCATGTCAGATGATTCCTGTCAAAAAAGATCCGGAAGAATTTTACATATACTAGTTCCTCTTTGAAATTCTTCCTTCTGAGGTTATGTAAAAGCGCATTAGAATAACACCTCTTTTTCATTCTTCCTTCCGCAAAAAGTTTTACGCACGGAATTTTACGAATACTTGTAAATTCCACATGTCACTAAAAACATCGCACGTAATTTTTTCCGTAAGGAAGGTTGTTAACCCTCTTAAGAACTTTTGGCCAATAGTTTGTTAATATGTCAACAATTGGCAATGCTCTACCCTTAACAACGTTACATTTTGCAGAAGTAGTGTTTTTCACTTTTGGCCCAATATCGCCACAGATCGACAATTGTCTCCTCGATAACGTTATTTCTCAACAATTGTCTTCTAGATAAGACCCTCTATTTTTCACTTTTCGCCTTTTGTCAAATTTACATTCCTCCGTGGAAGTCTCATATTTCATCTCATCTCTGACCCATCTCACAATCGTTGCAATCATGGTGGTCTGTCGTGATTGTCGTCAAGATCCATGCCTGGTTTCCCTCCACGAAGATGCGCTCATGGGTCATCTCTCTTTTCTTGCCCCCACTATGAGTAGTAGTCACAAGCGCAATGTTCTGTACCGGTGCTTCGTTTGAACAGAGTATGGCATGATGGGGAGGTGCAACAGGGTGCGCATTCCAGAGTGTGTTGTGAGGTTCATTCGCTCAATCAGCCCAAGTGATGATGGTCAATACACTGAACACCGCGATTGTGAGGAGGAGGGAGGCGACAACAACAACAATGCGGACGATGACAAATTGGTGAACTCACACCCCATGAGATAGAGGACGAAGCTTCTCCTAAGATTGTTGATTTTGAAGGTGGTCAAAGCATTCGTTTGTCCTTGCATTTCAAGAGTACCGAATACAACGCCAAGCACATTTATCAGATTATTCTTGAATCCCCAGTTGAAGGATGGCAGGTCTCTTACCACAAAGATCTGTTTACCACATATGTTCTGCTTTGGGAAAACAAATGAATGCATGAAGTTCACCACTTCAGTAATTGAATACGACAATTAAATTGTATTTGTTTTGTGCAGACAAATGATAAACTAACAGGATATAATAATGATAACAGATAACCCCTTCCCTATTGACTGACCCATTCTCACTCAAAGTCACTATCTTTGTCGCCCTCAAACCACAGGTTCGTCTCTCTTCTTCTTCTTGGAATCTAAGCCGTACTTACGTCTTAACAGGAGGTAAATGGGATGAGACATCATCACAGAATAAACGCTTTTCATCATTCTTCCTCGTGTCTTTAGCACCTCATTGCGTGGGTTTGACAACCACCAACCTTCCGTGTTCTTATGATGAGCAATTTCAAAACGGGCCAATCCTTCGAACTGCGGCATTTCAAAAATGTAGTTGCTGCTGTTGACTTTAACACAATGGAAGTGTTGACGACACGACTCGTTGGAACATGAAACAATGTCGCAAACACTTCATGTTCCCTTCTCCTCCAAATTGTTAGTGTTATCATGTGACGCCGACTTTCAGTATTGTCTTTCAAGATTACATACACAACACATAATCTTTACCTTTCTAGAGATACTTTGAGGCTGATGACCTGCAATCATCATTGCAGTCCTGTGAGACAATTGCTGTTCGGATACAAAGTCGACCGCAGACTCATCCTTGAATTGCAATAACTCTTCTGCTAGTCCCCAACGGAACTTTGCATTGTCCAATTTAATGTGTTCCGTCTTTGTCTCCGTGGACATATTCCACGCCTGCCTTCCATTCACTACCATGAAATCAAATATTCCCATGAGACCCATGCGGTACCACTTCCGAAAGAGTGCACGGGAGGTGAATGATCCTCCAATTTTCTTGTCTTTATCCAAATTGTCAAGGCCACCCATGAAATTATCGGAGGAATACCTCTTCAATGCCTCAGGTATCTGCAAGTCAACTTTGTTTGCTCCAACCCTCCTCTGAATTATTGACATTCCAAATAACCCCAACGTCGAGATGAACGATACGACCTTGTTGTCGTTCCACTGTCCGAACATCACTTTATTAATGGGATCAAACTTTACAAGAGACGTACGTCTCTGGGATGACTTTGGTAGGTTTAGAATCTGTGTGTTCCATCCCGTCCGGTTACTCCATACCATTCCACATGCCAATATACTGTACTTCTCTTGGAGTGGGACAAACAGGGTCGGGGTGCAGAGTACCTGTTATTGTAGATCTCTCTCATTCTGTCTGGCTCTTTTGCAATCCCACTCAAGACGATGGCATTGACAAATGCCTTCTGTGTAGTTGGTAGATTGTGCGCCTCTTCAGCGATGAATGCGTTTGTCATGTATTCGCCTTGATAGACATCCACATGATAGATGAAATTCATTCCGGATGATGCATTCACCATCACAAAGAAGTCAATGCGGTACTTATCTGGATTGCTTGAGTTGTATTGGCAAACAGGGTTGTACCAAGACTTACTTGCTATTCCACCCTCGTGAAATGAGATCTCACGACCAAGAATGAAGGACTTTTTGGCATGATTGTTTAGAGACTGAATGGTGGCCCTTAGTTGGTGGCATTTGTCACCGATGTCCAATACACCAACCTCAGGGTGGAGTGCAGCTCGAATCTGAAGAAATCTCTTTAGGGTCAGCCGTTCGTCTGTCCAATTTGCCTCAATGGATAGGAGTTCAATCATGTCATCACAAGAGATGTACAGCATCTTTTGTGGATTGAAATAGGCTTTTAGACCACCCATGCATATATTCACCAGACTCATCTTCAAAATCATTCCCAAGGTATGGAACATCTCCTCGAAGGTGATGTTCTTCCAGTTTGACCCGTATAATTTATTGCCAACCAACCACGCTCGGACGTAGGCGTTTGAGTTCATGACCTAAGCCGTTTTGCTGTAGTTCCTTCTATGTAGTAAACGGGTAGATACGAGTTGTTGGGAACTGATTTTTATGAGTTAAGTTATTTGGTACTAACAAGTAGCAATGAAGCAAATATGCTTCATTGCACAAAATGAAACTGTGTAGGATTCTACCTGACTCGGTATGAATCCTCAGGTGATAATTTTTATGGAGAGACTCTCACACTGCAAGCTTGTCAGTTGAGAAGGTCTCACACTGCAGTCTTGTCAGTTGAGCAGTTGAACTCGCTCAACTGCTCCACTTGAATTATTGTCTCTCAAAACATACCTGATCAGTATGTACCTGAAATATATTGTTTCTGAGAAAAGAATCTATTATGACTTTCACACTTCCTTTGTCCAATGCAAAGTGAAGAGGACCCTTAGATGTTCCAGGTGGAACCTCGTTGGGTTTACTACTTAAGGTAGATAATTGGCCTGTGTCACTCGCCCCCACAATTGGAGAATTAGCGTGGCTCGCGGAAAAGTAAAACCTCTGTGAGGAAAAAATCCGATTATGAGCCAGACTTGCAGAGAAACCTTTGTTGTTAAGGTTAAAAATGTGCAAGCTGCCTGCGACGATTTGTACCTACATATTTCTTAATGTAGTATATGAAGTGTAAGTCATGTGGAGAGGGAGATTTGTCATGGCTTATGTTAAAGCTGGTTTGATTGTACTCTCCAAGTCAAACTTGTTCTGACTTACTTCCGCGCGTAACCCTGATTGTCTTATCGTATACTGTCTGTGATTGTCCAATTATCACTGGTATACCGACTGAATATTTGTGCGGGTAAAAGACCTTTGTTTACTAAAGCATTGCTTTCCACGAACCATGTGACCATAATTTGATGAGGATAATTTTGGGTCGGTTTGGTGTTGCTTGGTGTCTCCTATTGATTTTGTCTGTGTGTGCAAAAGTGGAATGCCGAACAACAATTCCATCTTATGATTGCTACACTACATTTAGGTGATAGGCAATGCATAGTAGGTATGAGTGAATGGCATCTCAGTGTTTGTTTAGGTAAACATTGTGCCACTTGAAGCTGCTGACAGACCATGATTGGTACAGCAGGCCAAGCATCTCCATGATTTAGTTGATGTTGAACTCTAGATAGTTATTCACGCTGTTTGGGTTTTGATATTTGAAGACTCTGGTTGACTTACACTGGGAAGCCAAATGAAATGCATATGGTCCGACAGTGTAGTGTTGAAACTGCACCTTAATCGTCATGATGTGTGTACAATGTGCATATTGAACCAGGTCGACTCTGGTTGACTTACACTGGGAAGCCAAATGAAATGCATATGGTCGGAAAGTGTAGTGTTGAAACTGCACCTTAATTGTCACGATGTGTGTACAATGTGGATATTGAACCAGGTCTAGGTACAAAGGTGCTGATAGTACAGATATCCTGTTTGTTATCTTCTGCAATCCTTTGTGTTTGTATATTGTCCTTCTATTTGCTCTGTCACCCCTATGTATCCATGGGAATAGTTGCCCAAAGGGTCAGCTACCGGCAAGTGAACAATGTCAAGTCATACTTAATGTATTGACTATAATCATCGGAAGGTCCAAGCACCAACGTCTATGTCTTTGTGTACCATGAAGAGTACGGATTCAGTGTTTATGATATCCTGTTGTATTTTGTAGCAAGGATCCTGTACATGTGTAACTCTTTTGTTGGTGGTAATGACATTGCAACATATTTACATGTGCATGTGCGTACCAATTTTTATATTTTGTAAGACAGTTGTTGACTCTAATCTTATGGTTTATGGAACCATATTGTGACTTCACAGCAAGCATCATGGAGAGGTGCTCTTTCCATGATATGTTGACAACGTAATAGTTGTGTTTCTCTTTGGATTTGTCTAAGCTAGTGAAGCGATACTACATGTCTGTGTATGGCTGCTTGTGTTGCATTTGTTTTGCATTGCATGCCAACAAGGTGCTACATGTCTCTCATTAGAGATGTTCATGTTTGACTGATCCTTTGTGTGAGATGTTATTCCTGTTTAACTAGGAATACTCACAATACTATGTGCTGTGGTTTTACAAGAACAAAGGTTGTGGATCGTTTTTGTTCGTGTGCTCATGTGATTATGAGGCTTATTTTATGGTTTGTTGTGCAACATGTATGTGCACTACCTATGGTCATCCCGTTGTCTTTAGCAAAAAGACCCACATGTTTCAAAGACTCTATGAGTCCTTCCTTATGGACACCATATGTGTTCTCCATGGATAATTCTGAAGGTAAACCGTCAGAAGTTCTCACCAGAGAATCAAGTGCTAGTCATCAAGTCTCAGTGAGACCATTATCTAGTAAGACACAGTTCTGTTGAATCCAATAATGTTAATCATGGTCAAGGATTCATTTTCTCTTATTCTGTGTATTATATGCACTCTAAGTTCAGCAAGCTGTACTAGAATGCGAGCATACCCAACCGGAGTTGGTGTTGCTCTAGACTTGTTGTGGTAACAAATGTCTAACATTAATGTGTCTCTTTTTGGGGTACGGTGTACCTCCTCCTCTACAAATCCAGTTGTGAGTGAGGCGAGACAATCATATTGTCTTACCCAAGGTTCTCCCTTGTACTGGACCACCCAGTAGCATGTGAGTTCCCTGTATGGGCGAATGTTTTAGCGAGTTTTCATCTGCTAGTAAGCATGGTGCTTTTGCCATGCAAAGACTGTGGGTCTGTTATTAAGCCCTTGTTGTCTTTGTGCAGAGATGTTGTGTATTGGTTTGTCATGCAAACCTTTACTCGCTGCTTGGTAAGTCCATCCTAACCTTGTTTAAGGTGGTCTCTGAAGCTAGCCTTTGGAGAATATCATATTACTCCAAATGAGTTCTATTGAGAACAGTATGGCCATCATTGACTCCATTGAATGTGCTTGTGAGGCACGTGGAAAACCCATGATTGTTATTGCTAGCTCTGAGTAGGTATAACCTTCTTCAGTTTTTCTAGGCACAAATGGGTTCTAGATGCGTCAGTATCTAGTCTATGATTTGTTGACTTTTTGAAATCTTATGGTGATTGCAGAGTTGAACATAGCAACATCTACAGTACTGTAAGGATTCTTTTGAGTTAAGACAATTTTGCTAACGTTTTGTCCATATCTTATTTTAAGAATCACTTTTTGATTTACAGTTATTTATGTTTGTTTGGGTGTTCTGTTCTTGTACAGCCAGTTCTGACGACGGCTGTCAATGAAACCCTCCAGTTGCCAAGGTAAATTGCCCTCGTTGTTTTTACCTGACTTTTTGGACTGGTTGTGCTCTGTCTTTATAGGCTGTAAACCTACCTCTTACAAACAATAGAGGTAAACAGGCACGTTCTTCCAACAAACCAAAACTTCATCAAACAGTGTCTCGTGTCGTGAGAAACCTCAGTAACGTGTATGAAATTGAGTTTGTAGTGTAAGTGTGTGTCTTTTTCTGTTATTTTGACACAGCTTGGAAGGTCTGCTATTTTACTCAACCCCCAGAGGAGTTTTTCACAGGAGTGGTTAGCTCTGTGATCATGAATATTTTTGCTCAAGAAGAGTCCTGCACTTAAGTGGTTAGATATGTGCTTGGTATGTTGTGTCCAGGTTTTGTTTCAACTCTGGTTCACAGATTTTTGCAGACTTTGCATCAATTATCACTGGCAAGGTAAAATTGATCTTAACATATTTTAGGTTGTTATTTGTTTGAAAATCTAGAACAATTCAAACTCAGTTCTTGCATTTGTCAAAGACTGAGGTCATATGCAGGCTTAGTCACTCTGGGTAACGTGTACTCAGAAAAGTGTGTTTTGACAGGAATTTATTGCTTGTGCAATAAAAAACATCATGTGACGTTGCCCTTCCTTTTGAGTAGGAAGAACCCATCCTGCATGCGCCAAGAGTTTGACACCTGCCTAGCTGGGTAAGGAAAACATATGCATGCTCCTAATTTTGGAACACGGGGAAAGCTTGGAATTACATCCATCTTGCTTTCACTGTTACTGTAGCAACACCGTGTCAGGGGTTCGAAACCCAACATGGGTTGATTTCCAGTTGCTTTTTTGCTACCTTTGCTTGTGAATAGTGCAACATGGCACATGTGTACATTTCTCTACGTGGGAGAAGAGTTCATCTTCTTGAGAAAACAGTTCATGATGCCAGAAGTATTCTTGGCATTTTTGTTTTATTTTTACATGTAGCAAGGTATTTGAATATCATGTCATTTTAACTTGACAGTAGAATTTTGATCAAGATTTTTCTCCAACAAGCTCTTTAATTTAAAATTAAATAATTCCGAATTTATATTTTCGGGCTCTAAATTCTATTTTCCCTGGACCAGAGGTTGTGCCGTGGCTATTCATAAGCCAACTAGCTTTTCTTTCCTTTTTGTGAAGCTCAGTAGCTTTTATGCATCGAAGCGGGATACCACATGAGAATAATTCTCATTTTTGTGGACTCTTCTCACTTTTTTTGCTTGAATGTCAAAAAGAAATCAACAAGTTGCGTGTTTTCCTGACAAAAACCGCAAAAAGTCTGCAGCATTCTTGCGCAAATCAAAAATTTGCAAGAATTTTGCTGTGAGTATTTCAGGGGCACGACAGGTAGTCGTTTTATCGGTCCTCATTGCGCCCCCATGCGTGCTGGGACTTGGAGATGTTACTCCGCGTCATTCTGACGTTTGACCGGGATGCGACAACATATTGCGCTCCTATGCCGATTTGCGAAGTTGAACAATGTTCTCTCCTAGGCTTGTCCTTTGCGATCATGGGCTGAGCCCAATGATTCTAGGACTCACTATTTGTGGTCATTTTTTTTGAGATCGTGAGCGTGTGGGCTGTGCAACTAGGCGATTCATCAAATGGGCTGTGCCGTGACGCGCTCCCATGTGAATGGGGCCGATCCGCGATCGTGGGACAAAGTCCTGCACGAGTTCATTTTCCTGTGAGGTTATCGCTCAGCCAGTCTTGAAACCTTGAGTCCCGCGCCCAACCTGTGCCCGTATAGTGTTGCATCAATACTCCCACCACCACTATGCAAAGGAACAAGGGAACTGGATCCTTGGAGTACCCAACACTTCAAAGACGAGAACTTCCTGGGGGATCGCGAGACCTTCAAATGACCGAAACCTCTCGGGGGTCACGAGCAACCTTTTTAAGCCTTAGAGGCCATACGATTCTTCATAGGGTCATTTTCTGCCCTAGAAGATCTGATATTGTACTGCCCTAAGGCTATAAGTACTTCGCACTCTGTGGTGTCACTGCAACTGCATGTGATCACGGGTATGGACTAATTTTAAGTCTAATCGTGTTTTTAGGTCTAAAAATAGACTACACACATATTGCTCAGCCGAGTTTTGCTGTAGTTTCTTCTATGTAGTAAACGGGTAGATAAGAGTTGTTGGGAACTGATTTTTATGAGTTAAGTTATTTGGTACTAACAAGTAGCAATGAAGCAAATATGCTTCATTGCACAAAATGAAACTGTGTAGGATTCTACCTGACTCGGTATGAATCCTCAGGTGATAATTTTTATGGAGAGACTCTCACACTGCAAGCTTGTCAGTTGAGAAGGTCTCACACTGCAGTCTTGTCAGTTGAGCAGTTGAACTCGCTCAACTGCTTCACTTGAATTATTGTCTCTCAAAACATACCTGATCAATATGTACCTGAAATATATTGTTTCTGAGAAAAGAATATATTATGACTTTCACACTTCCTTTGTCCAATGCAAAGTGAAGAGGACCCTTAGATGTTCCAGGTGGAACCTCGTTGGGTTTACTACTTAAGGTAGATAATTGGCCTGTGTCAGTTCATTGTGATTCGTTTCACTAGGTCATATGTGAAGCCGCCTGCTGTCCCACACGCACCTAGCAGAGTGTCGAATGTCCTATCAATGTACTTCTTGAGGCAAGGACCGGCTCCATTGTAATAAGGGTACGATGTATCGGGCATTCCAGGGACAACATCGGAGTACGACCAGTTCAATTCCTGTGGATACACACCATCGGCTTCCATACTCTCAGGATCGTATGCTGAGTCAGGCAAGTAACCGTGAAGGATGTCATCCTCGGTGCGGTGGACAAAGTCTATTTCTTCCTGGTCGTCTTTGTCCAGTGTCAGACCAGTAGTGTTTTCGTCGCCGGAATCTTTGTCATCCTTACCATCAAAATGGAGAGGAGCATTTGTGCGTGCGGGTCTACCAATTTGATTGTTGATTCGTGCCATCCTCATGTCAGCAATACGCTGACGTTGTTGAATGCCGCTCGGTACATCAGCCGTATGCGAACGTATCGTGTTCCGGGAAGGAGCTGCCGGAGTAACAGCTCGCCTCGGTTGCAAGCAATTCCTTACTCAAGGTACTGGTGCAAGGTTAGGAACACTCTTCACTCCGTTGGGATGAATCCTATCAAAAGTAAAACGAGCCATCTTCAGAAGATTGATGCGTTGGTGGTCTGTTTTCGCTATGGCGTGACAGATCGCGCTCTTATCTAACGCCACCGGGAGGGCTGTATAATCCCACATGATCGCGTATTCCTGTTGGCCGGGCCACGGAACAGACGTGACGACCCCATTCATGTACAGATCATTGGGGATGTCAGGATGCTGTCCAGGAGACTGCAGAAACAAGGACTTCAATGCCCGAACACCTTCACCTTTGTATTTGATTTTCCTTCCAAAGTATTGTTCCCATCCAGCATCATTGGGACCACGGATGGAAGAATCATTGACGACATGAGCAAAAGAATCGTTGACGACGATCGCTTTGACAGTAGGCGTGCGGTTGCTGTATGCAGACGAGCCATCTTTGTCAAGGGACAGATCTGGACGCTCAGGAGGTGGTAGAGGCGGCGGCGACGGAAGATGAGCAAAGACGTCTTGGGTTAGGGGCAAAATTGGCGGGCTATCATCGTCGCGATCGGCGGAGGCCACAGCGGCGGAAGCGGGGGGCAGTGACATAGTGGCCAGCGACAAATGGGACTGTATCTACCAGAAGAAAAAACAAAATGGGGTGATATGAGGATCTGCTAGGGCCAATTTTTCACGAGGAATCGATCTAGACCATCAGATTGACTATTGGGGCAGTTCTAGGGGGCAAATTGAAAGGATTCTTTTAACATGTCAACAATTGTCCGCATGTTTCTAAACATGTCGACGATTGTCCGCTCGATGCGTAAGAGGGTTAAGGCCTCTCTAATAATATTAGGTTTCTGTTGCAAGTATGGTATTACCGTGAATATTTTAAATCTTTTGATGTGTCTCATGATTCGTCTGGTTTGTGTATGGTATGGCATCGACATGCCTCGACCTAACTGAGAATTGAACATACGAAAGAAACAACAACGACCATAGGACGACAATCGATGGACGTCTCCATTCCTCCATCAGACCACATCAACGAACCACCTTCACAACATACACCGCATGCCAAGTCTAGTAAGTACACTACAATAGCAATAATCATCATCCACCAGCAATCATCCGCAGCCATCCCGTCACACCATGGAGGGAGCCACACTCGAACTACAACAACTCCTCACCACGCCCCCCCCGTCCTACGCCGGCGGAACCCTCCCCCCCAACCCCCACGCCATCTTACACGCTTCCCTAGAATACCTTCGCGACACCGGCGACGAACGCTACCTCTTCCTACGATGCACGTTGGAGATGCTGCACGGCCACGGCTTTGTGGGATCGACCGACGGGACGGTGACGACGACGACGACGTCACTGTCTCCCGACGAAGAGACGCTCCTGTTCCACTGCGTGACGGGAGTACGGCAAGTGATGCTCCTTCGATGGGACGAATACGGGACATTGCGAGACGTCGTGCGTGATGTGATGCTACTGTTGGGATTGGGCGGGGGAGGAGTCTTGCCTCGAACGGTGGCCATGGCGTGTTTGAGTTGCGCGGCTAGTTTCTGGAAGCGAGGATGGGGTGGGGATGCACTGGCGGCTGTTGCTGGGGAGGAACAGCAGGCGTATTTGGCGAGACTTATTTGTGAATTGGTGCCGAATCTGAAACGATTTTCGGCCGGGGAGGAGGGAAGGTGTGAATTATTCCAATATTTGAATGCCGTCATGATTGCTCCCTTTGGTGACATGTCCAAAACGCAAATGCACGCATCGGCCATGAGCGCATCGTTCCTCTCCCTGCTTGTAGGAGAATTCAGCGGAGGAAACTCCTCCTCTCGGTACAATCTGCCTCTGGAATTCCATAGGACTTGTCACCAGGTCTTTGAGAATGGCGTGGCGGGGAACAAAAGTGGGTTGGACTCCACGTTGGAATCGAGTATGACGAGCTTGTCGGCTTTGGTGGGATACATTCTCACCACTGCTGGAAATAATGTGACCACACCCATGCCGGCGCTGTCGGATGGATCTTTTTTAGAAATGGGATCAGCCATAATCGCCGTCACATTTGATGTGATATCCTGGGAATTCGGTGCAGGAAGGAGTAAATGGGAGTTCGGGAGCAGTACCAAAGAGGCCGCGGTGTTGTTACGTCCTCCAAAGAGGTGGAGGCAAGTGTTGATCAATCCGGACTTTTTGGGTGCCATGTTTCAAGTGTATTCCGTGATTCGAGTCGATTCGGAAAAAGAGAGGATAAGTAATCGTTTATTGGCTGAAACGAGGGGGAGGATGGCACATCAACTACGCCAACTTTTGTTGCAACTTTCGTCGATTGCCCTGGGTCCCATCTTTGAGGACGAACATGAGCATGGAGCTTATGCGAGCTTTTTATTGGATGGGTGCTTGAATGTTTTAGAGGCAATCGTTACGAAGCAGCATCAACAGCCACCGACGGAACCGCTCATGGAAGAACTCATTAGTTCCGAAATTGTAGATTTGTCCTCGATACTCTCCAGGATCACAACCAATTTCAAAGTACAGACTCTAAGTCGACTGCCCACCTTTCAACGCTTCCTGTCATTCCTATGTACCTTCGGGCGATGGCTCCTAGAATCGAGTCTAGCAGAATGCACTAATGCTAAGGGAGACATTGAATCAATGGAGGGTATTGATTGGAAAAATGATGCCATTGCCCAAATATTGCAATGCAGTGATGCCATGGCCGATGATTATTGGCTAGTTAGCAGCGGGACACGTCGTGCCGAAAGTATGACTGTTTTGCAGGCACTTGCGACGTTGTTGGCGCCTCTTTATGCGAGTTATTGCATGTGTAAGGTTCAAATGTCGAGTCTAGAGGAGCATTATTTGGCTGATGAGGGGGCAGATTTGGATGACGTTCGTGAGGGTGAGTTATGTTCGAGTGTGTAGTGTTTGCCTTTTGTTGTGGTGTATTGTTCAAGAGTTAAATATCTTTTTCATACTATGTTTTACCTTTATTGCGACCCCGCTATCTCTTGACATTTCCATTCAATTACATGACATCAATGATTCATCATCATCAAAATGGCCTAACTAACAACATAAACAGAGATTTCAGCGTCGGGGTTGGAGGACGAAATGTCCTCCGCTGCATCATTGGGTCGATTAAATGTATTCGCTTCTCTGACAACGTTGTCCGAAATGTTTCAGCAGTGCATGCCAAAACTCCTGGCGTTGTTTACGGGACCTCGTCTAGAGAATGAAATGACACCTGACATAGCTGCTTTGATGGAAGAGGCCAGGATGCTGATAGTTTGCGCTTGTCATTTGCTCACGGATGAATGCCCAGGCGAATCCCCCACCGTCCCAGATGCAATAAGCAAAGCATGCATAACTAGCGAAGGATCCGACAACGAGCAATGTATAATGGCCATCTCGAGCTTGGTGGATTTGCTAATGAAAGTAGCTGAAGCGCAGGCTACTCGCGTGTCAATGCACCCAGAAGAATCTGCGTGCTCGCCACTTCTCTCAAAGACTTTGCTTTGGTTCTTTAGAAGATGGGCAGCTGCTTACGTTTTCCCCACACCCGGGGATTACAGACAAAGTGGAGGAATATATGGGAAGTGGGCAACTCAAGAACAGGCCCAGCCTGTCATATCGTTTTGTACCACACTTTGCCTCTTGTACTTTTGCCATTGGCCGCTTGGTGAGCTTGATTCAAAGCATCATTTGCTTTATCTCGAGCTACAACCCTGTCCTTATGCTGATGCGTTCTCTGTTTCTTCAATCTGTCAGAAAAGGAAGTACAGGACGAATGTAACTCTCTCTTGCTGGCCATAGCAAAGAGAGGGCATTCCGTTCGTCACTTATTAGTCAACGCTCCATCTTTCGAACAAATTGCAGCTCTTCATGTAGTTTGCGCGTCACTAAGACCGAACTCATCCCCAAACTTGTCAGACTTGGAGACGTTTGGAGGAAGTCTCACTCCAGCTTTGGTCAGAGGCTATCAGCGACTGCCATTTCTTGACAGATCAAAGGTATTAACAAGTTTACTTGTTGGTTGTAGTGAGATGAAAAATGAAAAAGCGTCGAGTATAATGAATGAATGCTTGGTTGCGGTGGAAAAGTCTTTCAAGCTTCTTGTGCAGGCATTAGAGTAAGAACTTTTTCTATCTTTATCTTTGAACTCCTTGGCGGCACAAATCACCTATTTCCTTGCTTTATTCGAGTAGGTCGAAACAGGTGCATTCATCAAACATCAATGCACAAGAATCTGCATGCCTTGCTATATCTTTATATAACGGGATCGCTTTGGCATCAGAAATGTGTGAACCCGAGAGAATCCCACACTTTATCACTCCGTCCCTACCTCACTTATCCGGTCTCATAAAGTTTGATTCGTTTGCAGACGATCTTTCTATTTGTGGTGCGCTTCTCACATTCTTTCGAGACTACGCTGAGCAGTGCATTGGCATGTTGAATCATGAACAGTGCAGTGTCCTCTTTACGTCAGTCGCATCACTCTTGAAAAGTTATTCAGAACACCACTGCAAAAACAGAGTCATTCGTAGAAAAGCCGAGGATGTGGTCTTCGAAGAAGAGCAAAAGTACAATGATGTACTTTGTGCCATTCAACTGCTGATACACCTAGGTACAAAAGACTTCGTCGACGTGTTCAATGCAGAGTCTCCATCTTCACAGGGAATGGGATCAGAGAGTATATCCGATGTCATTTTTTTCGGGCTTCAACAAATTCTTCCTTTGGTGTCACAAGGGCTGCTTCAATTCCCAACTTTGTGCACACACTATTTTTCTCTCGTTGGCTCCACAATAGAAAACTACCCCGAAAAAATATGCGTTTTGCCTTTTGATCTTTTCAAGTCCCTGCTCGATTCTTTAATTTTTGGCATGAGCAACTCTGACCCGCTTGTTTGCCGGGAGGCTGCACGTGCGATAGGAAACCTTGCGGGTAACACTGACTATTGTAACGAAATCTTGAGGCATGGCGCGATTCTTCCCCAATTAGTAGCATGCTTTCGAGGAAGAAATGTCGAATGCCAGAGAATGGCTGCGTTTGCACTTAGCAAGGTGTCATCTAATCTCACGTCACACGACGAGCTGCACAAACACGACGTTCTTAATCTGGTCAAAAATGAGTGCCGCGTCTCTTCGGATCCAAAACCTTTTTCAGACCAACAAACTGTTCGTTTTTGCCATATGATCGTCTCGAATCTGACTTGAGACATGAAAAAGTTCAGAACATGGAGGAAGTTGTCATTTTGCAGCCCTTGTGGAGCTGTGGTGGTAACCAAACTAATTTACTTATTGAAAGTCACCTCTTTGTTTTATATCGCATGCATTATTTATTAGCGCAGACATCATTCATTGCTCCTTACATTCGAGGCTCGAAATGTCAGGTAGTTATCAGTCGAAGATTCTGTTAAGGAAGGTGTAAGGTGAATAGTTTTAGTTGTCCTTTTCGGAATCGGAGGTCCTGAGAAACGAATTGAGCGACTTTACTGTAAGTTTGTCTGATCTGTTGTCTATGAATGCGTCTTATTTTACCACTGGCCAATCTATGGGAAACCAAACAAGTTCATTGTAGGACAAGATTACGCCCACCAGTCGATCGATGCAGGAGAAAATATTTCAGTCAACTCCGTGGGGCCGTCTCGTGCCTGCAAGTAGAAGACATTAGTGCCTTGCAAATAAAAATGCATCATGATCTCGCCAAAAGTCATTGTTCGGTTGGAACAATTGAGCAGGGGACCAAAACATAGTTCGTGTCAAAAGCTGATTGGACGAAAGGGATGGTCGGCTGGTGTGACTTTAACACCACACCGCATTCAAACTTTTGTTGCAAGTCGTTCTTCGTGACAAGATAATAGTTGAGGATATTTCAAGCGTTGGTAATCATTGCATCGTGGAGTAATACGCATAAACATTAAATTCCACTTAAAGAAAGACCACAGTCGAATCCCTCCTCTACGATATCATCAATCACTTGATCTGCCAACTCTCCAGGAGACATGCACCTACTTCTACCATTCCTCACCGAATCGTCCGACGCCACTGAAAAAATATTATCTTGTTTCCTTGATGCATGCTTTTGCCCATCTACCATTTCAAACCCAGTTGAGACAAATAACACTTCGTCGTTTTCCTGGTGTTTCTTGTTGTCTTTTTCCTTCCTGCTACCTGGCCACATTGTTCTCCTCCCCGTAGCTTTGCGGTTTTCTTTTCCTTGCTTTGAAGGGCGCCGCATCGTGGCCTTCTTTCTCTTTTTGCCTCCTTCCGAGTCCGTCTCGGAGTCTCCTACCACTGAATCGATGTCGACATCCCTGTCGTAATTCCATGAGGACTGGTGCCATATTGAATTTTGTGTGGACATTCCACAGCTGAAACCATCGTCAATCATTTCATCCACCACTTCATGAGCAATCTCTCTGGCAAATTCAGTAGGACTGATGCATGCAAAGCCTTCGTTGTTCAGGCCTCTCTCATCGGCGAAAGAATAATCACTGTAGCTTCCACTCTCACTTTCTACAAACAACACTCCATCACCTATTGTTGATCGTTTTTTCGATCTGGTGTTCTTTCGGCCATCCTGATTTTCACTCGCATTCAACACAACAAAAGACGAAGTGTTGTTTGTTTCCAACGACGGCAGATTGTTCATGCGGTTAGGATCTTCAGCGAGCTGCCTGTTCCTTGATTTCATACTCAAAGATTTGACATCAGCAAGATTTTTCTCGTATTTTTTCACGTTCCTGCCATAGTATGCACTGCCTGCTATTAGGAAGACAACTGCGAGCGTAGAAAGCACATAAATCATCACGCTATAATTGCGTGACGGAGATTCATCAACTTTTTCTTCTTGCGCTGTGATTGCGCTCACACTCGTGCGCAATGGGAAAATTCGTGCACTTCTTGTAGATTTCAAGACACCATCAGTTGAGGATTGGAAAATGGAAACGTCAAGTCGGGTAGACATAATAATGTCTGCAATCTGGCTTTTCGAAGGAATCGAGTCGGTGGAAAATTTCGTGTTTGCTGTCACAACGAACTGGTGAGATCTTGTCGCCTCTTCGTCTTCGTTCAAAGTCATCAATTTGCGAACAAGCTCGAGAGACATGCTCTGAATTTCATCAATATCTACATTCTCCAGCCTGTACTTGAACGGCAATTCTTGAAACAAATGTGTATATAGTTGTGATGCTAGAGCCACACTTAAAACGCGTCGACCAATCTCCCCTCTTGACGTCGTATTTAGTTCTAATCCAAAAATGAACGCAGGTCCTTGAAATACGAGTTTCGATATAGTGTCATGATCCGTTTGGCCCATGTGTACAACTGGTTCCTTGATTGATGTGACATTTTGATCTTTTAGTTGAGACATTGTTGGCCGACTTGTCAAACTTGACGGTTCATCTGTCGGTTCCTACGATGTGATAAGGGGTACTGAGAAAGCAAGTTCTGTCCATCAACAACGATATTTTCCAATTACCTACCAATGTAGGCTTCACCGTTTCACGATCTGATGGTTTCATGGTTGGTACCTGTACAATGTGCACAAACTTTAGATGAAAGCAAAATGTGAACTGAACAAATTATGTCACAACCTACCATGGAAGGGGTCGCTGTTGTTGATGTAGTTGGTTTCTTCATATAAATAGAACGGTACACGATGAGATTCAATAAATGATGCCCTTTCCTGCAACCACTAATAGAAAGACCGAACATTTTCTTACACTAGAAGGCTCTGCTGTTGTTCGAACAGAAGGTTGACTCGTTGGTCTTGACCGAGCTGAAGGAAGACTTGTGGGTCTCGGTGGAACCGAAGGATGGTTCGTAGGTCTCGGTGGAACTGAAGGATGGTCTGTGGCTTTTGGTGGAACTGAAGGATGGTTTGTGGGTGACAGTGGAACGGAAGGATGGTTTGTGGGTCTCGGTGGAACTGAAGGACGGTTTGTTGGTCTCGGTGGAACGGAAGGATGGTTTGTGGGTCTCGGTGGAACTGAAGGATGGTTTGTGGGTCTAGGTGGAACTGAAGGACGGTTTGTGGGTCTCGGTGGAACTGAAGGAAGACTTGTGGGTCTCGGTGGAACTGAAGGAAGACTTGTGGGTCTCGGTGGAGCTGAAGGATGGTTTGTGGGTCTCGGTGGAACTGAAGGAAGACTTGTGGGTCTCGGTGGAGCTGAAGGATGGTTTGTGGGAGTTAGTCGAACTGAAGGGTGGTTTGAGGGCGTTAGTCGAGCTGAAGGATGGCCTGTTGGCGTTATTCGGGCTGAAGGATGGTTTGTGGGTTGCGAATGCTAGGTAAACAACAAACATTTTCTTTTAGCCCCGATGGAAACGTCTGCTAACTTTTCATGCTCGTGCAACTCACATTTTGTCCAACACCAAACGGAGGGGACGTGAAATCAGATCCCATCCAAGACAATGCAGGCACATTGAGGTGCTGAATCCTTCTTTCTGGCACCGGAAATGAATATGACACGCGTGACTTTGTCACTACAGCATCGTAAGAACGGACGTGTGCTCTTAGCCCGTGCGCTTGTACTCGTTGGAGACAAAACAAGATAATTACTTTCCAGGCGGATTTCACGAGGAAGAAGTACATGATGGAATGGGTTTCTATTGATGGATGCCGACTTGCTTCGAAAAAATTAGTCTCGGAACATGGTGGCGCAACAGTCCATTTCCTTCTTGTTATCAGTTGCTTTTGTCAATGGGACGCTGGCAGTGGGTTTACACACGGATTTGCGCTGTCGCAGGTATGTGGTACAATAATACACTGTTATACAATATAATATTATGATCAGCGGGTCCGTTGAGATGAGAGAAGACTTCATTATGTACGGTACAATGCTTTGTCCACGAGGGTAGATTCGAGTGTCACATCGCAATCTTTCACCTTCATCCACATATATGAATTCTGCGATCATATTGATGCGTTGAAAAAAAATGTCTCTCATTGGATACCTCTAAAATGATACATATACCGGTTTACAACCTTCTTTATTAGAGAGACGACGTACAGGCAGGGTGAGAGGGTTCGCGGTTCCGTCCGACGCTCGAGACAAATGCCTTGTTGCGTGGTCGTCCATAGTGAAGAGTTTTTATATGTTGGGTAGAATTTGTAGGTGTACGACTACGGTGCCGATTGTCGTTGAGACTCTCAACAAGATGTCGTAATAATGCGGTACGCAGACTCAAATGACGTATGTACTGTATTGTACCACATAGGTAGACGTACCTTCATTCCTCCTTCAAATCTCAATTCAGGCTCGACTCTACCTCTAGAGAGGATTTTTGAATGCATGAAACCATAGATAAAATTTAATTTCCTAATAGGTACGATAGCTAATATCTTCCGCGATGCTCATCCGTTGAAAGGTCATCCGTTGAAAGGTCATCCGTTGAAAGGTCATCCGTTGAAATGAAACGTAGAATCCCGACAATAAAACGACGAAAAGCAAGATTTGGTTCTCTCGACTCGAGAACCCATTGGGTCCACAAGATGTAGATATAATATACACCACACCTAAAGCATTCTCACCGGTAGAATACCCACCATATCTAAACTCTAGGTTACGAGCACTGTACACTCACCTCTCGGGTTCTTCGGTTCCACAAAAGTGCCGACTCAACGCTCGAACGCTTAATAATTACACTTTGATGCCGACATGCCGGTCGCCTTCTCTTATGAGGCAAAAATAATTAAGAATTATAGTTTTGTTGTAGCTTTGCTGTTAATTATTGGAAATGGACTATTCCATATTGAACAGTTCAAGTCATTTGAGTTCATCTAACAGAGTCATTCGCTCGTCAGTTGCAGATTACAACCCTGATTAAGACGTAATCCGACACTCGATAGAAAGTTGGGAAATGATTTGGTCAGAGCAACTGTTTCTCTGGCTCTTGTTCAACTCGTATGGATGTAGCAACGTTGATGGTGGCGAAATGAAAGTAAATGCTGTCCCATCCATAAATCGGCAACAAATCGACTCAGAAAGAACATTGCGACGAGAGGATCTCTTCCTTGTCGACGTTAATAAACGACCTACTGAGAAACCTACCAGGAATCAGTCCTCGAAGGTTGGTTACATATCGACGAGACCGACTTCAGAACCGAGCGTCACGCAACCACTGATACAATCCACATTTTCATATTATAAACTGAAAGATGCTATGGAAGACGATAGGAATGATGAATTGCTACTTTTGGAAGTTGGTCGGCGTCCTACTAGCAGTCCTACAACCGCAAATTCAGAGCCAACTTCAGAACTACCACTGACGCAATCCATGATAACTTTTGATGAATTATTCGATATAATCGAAAACCAAGAAGACCGGACTGATGAATTACTCATGTCTGTAGTCACACGCAGGCCAACTAGTAGACCTACCAACAAGCCAACGCTTGTCGCTGCACCTGTGAGATGCTTTCATCGTTCACTTGACAAAATTCATTTTGACACACCATTTAATTCATCCTTCCGTGGTATGCGTTTTTTTTATATACTTACAGCCACCAACGCAGACGCCGACAGAGTTTCCGACATATTTTCCAACGTCGGTGAGTAACTTATTTTAGTCGCTACCAAATCAGTGTAGTTTTGAAATTATTTTTATTCATTTCATACTTGATATTCTCTGGATGATTAGGCACCATCAAATCGCCCTTCTAAGGTAAGCCATGTATTATTTTGACTAACCCTCTGTAGTCTCTGTAGTCTCATAGCTCTCTTGACCTTACTACAATACGTAACATCGACATTCCTACCCTCTTAGCTACCTTCCGCGAAACCCTCCACGAAACCCAGTCCACGTCCGTCCAAAAAGCCATTAAAGGTAAGACTTGTGGCGTACTCTTGCTTGGCAGAACTTCCTACACAAACGAACTTAGCCATTCACAATATTGTTTTGACAGCCACCAACATTGAAGCCACCTCTCTCGCCAAGTAACGAAATTTCTTCATCTTATGCTCCTTCTACGACTCAATCAGCGACAGCTTCTATTTCTATTTTACCATCAGCTGTGCCAACCCATGAACCATCGCATTTTCCAACAGCAAAACCATCGATGCGACCAACTCTTACGCCATCACTGTCATCTGTGCCGTCTGATACGCGTTCAGTGGCGCCTTCTAGCTCTCTTCAGCCCAGTAGGAAGCCCACGAATAAGCCAACCCGACGGCCTACCCGAAATCCTACGATAAGTCCAACTACAACGATAGCACCAAGCTACGTCCCGACGGCTTCACCAACCCAGAAGCCATCTCACTCTCCTACAATGCGACCGTCAATGCAACCTAGTTTAATGCCATCTTTGTCATACGCACCGTCAGTTGAACCTTCCTTGGCGCCCTCAGGTTCTCTTAAACCAAGTAGGACGCCGACAAGAAAGCCAACCAATGAACCCACTCAAAATCCTACAGCGAGTCCAACTACGACAGCGTTGCCAAGCGTTGTACCTACGGCTTCGCCAACCCGTAAGCCATCTCACTCTCCAACACCGAAGCCATCCATGCATCCAAGTCATGCGCCTTCTCTGTCGTCCGCACCGTCGGACGAACCTTCGTTGGCGCCCTCGAGCTCTCTCCAGCCCAGTAGGAAGCCCACGAATAACCCAACCAAAGAGCCCACTCGAAATCCTACAGAGAGTCCAACTACAACAGCGTTACCGAGCATTGCACCAACGGTGTCGCCCACACACATGCCATCTCGCTCGCCGTCATTGAAACCATCATTGGAGCCAAGTATTTCACCGTCATTGTCATCTTCGCCATCCGCTGTCCCCTCTTTGATGCCTTCGAGCTCCTTTCAGCCAAGTAGCCATCCCACACTTCATCCTACGGCATATCCCACAAAAAGCCCGACATCAAGCCCAACAGGATCTCCATCGAAAAGTCCAACAGCTTCACCCACTCTCGTGCCGTCTCTTTCGGCGATCCCGTCTAATCTGCCCTCCATTCCCCCAACAGTCTCGCAAGCGCCCACTGAAGCGCCCACGTATAGACCGAGCACATCGCTCTCCCCAAGTTTCGCCCCTACTTCGTCGCCCACGTTATCACGCGAACCAACTCACCCGCCATCAACAAGTCCAACAGCTTTTCCTTCGGCGTGGCCGTCTACAATCCCATCTTTGAGCCCCAGTGCTTCTTCTGCTCCGACCAACACTCCAATAAGCAGTGTTCCTGTAAGCACTTTCCAGCTCATAGTTTTCAGCAACATGAGTGATTACTACTTTAACAATGATGTGAATGATTACGAAGATGAACTCAAGGATATTTTGAACAACTTCTTATACAATGAGATACGCCTCAGTTTGCCTAACAAGTATCGCCTAGAAGATTTTATCATGGACTTGATGCCAGTTCAGAGTCGTAGATCGGCAGTGCGGGCACGGAAATTAATGTCTAGCCGAAGCTTTCTATTGTCGGGGACATTGCTATTTGTCAAAGACGTAGTGCCTTCAACCGATGCCGTCGATGAGATTATTTTGCAGGCTTTTTCTGGCCAGTCTCTTGCCCTGTGTCTTGAACTTTTACATTCCGCTAAAAACGCGGAGGTACGATCTATTGATACGATTCAAGTATCGTTGCTAGAGTCGTCTGATGGTCCTACAAAATCTATCAGTTCGAAGGATGCAGTGCCGAAAAGTACTTGGTACTCATGGTACACGAATGAAATGTTCCTCATCATTGTCATTTCAGCAGCTGGACTGTGCGTGGTTCTTGCACTGGTTACGATTCTTGTTGCAGTCAGACGCCATAGACAAAGGAATCGGCCAAGCTACACTGAAAGGGGTCGATCGGGCTATAGAGGAAACCGTCGCAGAGAAAGTCATAGAAGATCGTGAGTTCTGCGAAACGACGTTTGTTTTGAAATCTTTTGTTCTGATTATGAATTCTCATACTAGCGTATCGCGTCAATCATTCCATAGGAGGCACTACGATTATTACTGAGGGAAGGGATCGAACTTACCAAACCTGTTGTCACTATGATTAATACTTGACTGTGGTTATAATTCATAAGTAATTCGCACGAAATGCAATATTAAATACGTTCTTTATCTGTCACACTTTTCCATGCAAAGTAACCATCTAGAAAAGGTAGGACTGAAATGCTGCTTTCTCTCAAAGACTAACGTGAGACCTACTGATTGCATTAGCGCTTCATATCTAGTTACACTGGAAGATGTCTGTATTCCTTTGGCCGGTAGAAAGAATACAATCCTTCCTCCTTCAACGAGGACGCGGCCCGCCAAACGAAGGAGTGCCAACGTGATGCTTTGAACACTGTCACCATTAGACACGGAGAGATCTCCTCGAACAGAGAGCTTTACTGGCTCTTTGTTTTTGTGATGATTCGTTGGTCTGAAATCCTTCTTATTGATAAAAACAGGGGTTCCAATGTTGTACGGAGGATCACATACAATGGCATCAAATGACTCTCTCGTCATCTTTGGGTAGAAAATATCACCTTCGATGAATATAGGATACGGGAGAGACGTTTTACTTGAGCTGTCAGTAATTCCACCTATGGGGCTATGTCTCTTAAATTCATCGATTGCACCTACCCAAACACTTGGATCGGAATCGACCCCAACGAGTTCTGTTGCACCAAGTGCAGCCGAATACAGTAGTAGTGATCCCGATCCACAGCAAGGATCTAAACAGGACAACACCCGCTGTTCATTTGTGGCCTTGTGGCGACCTGTACTGGCCAACGCTAAATTTGCCATTAAGAATCCAATTTCTGGTTCCATTGCAAAAGACCAGGTGAAATTTCTTTCTTTCAGGGCGTACTCGTTTAATATTCCGCGATGGGTCCTACGCAAAGTCTGACTGGGAGCCCCTCGAGTTCCAGCAGGACCGATTGAGGTACGTTGTCCGAAGTGAATACAGTGAATCGTCGTGTTGAACTTTTTACACTGGCTTGAGTGATACAGGACAATAGAATCCTTTGATGTAACTGAATCTCTCTGTATGGGCAATGCTATTCCCTCGTTACACAAGAGGTACGAAATCTTGCGCAATAATGCCAACTGCTCCTTAAGACTGATATTTGGGTTCGTTATATCAATCACGTCAAGATGCAAATCAAACGCAAATTGATGAGTACCACTGTAACATAATTCATCAATGTTGACACTGCTCCAGACTTCTTCCGAAAAATGAAAGCTCTCATCAATCAAACATGTAGCATGTGTCAAAATTGCCCGAGATGCAGCCTTTGTTATAGAAGTTGTAGATATATCTCCTTCTATCCAATATAAAGATGGTACTTGACGTGTCAATTTTTTTACATGTAACTTCTTCTTCGCCCTTTTCGGACCAATTGAAGGTGTATTACTATCGGGGAATTCAGAGGGTTCCAAAACAGAGCAATCTTCATTGTAGGCGGAAAGAGGGCTTCGCACATCGTGCTGCACCGGAACGAACTGAAATCCTGTGTGCACACCAACATCATGATTGATTAAGGCTCTCAATTCCAACCGAGGCAAATCATATTGCTCTGGATCGCTCACAAAGCCGTACGTGTGGCGAGACGGAGGTCGAAAAATTACCATTTGCTTCTGTTTAGTATTGGTCCCGAAAGCATCAATTGTGTGTGACCGAATCGATTGTTGAGGGCCACGACTAGGTCTTACTCTGTTGTCGATGGTTTCACATTTAGTGGAGGTGATCAAATAGTTTTCATTAGACGGACCCACCGCATTGAGGGACCCCAATGGCCGACCGAGGAAAGCACCGGTGTCGCCGATCAAGACTGCAACAAAGATCAATTTCGCGACACGGTATTCCGTTGCTTTACGACACTGTTTCATACTACATGCATCTTAAGAATAGGATGAAGTGGACGGCTCAAATAGGAGTCAATGAAGGAAACAATCAACCTCGTGCCCGTGATTCCTGCCACTCTAAGAGCAATTACCAACATGCCTGCAGATGCGTGCTTATCATAAATGGCTATTGTACAATACCAATGAAGCGTGATGAAGATGAGATGTGTCGACTGGTCTTCGACTGGTTCCATTCGTTCATAATATGAAACACATAATAATACTATTATGCTAAAACAAGCTTGTCCAGTTGCCCACCGGGAGCCCACTGGGAGCCCACTTAGCATTGTATTGTAGAATACACGGTACGATGCCTGTACGATACCGTACCATACGCGGTCAGAAAGTCATCCATCCACATCTCTCCTACAAATCTGAGTAGAAAAATTTGTGGTAGATCATCCGCAAAGGAATCTGTGGATTCGCCAAAAACTCCCTGTTCATCCCGTTTCCCCGCCTTCATATTTTTTTAAGATCAAGACCAAGAGATAACGGATATGGCAGATCATTTTGTTACTCGCAGTTAAATGCCACCTGACCAAATAATGAGTAAAAACGTTACGATGTAGTAAATAATGTCATAAAATATATAATGAAATGATGTCTCCATGCAATATGGACATAATTCCTACATACCGAGATGTCATTAATGGGCGAGGTCAGGGTATGCTACGCCATCCAGGGAATGTTAAGTATCGGAAACTCGTGACAGCGAATAAGGTAATGTCATATGTTCAAATCGAGCATGTGTGTGTAGGCTGGATGCTTTGATTTTCATGCTACGAGTTCGTTCTCACGTCCTGCTTCACATTTGAATGTATTTTAGGAACTCTACGCAAGATGCCCAAATGGAGAGAAGATAGAAATATCCAAGGGAATTGTCGCCGCGATTCGCAACTTTCAGGGAAGGTTCCTTGATATTGAAAAAGAAGAAGGGAAGTATTTTGACATCGGAGACCAAAAAGCCATTGCAAAGACAAGCCAGGCCTTAAGAGAAGGTCAGGGCAAAATCAGGCAACTCTTGCGTACTAAAAGTAGTGAAAAACAATCCTTTCAAGTGGAGCAATATTTTGCTTTCTCAGTAAAGGTGCTTGGAGAGTTGTATAACTCTCAGGCAAGTTCAGAAGTGCTGTCAAACAATGTAGCGGGCATGGAAACGAAACTGCCACTACTTCCACCAATAAAGCAATCCCGTAATCTGCGCCAGCAGATGGTGCCACCTCCATCAAACGAAACCAATTTCAACAATACTGCGTTCACAACCACATCTTCAACAGCAGTTAAAATGGCTTTGGATCAGTTTCCTATGGCTACCCCATCCATAATCAACAGTAACACGAGCTCAAACATAACCCAGCAGCAAGATTATCGGACAAATGCTTATCATAATCCCTCTGCGTGTCGTTCGTCGACGGAACACTCAACTGGGCGTCATACTAAGAGAGATAGCACCTACAGTGACATGTCAATGGCATCGATTTCCAGTATCTCTGCTATACACACCATCTCATCGGATCAAAACATCGACTCATCTAGTTCACAGGGAAATCGTGTGACCATTGACTCTCTAATGACGTCGCAAAGTCATCAGAAAATATTTGATGCAGAGAAGCGGATGTACGATTTGGAATACATTGATGAAGCTTCAAGTTACCAAACCCAGACAGCCTGCTTCGAGAAAAAATCGGGTATGAGCTTCACAGCTATCAGGGAAGAAAATTCTGAATCTAGCGAGGACGCTGACGACGCAATATCACTGACCGATAAATCATTTGACGAGTTTTCCCTTTCTTCCGCTACTGACGACATAGTGAAGCTTATATTGGGTTTGTCCAGTGAAGATGTAACTTGTACTTATGCTGTTGTCTAGCGACAAAATCTTTGTCTTAGTTTGCCTAAAGTAGGACACAGACTGCAGGAGTAGACATAAGGCGTGCCTGCTGGTGCATGATTATCACATGCCCTACATTCTCGATCGCCTAAAATTTGCATGTTAGAGATGAAGTTTGCACATTATCCCAATTTGAGAATTTGGTAGCGAGTAAGCAGTAAGTACATGACGAATCTTCGCGAGCCTCAGCGTCATAATCGCGAATTGTGAAAGCTGATGAATGCTTTGATAGGATTGCACGTCGTTCCTCAGTTCGGGCTTGTGTGAAGTATCATCGACGAAGTAAAACCACCCATCACATCGATATCTTCACAATTCATATAGTTCTGTTACGATTGCTTAGAGCTTAAACCAATTGCTCGACTACTGTAAAGCAGAGAACATCTTCTCAGATAGCCTGGAGATTCGACTCGACACAGTATCCTAACGGATCGCAAAGAAAGCTGATATCGTCCTTTTGAACTATCAATCCAGCTTGTGGGGGTATACTGTTCATGTAATAGGAGGAACGTGGTATAAGTCAAGAAGATACACGAGTAAGAATTAATAAAAAAGTTACACCGAGCGACTCGACGAACAGTAGATACGGATGTGATCACCTCTAAGAGAGCACCCAACTCTTCCGATCATCTAAGCTCTTCGGCGAGGAATGAATCGTTTAGCAACTGTGCAACTTATCAGAAAATCAAATGAATCATAAAAGTGAAGGCTGCTTTAGATATCAGCCGACTGTTTCCCGAACTCGTAGCTTGGTGGGTCTCTACGAACGCAGTTTTCGTTTAAGGTGGAAATTTGTTAGACAAAGGCAATGTATCGAGCTTTTCTTGCCCAGAGTCTCACTCTCTTGAGTAACAATAAAGGTGTTTGTTAGAAAGTAAGACTAATATCTCGGTGTTAAGAACGACACTGTAGAGAGACACAACTATTTAAAGAAATTCCTTCACTAAAATACATAATCACGAACTGTGCCGTCTTGTTTCATTCGATAAATTCGAACTTAGTCGTGATCGAACATTTGTGTTGCGAGTTTCATTTCGATCGTTGCCTCCACGGTTGCTTTTGAGCTCCATCACCCTGTAACTCCACCAACACATGTGTGTAACGGTTGTTAAACCTTCACTCCACCGCTTTCTCCACCTCCTCACTATTGGTAATAGTAGAAAACAACGGGGCATTATGCTTGAACATACTCTCATGGGCATCCACACTCATGGCCGCCGAACAATCCGTCAAGGTGTACACTGAATATCCCGCCTCATATGCCGACCTCATGGTACTCTCAACGCAACAATTGGTAAGCAACCCCCCGATAATGACATTTTTGATGCGTCGTTGACGCAACAAAAAGTCTAGATTGGTAGAATAGAAGCCGCAAAGACCGGATTTGCCCTTAACGATGATGTCGCCGGGAAGTGGGGTCATGGATGGGTGGAATTCGGATGCCCATGTTCCATCTTGAAAGGCGCCTCCTTCTTTGACCCCGTTGAGGATCCCGAAGTTGGCGTGAATTTCTGGTGTTCCCTATATTGGTATCGTTCAATTGCGGTCGTTAATGTCATGAACAATAAGAGACACAGTAAGACAGCTTTGTTGATTATTCACACTACCGACCTCGGAGAACATGATGGGCATATGCATAATGCAAACTCCTTTCTCCCTCAGCGCCTTGGTCAACTTGGCGGAATTTTCAATCATATTGGTGTGTTCCAAACATGGCTTCAGAGGATCGTGGAGCTTTCCCCCTTCGGAAAGGAATTCATTTTGGTATTCAACGAGGATTAGCGCCGTTTCGGAGGCGTTGAGCTGCATTTGCGAAGAGAGAAGTGTGCAGTGAGAGAGTGCGGTCTGTAGTGGAAGCTATCACTCGACAGCGGCTCACAATACTCGTAGGCATGTCATGTATCACCATTGCTGGATGCAACTATGATGCGCAGTCCAAACAGCCCGACAGGCTGCAATATCGAAAAAACTGAACAGTCAACAACAAAACAACGTCATCGGTAGACGCGCGCGCAACATCATTCTAGGATCTCTTTATTCTCTGTCATACAATCGAGACGAACTTGCCTTGAATGCCATGGTTGATGACGTTGAGGTGGCCTTCCAATGCTGTCCTAATGGCTTGCGATATTTATGGTCTATTTTGGTCACCTTCTGCCAATGGTCACCAAAATTTATCAGTTTTTAAGTTATAAACTACCACCGAATTACTTTCCTGTTACAATAAATTTCATTATTCTATCAATACTCCCAACATTCATAACAACCCACAGCAGTTTGCATATAATCATCATAACACGACACGGTCAGATAGCTTCATAAACATCACACCCTCAAAAACAACACATGTGCCTCTCTTCTTACCGTCACTTTGACCACTGCTGTTATATATATAACAATGTCTCATTCGTAACGATACTGTCCTCCCCTTCTCCGCTTTATATATATAACATCGACCCCAACATAACACCGTTGAGAACATAACACATTCACATGCAAATTTGCATGTTAGATCATGGAGAACAGTTATTCATAATAATCACCCCTGGGAATTATCTTACCTCACCTTCGAGTTATATATATAACATTAATCGAAACATAACACCGTCGAGAACATAACACATCCAGACCAACTAGCCAGTTAGATCAACAAGAATAGACTGTCAAAAAAGTCACTCTTTTGTCTTATCTTACCAACAGTTTTTCCTGGGGGGTTATATATATAACAACGTCGTAATATATATCATTGATCGAAACATAACACCGTTGAGAATATAACAAATCCAGATGAAAAATGCCAGTTAGATCAACAAGAATAAAATTACAAAAAGTCACACATGCATCTTATCTTACCAACAATTTGATCCCGGTGGTTATATATATAACAACTCGCGTATGTAACATAATCGGGCTGCCAACGAAGTGAATCGTCCTTTTTACCCCTGAGTCCTCCTCTTCCTTGGCGCTTCCCATTCATCAAAATCTGAGGGTACTTCCGGCCAAACCACTTCGCTCCTCTTCTGCCTGTGCGTGAAGTTCCCCTTCAACGCATCCTCGTGCAATGTCACCCAACGTGCTGCTTCATCCCGAATCCTTTCACAGAAAACAAACAATCCAGGTTTGGGCGAATCAAATAGGTTATTAAATTCCCTATTGTAACTCTCCATCACATTATTCGTTCTCTGATGTCTTCCATAGTTCAAAAAGAAAACTGCGTTAGCTATTTCATATATCATATTTTTCAGCGTATCTCAAAAAATATCGAGATCATGTTACTGGAATAAAACAAATACCCAAAAAAGCGACACTCACATCTCTCGCCGCCAGTCCCCTTTTTCATCTGAATTGTAGTTGAACATCTCAATTAACTTTGGTTTCAACCAGGTTGGGATGAAATATTTCGTCATGAATTCTTCGAATCTCTTCTTTTCGCTTCTCTTGATGCCCTTCGTCTTACTCACCATCTCCCTAATGTAAGCCACCCCCTTCTGCATATCTTCCTTCCTGATCACCGTCAAGAATTCAAACATCGGCAATATAATCTTGATGTCGTCTCTCTCGAATTTCCACTCAACCAGATTGTGTCGGATGGCCTGCTTCCAATGGAAGAAGCAACCGAGGTGGTAATCACATTTGAACCATTTCTCTATCGAGTTTACCAACGCCCACTCGAAATCGTGCATCACTCCTGTCACATCAATTCCTTTTGGACCTATTATAAAAGAACACAAAAATTTTTTTAAAATAGCGACCATATATTCACCGAATGTTTTGCCATTTGTGAAAAACACTGCGTATTGGAAAACTCACCAACGATGGATACTATATGCGACCACAGTAGGTTGTACGCCTCTTCCGTTTTTAGTCATCGGACAATAAAATACTGGCGTATGCATGGAGCTTGCATGGTCCATTACCGAGAAGATCACTACCTGATAGAAACCCCGTGGTGCCCCGTCAAATGTTGCATCGACGTGCAAGAACAGTTTTTTATACTTCAACAGTTTTATTAGAGGATGCAACGAGAAACCCAGAATTCTTTGTGGCCCATCCTCATCACTCCAAAAGATCGAGAACATCAAAAAATTTTCCGACTTAGTCCCACTACCGTACTTCATCTCGATCGCTTTGAACTTATCGTCGCCGTACATATCCCTGCGAGTGTTCCTAATTAAATTGCATCCCTGCCAAATCAGAACCAGTGTGATAATAGAAAAGATCAAAATATGAGCAAATATATCACAACAACCCATATCCATCCATGTTATATACATAACATCGACATATATCAAAGACATCAACACAACAACACATATACATCTGTGTTATATACATAACATCAACATATATCAAACACATCAACCCCAACACATATACATCTGTGTTATATACATAACAATGACATATATCAAACGCATAAACAACCTTGTTCATTCCTGCGAACATACCTAGTTGAACCAATCGATGCAGTTTCGCCGAAAAGAAATAGCAAAAATGTTAGCAAACATGCATTCATCCGTATAATAATATATCATGCAATACATTATCGGGAGCACTGACCATATCGGAGCTTGGGATCTTCAGCGCACCACCTCCTTCCCCCCCCACCGTCTCTTCCCGAACCATGGTCCAAATCTTCATTGGAGCGAGCCATATCTTCTCTACAGCCAATTCCGTCAAACGATTCTTGAACTTTTCTGTTAAGTCCGTCATTTCTCTCTTGTCTGGAATGTCACTGATCGATTCTCCCGATTTTGCGGCTATACCATTCTTACTTCTGCATATCTCGGAATGACCCCCGCTCAGAGTCCATTCTGACTCCCCTGTTGGCCCTCCCACCAATGTTAACTTGAGCTTCGCGTCACATTTATAGGTACGATATGACTTGCACCTGTAATAACATGTCATTTTCCTGATATTTGGTGTCTTCATCCTCGAGTAGGGATGACTCAGCTCCCCCTGTTTTCCATAGAAGACACGCCTGGGCCATCTTTCGTTAATCCAATCCTTGGTTATGTCGATCTTGTCAGAGTCTCCCATTTTGACATCTTCATCCTGTAGCATTTATATCATTGTAACACAATGTTAGAACGATCGAAATAACATCAACATAGTTCTTCCTCTCGTGACTTCTACATTACCTCTTGTTTCTCTGATTCTCCATTGCCTTCTGCTTTACACTCCGACTGCCAAAATTGACGTCATCATCAAAATGTCATGAGACCAATTTGAATCATTCCAAAGAAGGCAAATCCCATGTTTTACGTAGTAATGTCTTACCAAATCCGCCGCCTCATCTCCTTCAATTTTTGGTCCCTCTGATTCCTGACAGAAGTCACTCAAATGGTCATCCCCGTCGTAATCAGGTGTGTATTCGTCCCATTCTTTCATCACACGCAATCCTGTGTCATCCACCTGTTCATCACCCCACCATCCTCTTGGCTCAAGTTTCTTCAAAGATCCATCTCGGATACTGACGGTGTTACCCTTTGTTTTATATACAACAATCCAACCTATTAGTGAAACACGCTGAGTGTTCGTGGTTATGTATATACCAAAATCTCAAAAACACTTACCATGTCATCCCACGGCTGAACTGTGACTGTGTTCTGTTACATATATAACATTGTTCTGTTTACATCAAAATCATATAATGAACACATTTTCCCTCATAACATATATATATTAGATCTCACCATAATACCCTTCGGCCCTGTTTTGTTGGTGCCATTGCAGCTCTCTCCTTTCTTGTACGTCATATCGTCACAATCGCAGACTCCTGTTGTTATGTATTTGCTCGAGGTTTCGTCACACCTATTTTCCGCGTTTTCTTCCGCATCATCTTCGTGTTCCTCATCTGAGCTCTCACTATCCAACTGTGTCGGTAACACCAATGGCACGATATTTCCCTTGATGTTCTGTCCCCTGATCTCTTGGAGTCCCTGTGTAATCCATAACACAAAAAGTAATATTAATATCAAGATAGTTGTGCAAATAACATCCACCTCTTAAGCAAAAACGCACCAAGCCCGTGTCCAACACGTTGTTGGTGCTTGCAATAGTCTCGCCCGTTCTCATCCCACTAGTGTGCCACATATCATTATGTCCCTTGTTATATATAAGACAACGATATATAACGAAATAAGTTAAAATATTGCTCACTGTCATATATATAACCTGTAGGCATAAAAATGAACTCACATCCATCCGCCCTGTCCCATCTCTGGTCATCCCGCTGCCTCTGTGCCCTCTATCACGTTCCTTTGTTATATATATAACATCGTTATATAACGAGATGAGTCAGATGTAGCTCACTGCTATATATATACGCAAAGTGCATAAATGAACTTACATTCATCTGCCCTATCCCCAAACTCATCCCACTAGTGTGCCACACATCATTGTGTCCCTTGTTATATATAAAACAACGTTATATAACGAAATAAATTAAAATATTGCTCACTGTCATATATATAACCTGTAGGCATAAAAATGAACTCACATCCATCCGCCCTGTCCCATCTCTAGTCATCCCGCTGCCTCGGTGCCCTCT